>SJYX01010983.1:249445-279405 GCA_006410675.1 Oreotragus oreotragus
CAACCTGCCTGACTTCAGGCTCTACTACAAAGCCACAGTCATCAAGACAGTATGGTACTGGCACAAAGACAGAAATATAGATCAATGGAACAAAATAGAAAGCCCGGAGATAAATCCACACACCTATGGACACCTTATCTTTGACAAAGGAGGCAAGAATATACAATGGAGAAGAGTCAATCTCTTTAACAAGTGGTGCTGGGAAAACTGGTCAACCACTTATAAAAGAATGAAACTAGAACACTTTCTAATACCATACACAAAAATAAACTCAAAATGGATTAAAGCTCTAAATGTAAGACCAGAAACTATAAAACTCCTAGAGGATAACATAGGCAAAACACTTCCGTCATACATCACAGCAGGATCCTCTATGACCCACCTCCCAGAATATTGGAAATAAAAGCAAAAATAAATGGGACCTAATTCAAATTGAAAACTTCTGCACAACAAAGGAAACTATAACCAAGGTGAAAAGACAGCCTTCAGAATGGGAGAAAATAATAGCAAATGAAGCAACTGACAAAGGACTAATCTCAAAAATATACAAGCAACTCCTGCAGCTCAATTCCAGAAAATAAATGACCCAATCAAAAAATGGGCCAAAGAACTAAATAGACATTTTTCCAAAGAAGACATACAGATGGCTAACAAACACATGAAAAGATGCTCAACATCACTCATTATCAGAAATGGGAATCAAAACCACAATGAGGTACCATTTCATGCCAGTCAGAATGGCTGCAATCCAAAAGTCTACAAGCAATAAATGCTGGAGAGGGTGTGGAGAAAAGGGAACCCTCCTACACTTGGTGGGAATACAAACTAGTACAGCCACTATGGAGAACAGTGTGGAGATTCCTTAAAAAAACTGGAAATGGAACTGCCTTATGACCCAGCAATCCTACTGCTGAGCATACACACAGAGGAAACCAGAATTGAAAGAGACACGTGTACCCCAATGTTCATCGCAGCACTGTTTATAATAGCCAGGACATGGAAGCAACCTAGATGTCCATCAGCAGATGAATGGATAAAAAGCTGTGGTACATATATACAATGGAATATTATTCTGCCATTAAAAAGAATACATTTGAATCAGTTTTAATGAGGTGGATGAAACTGGAGCCGATTATGCAGAGTGAAGTAAACCAGAAAGAAAAACACCAATACAGTATACTAACACATAAATATGTAATTTAGAAAGATGGTAACGATAACCCTGTATGCGAAACAGCAAAAGAGACACAGATGTCTAGAATAGTCTTTTGGACTCTGTGGGAGAAGGAGAGGGTGGGATGATTTTGGAGAATGGCATTGAAACATGTATAATAACATATAAGAAACGAATTGCCAGTCCAGGTTTGATGCAGGATACAGGATCCCTGCACTGGGATGACCCAGAGGGATGGTATGAGGAGGGAGGTGGGAGGGGGAGTTCAGGACNCTTTTGGACTCTGTGGGAGAAGGAGAGGGTGGGATGATTTTGGAGAATGGCATTGAAACATGTATAATAACATATAAGAAACGAATTGCCAGTCCAGGTTTGATGCAGGATACAGGATCCCTGCACTGGGATGACCCAGAGGGATGGTATGAGGAGGGAGGTGGGAGGGGGAGTTCAGGACTGGGAACACGTGTACACCTATGGTGGATTCATGTTGATGTATGGCAAAACCGCTACAATATTGTAAAGTAATTAGCCTCCAATTAAAATAAATAAATTTAAATTTAAAAAAAGTCACCCCTATGATGTAAAATGGAAGTGGAATTTGATTTTTTGTCTTTATGATTTTGAGCCTTTTGCTTAAAGCTCCCATCTGTGGAAAGTTGATGATCCCCAGGGTCTATTCCAGTTCTATTACACCATGATTCATCAAAGACTGGAGCTGAGAAATGAGTAGTTTCTAGTCTTTTTAGTTATCGTTATAAAGTCAAAAAGATCAACTGGTAAATAAGCAATTAGCTCTTTGCTTTTGAAATTTGAATGTAGAAAATGTTAGGGCTACTAAGAGGGCAAGTTTTAAAAAAGGCTCAATAAACTGGATATAAAATAATAGTACAATGAGATAAGGATCTTTTGGCAAATAGCCTATGTTGGCATTGAGAGCAAAGACAAGAGTGTACAATTACTTGAAGAAAAGAGGGCCCAGTGAAGATATCCAGAAGATAGGATGAAGTAATTACAGCTGGGAAATGGAGAGATTAGCTCAGGCCCTTGTTTTGGACATCAGAAAAGAAGGGAAGCTGAGAAAAGCAACAATTTCTGTGGTTCACATAGCCAGTCCCAACACTCTTCTCAATTTCTTTCTCAGTTTCATTCACATTCTCACGATTTCTTCCAACCACTTGGCTGATTTCAGTAGAAATGACACATATTTCATTGAACTCCCAGAACATTCTTATTAAAGATATTCCCTCAACAATAACTGTTTTAGTTTCTGTTGGAAAAAGTACAGCTACACAAGCTAGCCAATTACTATATCTGATAATGGACAAGACTGACCAGTGGGTAAACATGCTGAACCACAACAAAATTAACATTTTGCCTCATATTCCTTTGTTGCACAAATTATAACATAGTTTGTAAAGCTTTGTTTAGACTAAGAGATACTCAGAAGAGCTGTTTGATAGAGGCTGAAAAATATTATAAACTTATCTAAACCTCTGGTTAATGCAATGTTGATTAGGTTTATACAACAAAATGAATTAATTTAGACAATATCAATTTGGAATTTGAGATAATTCACTCAGAGTCTGGGATAAGTGGGCTTCATGTGTGTTAGAAAGAAGTGTGTTGCTGACTCCATTAATAGAGTAAATCCTACATAGAAGGCCATTAAAATATTTAATGTGGAATGAAAGCTATTTCCAAGCATCTTCTAAACTAGTGGTTCTCAACCAATGGTTCTCAAGAAGGATGCTTTTGTCCCTCAGGGAACATTTGGCAATGCCACAAGCATTTTTGTTTCTAACAATAAGTCAAGAAATACTACTTGTATGTAGTGAGCAGAGGTCAGAGATGCTGTGAAACATCTTACCATGTGCAGGAAAATCGCCCACAACAAAGAACTATCCATCCCAAAATGTCAATAGTGCTGAGGCTGAGAAATTTCTAAAAGCACCCATTTATCTTATGGCAGTTTGCCTATTGCAATCTACACTTATCCAGTCATTAAAGTGGGTTCCCTAGAACCTCCACTAGATAATCTTTTGTTGTTCCAGGTTAATATCATAAAAATCACTTCGTGTGTCTATTTGTTATTCTTTGTTGTGTATATTTATGGCTGTGTGGCGTAGTAACTGTTGCCATAACATCACCAATGATGTGACAACCAAAGATATTTGTAAGTGAGCAAATTAGAATTTTTAAAAAAATTGTACTGACACAACTCATACATTTAGGCTTGTCTTTCCTTTCTTAGACTAAATATAACTTATGGGAAATTTTAATTAAATTTGAATTTTGTTTGAATTTGAAGTAATGGACTTATTTTAAAAAACAATGCTTAATAAAATGAATATTCCAAAAGTTGGGCTTAAACTATATATTGCATAATGTGTACTACTAGAAAAAAAGGTGGCTTAATGATAGAACCACAGCTATTGTGATTATTTTTTACTATATTATTACTTATTATTTGGTAACTTGACTTACATTCTAAACTAATTGTGCACATTTCCAAAATGTACTTTGTGTTAAGTTACAAAATTAAAATTGAAGAAAGAAATCAACATGTTTAGACAAAGGAGTCTCGAGGTAGTTTTGCTGGGGCCTGCAAAAGCTACTAGACCCTAGGGCAGCTTTGTATTAATTAATATAGCTTTGCCATAGTGATATACATTTGTAATTATGCACTCTTCAATATCTACAGAACAATGTGTTTCAGAGGAAAAAAGTCAGACTTAACAACACCCAATATAAAATAAAATGTAATCCTGTTGTAAGAAAATGAGGAAAAATAAGCAAAGGTAACCAGCTGAAACCCAGAAAGCAGATACAGAACACTTTTCCTCTTTTTCCAAACTTACTTTTTAAATTTTTCCTTGAAAGAAACAATTATTTTTCACTGTTCATTAAAGTTAAAGGAAAAAAACAAAAACAAAACATTCCCTACTGAGCAGACCAGAGTAGATCAGAGGGTATAACAGAACCATACCTAGATTAGTTAATCACTTTCACTACAGAATCAACTGGAATTAAGCAGGGGACTTAAAAAAGCCCCTCTTCTCTCAATCCTTGAGTATACAAAAAGGATTTCCTTATTGAGGGGTAAACTAAATTTAAGTAAAAGAATGGAGATTATGAACCAGTTCTGAAAACCAGAAAAGTACCTAGGCATTAATAAATCTACGTGTGATCTACGAAGGAGCTTGAGAAAGGGTAGAATGACATAAAATTAAACAAAAGGATAAAAATGATCAATTTAAGACCTTGTACTTAACCCTTCAAACTCTTTTTTTCTAGGTGCTCCTGCTTCAGTAATGATAATAAAACACGGGACTTTTGACCCAATCCTGCTACTGGCTTTCTGAGTAAACTTAGAAAATCACTTAATGACTTTTTGCGAGCTTCCTGTGCACCGTGATAGCATCTGTCCCATATGTCTTGTTTCCTTGACGTAGAGCATCATTCATCAGCCAGAGAAAGACCAGGCACACAGAACATCCCACGGAGCCCAATGTGTGGTGCCGCAGGTTGTTTTCTTCCAACACCTTTCTGCACTGTCTCAGTTCTAATGAACAGTCATTTTCTCCTTTGTTAAGATGGCCCTCCCGTGAGTTTGACTCTCATCTGGGAAGTGCCAGACAGGGTTTGTAGTGGATAAAATTTGTTAAGTTCTATCAAGCATGCTTTTAGGGATATATACAGGTACAAAACAGGTCTTACTCAAAAGTTTCTTTATATTGTAGCTTTTTAAATGAATTTACTATGAGACTCCTGCAATTCTTTGAACTTTACATCTTATTTACAAAAACATTTATGAAAACAAGACCTGCAGTTCTCCTAGCTTGTGACTCTCCTACACAGGTGTCTATCTTATAGTGCAGAGCTTTACATGCTTGTAATGCATGAGTGATACAGACTTGAGAAAGGTAAGGATCTCTCACTAGAAATCAGAGCCAGCTCAGGAAGAAGATTAGGAGGATATATACTTAGAAAGTCCTCTAGTTGCTTACCACATTCGTATGAGTAGCACAGTTGGCTTAGTACTCATATTTGGAGACTATATTTGACTTGAGAAGCCTCCTCTTATAATACTAGGGTGCAAACCACAAAGGAAGAATCTTTAAATACAGTTTCCATTTCCTAAGTATTACCCAGTTTGTTTAAGTCCACCAGTAAAGTGACTACAAACTCTCTCAGATATATCACCAAACTGAATGGCTCTGACTTCTACTCCCTTCAAATGCCAGTAGAGAGTCCCAGGGAGCACTCCATCCACTTTTAAAATAGTCATGCTGCAGCATAAAGTACTTGGCTTTTCTCCTGCCTTTCTGTCATGGAACTTCTACAACCCTTGCAGTGATGACCTGAGTGATAGAAATGCCTTTTTTAATGCCTGAGCCATTTTATTCATGATCACATCTGAGTTTTTGATAATGAGGTTACTCACAGTGGATCCTTAGATAGCTTCAGATTGAGATCTGGTCCCCCAAAATACCAACCTCTGGTTACAGGGTTGGAATTTGAGTCAACCCAAACTCTGGAGAGGGAAGGGAGACTGGATTTTGAGTTCAGTTACTGGGACATGAATTTAATGAATCATGCCTATATAGCAAAACCTTAATAAAGACTTTAGACACATGCTCAGTGGTGTTCCCTGACTGGTGTACACACTGATATGCTCAGAAGATGATGACAGGCCCAGATTCCACATGAAGAAGGCATGGAAGTTCTAAGATCAGGACCCTCTCAGACCTCACTCTGTCTCTCTACATTTGTTTTTTCCTGAATTGTATTCTTTACAACAAAACCTGTCATCCTAGTTAAGTACTTTACTGAGTTCTGTGAGTCATTCTGGTGAAATATCCAACTGGTAGATGTTGAGGAAAAACCTGAATTTGTAGTTAATCAATCAGATGTATGGGTGGCCTGAGGAAACCCTGATCTTGCCCTGGAATTTGTAGCCAGGGAGGTCTTGAGGAGGATTGAGCCCTTAACCAGTAGGTCTATGCTAACTCCAGAAGACTACTGCCCTAATTGAACTGCAGTATGCCAGGTGGGAGTGAAGCAGAATGACACTCCTGGGGCAGCAAGTGACCATCAGGAGTGAATGGACCGCATGGTGCGTCTCATGCTTTTTCACCTTCTCCCTACTGCTTCCAGATAGAACTCTCTTCTGGGAGATGCTGAGCTATGATGCCTATCTGGGTTTAAAGCAGAACCTGCTGCTATCCCCTTTGGTACTAAGCTCCAAGTCTGGAAAACTCAGTTTGTTATCTTTAACAAGGTGGACTTCTCTGAATGCTTACAACTAATGGGAGGAAGTGCAACACAGGGAGACGTGTGTGTGTGTGTGTGTGTGTGTGTGTGTGTGTGCATGCACACATGCGTGCACACTGTCACTCAACCATGTCCCACTCTCTGTGATTCTATGGACTGTAGCCTTACTATGGTCATATTTTCTAGACCATCACCAAACTGTAAGGCCAAAGGAAATATCCTCCAGCAAGCTTGCTCTTCCCATTGATCAAGCCCTAAGGCTATGAGGGTCCAGAAAGAGAAAAACAGTTCCTCCTAACTCCAGCTTGAGGTCTGTCTTCATTTCTTATCCTCAGGTAGACCTTTCCCAAAAATGTTTGTTAGTAGTAGCCAGTTGATGCAGAGTGATACAATTATGTAGTCCCAGAAATGTTTCAAAAATAAAAATAGACATCTGCTGCTGCTGCTGCTAAGTCGCTTCAGTCGTGTCCGACTCTGTGCAACCCCATAGATGGCAGCCCACCAGGCTCCCCCATCCCTGGGATTCTCCAGGCAAGAATACTGGAGTGGGTTGCCATTTCCTTCTCCAATGCATGGAAGTGAAAAGTGAAAGTGAAGTCACTCAATCGTGTCCGACTCTTAGCGACCCCATGGACTGCAGCCCACCAGGCTCCTCACCCATGGGATTTGCCAGGCAAGAGTACTGGAGTGGGGTGCCATTGCCTTCTCTAGTTTCATTAATCTTGAGTTCCACACTCAGAATATACACACCCCAGGCATGTTGAACTTGGCCAATCTTATTCAAGATTTTTCTTTCCTATAACTCAGTTTGTTGTAAAGTTCAGACTTACAGATTTTGAGCAAAGAAATGGCAACCCACTCCAGTATTCTTGCCTGGAGAATCCCATAGACAGAGGACCCTGGTTGGCTACAGTCCATAGGGTCTGAGTCAGACACGACTGAATGACTAACACTTAAAACAAAGTAAGTAAAGCCATATAGGCTCAGTTCAGTTCAGTTCAGTCACTCAGTCGGACCCCATGGACTGCAGCACTCCAGGGTCCCTGTCCATCACCAACTCCCAGAGTTTACTCAAACTCACGTCCATTGAGTCAGTGATGGACGCTCTAAATATGTTCAGGATACTCTAAATTCATACAAAGTACAGACACATTTCTCTTAGTGGTACAAGGCATGAGGAAACTCTAATAAACCTGTCCTCAACCCTCATTATCAGATAGAAGAGGTAGCTTCTCCAGTGAACATCTGCATTCAACTCAGTGGTCACTTCACAGCTTTTCTCAAGAGTGATCTGCCCATGCTCTCTTTAAAGAACCCATACATGTGCCTCTCTCAGAAGAAAATAATTCTGCCTCAAGCTGTACTTAAACCTTACCTCCTAGGAAGGTGAAACAGCTTTCAATATTTTTAAATGATTTTTGTCTATCATATATGAGAGATAGATACACTATATAAGTTAATAAACTGTGATCTAAGAAATATATATGGAGCACCAACCTAACTATCAAATATGTCATCAAAAGACATTGTGGTCATATTTTATAAACATGATATCTTTTAACCAAACAGCTGGGCCGTGCCTAATTTTAAGGACTAGTCACTCCTTAGAAATTCTGCATTCTATGCAAAATTGTTCTCATGCTCTGGGTGAAAAAGAATACCACCATCTGGATTTAAGGCCATTAGTGCAGAAAGAATTGGTTTTCAAATTAATCTTGCTTCACAATTATAAAGGGGAAAAATATCAAAATATGCTCAATTACCCTTTATTTGTAGGTAATGATGGACAACATCTTTACCTTTTAAACTCCCGTATATTTTCATTAGTTGTTTATTTAACCAAGTATGGCAGCATTTCAATAACTTGCATCTAAATTTTACTGTTCATTTGCTTGCAACTACAAACCCTGGAGGTTCTACATACCTGGCCCTGATTTTTTTCCACTCCATTTCTGATAAATAATTCTTGCCTATCTTTGCTTCCATCTCATTTGAAGCAAGGCCAATATTTTCTTATCTGCTCTCAGATGTTTATGTACATTTGATACGCATCTGCCTGTCCCTAGCATTAAAGCAATCATATCTCTCCAGCATACTCTCTGCTTAATAATAATCTCAACCAAATAACTTTAACACACACATTCTGATGTACAGATTTAAAAAAAAAAAAAAACTGTAGAATTCCTTGGTTCTTATTTGGTTAGGAACCATGACATTTCCTGTGCTCTAAGTCACATGTACCTTTAGTGGCTGTTATTGCAAAAAATGGTTTTATTCTTCAATTAAAAAAAAAATCAGAAACTGTGACCTTCCTTCTCTGAGACGGATTCAGCAGCATAGGGGTTTAGGATACCATGGGAGAAATCTACTTCCTTTCCATCCGCTTCCAAGACTTCCTGTTCTCATGGTCAGAGGAATAGCCTGGCTTTTCATCTAAGAGTGGTAACATGGCTGACAGTAGAGGGATATTTTTGCGATTCAGCAATGGCTTACACAATGCTACTTCTGCAGCAGCACTGAGGTCCTTGAGTGGGTAGAAAGACTGCTCAGAGGGAGCTGCCACTTCTGCCCGAGGGCACCTCACTTGTCAATTTTTTCAGGGTTAGGTTTCTCTTGAATGAGCTTCAGGTGTGCTACCCTCAGACAGAGCAGGGGAGAGTGGGTCCCTGCTGCTCCGAGCAGGAGAGAAGCCACAGGGCAAAAGCCGGGTGCTCCTGCAGCCACACTGCCTGCTCCTCTTCCCCCAGCACAGGGCGCCCACGGGGCTACCTGCCTAGCCCCTACTGGAAATGCTGATGTAGCAATGGAATACGCACAGGCCCCTTCACTCATCTGTCTATTCGTTTATTAAACAAGCTACTATATTATCTACCTTCTTTTTCACTACTTAGCAGAGACCAAGGAAGTGAAAAAAGACTTTACAAAAGAATACAGCATGTTTATGTCACATCTTTTATTTGAACAAAATCATAAAATCCTAAAAGTCCCTCAAGAAATACATTTCTCTCCTCTAAGAGATGCAATTATGTCTAGAAAAGACTCTCTTCTCATGTTTATATCTGAACAAAATATTTTTCTCCTTTGAATCCCATCAATTTATATATTTGTATCCATGAAGGGGTATGTTTATATGTGTGTGTGTGTATAATCTTAAAACCTACCTATATATATATATATACCATATTTTTATAATATTCTATCTCAAATGATTGTATGTCTATATACTCATTTAATCCTTTATGGTAAACAAATAAATGAATATAGGTTACACGTTAAATTACGATCACCTTTTCATTTGTAACCTATGAGATAATCACTCCCTATTTTTCTCTGGCTTACTGTAATTGTGCTTCTCCTTTAAAGGAAGCTGTCCATAATTTCATAAATGTATGTGGTTGTTGTGCTTTGGAATCTTGATTCCACTGTAAGACAGGAAAGAAGAACCAGCCCTCCCTTTTTCTCTTCACCAAAATGATGAAAAGAACTGCTCTGAGTTTTGCCTTGTGTTTGCGAATTTTTGCAACTTCTCTAATCATTTTTCATAAGGGTTTTCACAACTTCAGTGAGTTTGGGGAAAAAATAACAATTCTGAAAACTGTGCACATTATTAGCCACCCTTTGAAACCCTTGCAGCAAATGTCTCGGTCCAGCCAGCAGACCATGGGAAGCCTAAGGATGCCAGGCAGCTTCTTATCAGAGAAATGAGTGGGAGAGCATTTCCTTGTAGTGACCGTAACAGCAGTGGTAATTCTAGGCAAAATGGCCATAATGATAACATCTACAAAATGGTACACTGGTCTCTGAAATGCAACACGAATATTCGCAAGAAGGGAAGATAACCAGCTGGAAACATGGCAAACAAAAGATACTAATGCACAAAACCAAGGAACTGTTCTGCTGTTTTCCCCTCCTGGCTTAAAAGAACAATGTCAGAAAAACGAGAAAAGCTGTTTGAATGACATTTTGTTTCTTTTTCTTCTCTAATGATTCTGTGAGAAAACAAGAGAAAGGGCAACTACTACAAAAAGTCCAGGTTTTAGAAGAGAAGATGAGAATGGGATGGATTTGCGGATAAGATTCTAAACAGTGAAGATTAAATGAGAAAATAATTGAATATGGAGGGGTAAAGGGGTTTAGTTAACATGGGACTAAAAATTAAGTACAGAGGGGCACATACACAGTGATTTCCAGAGAGTGAGGGGAAGAAGAGAGCAAGAATAGTTGAACTTAACAAGAGGACCTATAGGAAAGACCTGAAGGATGCATGTCTTACCTAGGGAAGGAACCAGGAAGACACAGAGAGCTCCTCACAGTTGACTGATTCCAAATAAGCCACTCACACATGAGGCATGGTGCTCAGGTCTGCTTTCTACCTCCGGGTCAGCCATGATCAGCAGAAAACCATCAGTCACTCTCACTCACAGAATGCAGTGAGAATGATTGATTGTTTGAGACTGAATTTGCCCGGCCTGATTCACAGGAAATCTTAATGGAATCCGGGGGCCCTGAACTGGAAACTCGGGTTTTGGCCTGGAAATGGACCCCAAACCTTGGGGCGAAGTCCAGGTGGGCCCTAGTCAATCCAAATCTACAGCTTCAAGAGGAAGCATTTGGAGACAAGTTCCGCACATTGCTTTCTTAGACACTTTTTTAAGGTTTTCTTTCTGAAAAACAACAACAACAACAACAAATAATAAAAATAATATAGCATTTCTTGATATTTGAGGAGCAGATTCTGTTAGTATTTTCATTAAGAACATGTTTACTTCTACTCCCTCCATCTTAATATGATAACCCTTCATTTTAAATATTAAAATGTTAAACTATTAAAATATCTTTTAAGACAATAGTTTCATGCACAGAGATATGATATAGAGAAAATTATTTTTCAATAAATACACATTCAGCTGCAATGAAGTATCCAATATTTTGCTAGACACTTTTGCAGTCAATTCTAGTCCGAGACATTAAGAACATGTTTACTTCTACTCCCTCCATCTTAATATGATAACCCTTCATTTGAAATATTAAAATGTTAAACTATTAAAATATCTTTTAAGACAATAGTTTCATGCACAGAGATATGATATAGAGAAAATTATTTTTCAATAAATACACATTCAGCTGCAATGAAGTATCCAATATTTTGCTAGACACTTTTGCAGTCAATTCTAGTCCGAGAATGTTGAGAACTTCTGATTCATTGCAAAATCACATTTTCTTCCTACATTGCAAATGAAAATGTTTCTTCCCAGGGTAAGAACATTAACATAGCACAAGATAACAGCCACTTCAAGAGACTCCTTTTCCCGCTTTTAAATTATTCCCCACCTTCCTTTCTTACTGTTTTTAACTCAGAAAAATGAATTACTTGTTGAAACTCTAGATTGTGGGAACACAAGTTTGGTTCTTTAGGCTCTTTTTTGGCTGGGAAGAGGAAATGCCTGACATTTCTTCAAGAGAACAATGATGACAAGCTATATGCGGCCTGGACATGGCAATCACTTCTTTCCCCTTGAACCCTCGACCTTTGAGGTTTACAGGCTGGCTTGAGCTTGAATTTGAACTCTCACAAGACCTAGTAAGGACATTTATTTTCCATGGAGAGCCCTCTCATTTTTAAAATTCCTCCTTTCTCCAAGTCTGACAAAATCTAAGTTTAAGCCTCTGGGTAAACTCTAAGGACATGGTTCAGAGCAGCCTCTCAATTGCTTGTGGGTTGTACTATTTTTATTAACAATGCAGGTCACTTCTTTTTCACTCATTTTATAGCGGTTTCCCCTGCTATGCACTATCAGCAAGGAGGTTGCATTATTCTTAAACGTTTCTTAACCCAAAATGGAGTAAAGAAGCAATTACTTTAGGGCAAACCTTGCTAATGGATGTACAAAATAAATCAAGACAAAATACAGATGCTCACACACACGGTTTAAAACTATGAAGACTCAGTGCTAAGTCATGAATGTAGTTCTAGTGGAAGGCACACAGCAATGTGGGGCTCGCTGCACAGGGTGCCTGTCATTTCTGTAAGAGCTCATTGTGAAACAAACTGAGCACCATTTTCCCCTTCTGCCTTTCTTTAAGTAAAAGTAAAACTTGTCTTCAGGCTTCTTTCAGTTAGCAAAAACAGGTACTAATGTAATTCTTTTGCAAAAGTGAGGTGGCATAAAGCAAACTCTCAAAAAGAAGGATACCTGCATAACTTTACACCCATTTCAGTATACACTTTAAACAGGGAAATGAATAAATAGATTCCGAGCAATTTATCTAATTCAGATTAAAATATCTAGAGATAGCGAGAAGAAATCAAATTCCAGACTGTTTGGGATTAGCCCAGTTTTAAAGTCTCTCTAATGAGGCCGGCTGTGATTGCTCCCTGAGGAGTCAAGTCTGGGGCTGGAGTGGTGTGAAATCCTCCCCTGTGAAGCACACACGCTTTGACATAGCCAAAACACATTAAGACATCTCCTTTACTCCTAAATGTATTCAGCATTTTTTTTTTTTTTATATTTCACAGGAGACTTATATTTGGGGACCAAACTATTGAGCACACATTTATGGGACAGGTAGCTTGTTGAACAGGCCCAATACGGCACACGTAGTGTCCAGCATGTCTCTGGGTCGACTTGGGCTGGAAGGAAAACCTGCATCCAGATGCAGTAGCCAGCTGCATGGAACAGATGGAACGTTCTCTGAGCATCAAATCACTCCCACTACTGCCTAGCTTTTCTACCTGCAATTCTTGCTTCTTGTTTAACTTAAAGCTCCTTTAAATGTATTACAATTTGAAACTTTGAATGAAGAAAACTCACATGTTTTATTTGTCCATTATCTTGATAATTTGAATGCTAACTACCTAACAGGACTGAGAGCAAGGTACTATAGTAAAGCCAGCAATGTCAAAATCATGTTGAAGGTAGAGAGGGTAAGAGAGTTTAATAGAACTGCTTATATTAAAGGTCTCAGCTAGTAGATCATCCCAGGAGTCTCTGTCCCAGAAAATAGGTACTTGAATGTGAAAAGAGAATGAAGAAAGTGGAAGTGTTATTCACTCAGTCCTGTTTGACTCTTTGAGACCTCATGGACAGTAGCCCACCAGACTCTTCTATCCTTGAAATTCTCCAGGGGAGAATACTGGAGGGGGTTGCCATTCCCTTCTCCTGGGGATCTTCTCCACCCAGGGATGGAACTCAGGTCTCCTGCATGTACCGTCTGAGCCACCAGGGAAGCCAGAAAAGAGAGCTTGACGTAAATTTTTCTAGAATCATAAAATACTACATTTTATTTATTTTTTAATCAGATTATAGCTGCTTTACAATGTTGTATCAGTTATACAATCAAGTGAATCAGCCATGTATATATATATCTATCCCCTCCTTCTTAGGCCTGCCTCCCAGCATCCCCACCCAACCCTTCTAGGTCACCATGGAGCTGAGCTGAACTGAGCAGAGCTCCCTGTGCTATACAGCAGGTTCCCACTAGCTATCCATTTTATACATGGTAGTGTACATATGTTAGAAATGCAAAAACTACATATAAAAACAGGACCAAGTTTTTTTTGGGGGGGCGGGGAGGCTGGAATTCAATTACCCCCCTTTTATTCCTTACTGAACCNGTCACCATGGAGCTGAGCTGAACTGAGCAGAGCTCCCTGTGCTATACAGCAGGTTCCCACTAGCTATCCATTTTATACATGGTAGTGTACATATGTTAGAAATGCAAAAACTACATATAAAAACAGGACCAAGTTTTTTTTGGGGGGGCGGGGAGGCTGGAATTCAATTACCCCCCTTTTATTCCTTACTGAACCTCATTTGTATGCCTAAGGTAACTGATAGATGTCCAAACTATGTATTTACCACATCTCACCTCAATAAATCTACTATGTTTTTACTCCAAATCCAATCCTACGGATGATGTTTACCATAAATATTTAAGCTATAGCTTCTGTTTCACCAGGTTGTCAGTTAGTTACACGATCTAAGATGTGGTTGGTGATAATTTTATAAAGACTAGTGATAAGGATTGAGGTTGCAGAAGGTTGGTGCAAACTAGAAGATTCTGGGGTTGGGAAATGGTAATGTTGAAGGTATCATCTTCCACTTCTTATTCCCAGTTT
The DNA here is from genome assembly GCA_006410675.1 of Oreotragus oreotragus. NCBI lineage: Eukaryota > Metazoa > Chordata > Mammalia > Artiodactyla > Bovidae > Oreotragus > Oreotragus oreotragus. The sequence goes on from SJYX01010983.1 coordinate 264,013, forward strand.
CCAAGATTTCACCCACCAAGTAATTATATTGAAATAAAGGACTACGCACTGACAACAGAGACAGAACTAGAAGATGAGTATCTTTGAACCACTTTTATCTTAAAGACAAGTAAAACCACACCAAGAGCATTTAATAGTGAACCTCAGATATGCAGATGACACCACCCTTATGGAAGAAAGTGAAGAGGAACTAAAAAGCCTCTTGATAAAAGTGAAAGAGGAGAGTGAAAAAGTTGGCTTAAAGCTCAACATTCAGAAAACGAACATCATGGCATCCGGTCCCATCACTTCATGGGAAATAGATGGGGAAACAGTGGAAACAGTGTCAGACTTTATTTGGGGGGGCTCACAAATCACTGAAGATGGTGACTGCAGCCATGAAATTAAAAGACGCTTACTCCTTGGAAGAAAAGTTATGACCAACCTAGATAGCATATTCAAAAGCAGAGACATTATTTGGCTGACTAAGGTCCATCTAGTCAAGGCTATGGTTTTTCCAGTGGTCATATATGGATGTGAGAGTTGGACTGTGAATAAGGCTAAGCGCCGAAGAATCGATGCTTTTGAACTGTGGTGTTGGAGAAGACTCTTGAGAGTCCCTTGGACTGCAAGGAGATCCAACCAATCCATTCTGAAGGAGATCAGCCCTGGGATTTCTTTGGAAGGAATGATGCTAAAGCTGAAACTCCAGTACTTTGGCCACCTCATGCGAAGAGTTTACTCATTGGAAAATACTCTGATGCTTGGAGGGATTGGGGGCAGGAGGAGAAGGGGACGACAGAGGATGAAATGGCTGAATGGCATCACCAACTTGATGGACATGAGTCTGAGTGAACTCCGGGAGTTGGTGATGGACAAGGAGGCCTGGCGTGCTGCGGTTCACACGACTGAGCGACTGAACTGAACTGAACTGAAGTAGCAGTAGTGCATTGGTAATGAAAGACTCTTCATTTCAAGGCAAAAAAGAAAAAAATTGTAAAGCACCACTTTTTTCATATTTGTGGTAATACATGTCCATATTTGAGTGTGGCTTCAGCTCGGCAATGAGTACATCTGGGGATCATTAGCCATCAAGGGCTCATTAGTTGAAAAATGGAATTGGAAGTCATGATTCCTCCAAAGTTATGAATTGCATCCTCAGTAAGGAAAATGTTCTCTCTAAACTGTTTTTAAAAGCATGGAATGAGAAACAGTTATGTTTGGATTATGAATACGTGCCAGAGAAGGAGAATCAGGCAATGAACAACTTCAACCATCTTTTGCAATATCAAATGCCAAAGGAGAGGAGAGGGCGGATGAGGAATGGAAAGAAGATGCGAAAGAGAGAAGAGGAGACAACGCTAGTGGGAGAGAGAGAAGGAAAGGGGAAGGAAGAGAGAAGCAGTCAGTCTTTTTAAATTATGAGACCAGATTTCCTGTGTCCGTGAGTCATCAGTTGAAGGCATTTGATGACCATTTAAAAGAATTCTTGACTTTACCAAAGCAGATGCTGCATGCACAGCACAGCATTGTATCCTGAATAGGACAAACTAGTAACTGGTTTTGTGACTCACTCACATTACAAAGAATGAATCCCTTGGTATATTTGCACCCGAGAGGCTTTTTCACTTTTTTAATAAAAATTAAACAAGGCCTTTCTTTGTAGCTAGGCAGTGGCACCTCATTGTGGTTCCATCACCATAGATGTAAAAGACTCTACAAAGAGTATACTTTCAGTAGATTCTATAAATACAGTCATGGGTCAGAATGCCAACAGTATCTATAAACACATATGTGATAATATTTATTATCAGCCCACATCTTATTTCTCCCATTCTTTTCGCTTTCATTTGATGACAAAGACGGATATGAATTCCAAAATGTTTGTTTCATGACTTTCTTTTTCAGTCTAAAATAAATATCTCATAAGTACTTTCCTCCTTGGGCAATGTGTTTCTCATTTGCTGTGGCACTAAGTGTATAGGTATGGCTGACCGCTAACCTGACATACGCCTGTCACCAGGGACCGCTGGTTCTTTCATCTTCTTAATGGACATTTCTCTACAGATGTCTGTGGCCTACCTGACTATAATCCTTTAAATTTTAATTCACTTTACATTTAGCCTGGTCATAAATACCATTTAGGTACCAATACTCTGCTTTATGCAATCCCTAAGGTGGTGCTTTTATTTTAATGAGGCCATTTGCAACTTAAGAGCAAAAAAATTCCATCTTTGATTGAATATATTTGTCAGTTTTATTCCCGATTGGCATTTTCATGGGAAAGCTTGGATAAAACTAAAGGATGGCTGCTTACCAAGTGGGATAAAAGTTTCAGTATGTTTCTATTTTCAAAATTTACTGAATAAATTGGTCTTTGAAATTCATTTTTAAAACATCAAAGGAAACCCTGGCTGTAATCAAAAGTCAAATCCAGAATTAAGTTATGTTTCAAATGAAATTTCCACTGACTTTTTTTCTATTTGAGGGGAAAAAAATAAAATTAAAACTCCAGTTAATAAACTATTCACATAATGGGCTACCATAATAAAACACTAGGTGAATACAGAAGAATATGTGCAAACAGTGACTAGTTATCAATTTTTCAATTTTGTTGTCCTATGTTTATTTCAACATTAGTCTCTCTTATTTCCTTTCCTAACAACCTTAGCATTTGGGAGCTGATAAATTGCCACTGACTTTTAAAAACATTTTTAATTGGAGGATAATTGCTTTACAGTATTCTGTGGTTTCTGCCATACATCAACATGAATCAGCCACAAGTATACATATGTTCCCTCCCTACTGAACTTCCCTTCCACCTCCCACCCCATGCCACCCCTCTAGGTTGTCACCTGTCAACAGGTTTGAGCTCCCTGAAACATACAGCAAATTCCCACCGGATATCTATTTCACAAATGATAATATATATGTTTCAATGGTACTCTCTCAATTCATCCCACCCTCTCCTTCCCCACCTGGGTGCACAAGTCTGTTCTCCATGTCTGCGTCTCCATTGCTGCCCTGCAGACAGGTTCATCAGTATCATCTTTCTAGATTGCATATATGTGCATTAATACACAATATCTGTTTTTCTCTGACTTAATTTTTTTGAAATTTGGAATGAAATAACTTTATTTTAAAATATCTGTTAAAAACTATCAGCACGGTTGTCTGATTATGGGGCCAAGTTCCCCACACTAGGCACACACTTCCCTGGCACACACTAGTGCCCCAGTCCACACTAGGCACACACTTCCCTGGCACACACTAGTGCCACGGTTCTACACAGGCTCTCTGTATTCATAGACCTAATTTCTATGTACATGTGATTAGAAAACATCAAATTAGGTTTTTGCCCTAAGTCGATGGTGATTTTTCTTTACTTGAGAGGAGGAGCAACAGATGAGAATTTAATTTAAGAAAAAAATAATATTGAAATATTGTCTTTGGAAGAAAAGAAATCTTGACTATTAAGATGCTATAATAAATACATTAGTTAACATGGTTATTCATCTAACTATCAGCTTAGTTTTCCAACTTTGGTTTGCAATATTCTTTAAAAATAAGAGTTATAGTAGTTATTTCCTTAAGTAAGATGAATTTAATACAACAGAGCAACAGTTTTCATAAGTTTTTATAGAACTTTTGCTTTCCATGTAATCCTTTCATCCAATTTTAAGATATTTTTGTAATTATTTGACAAATATGAAAACTAAGGCTCAGAGAAGTTAAATAACTTTCAAATGTCACATTGTAAGTCATGAAGCTGGAATTCAAAACTACACTCAGAATTCCAGCACTGTAAAAGTTTGCCTTCTGTACTGCTTTTCCACTGTTTGCCAGGTATCATTTTTGTTGCTGTTGTTGTTTATCGTTTATTTAAGATGTTAAAGGTATTTTAATAAGACTAGGCCAAGATGATCAAAAGTGACAGATGCTGTTCTAACATATCTTCAATAATCTTTATTGGACCATGTGAAGCTGGGAAATTGAACTTCCATTTCAGCAAATGTCTATGTAATTTGTTTCCATTTTTGGATATTTTTGTCCTTAAAATTTCTCTGAATGGACTCTCAACACAAATAATGTACATTATGAGCTTAAATAATATTTTGAAATGCAAAGTTTATAAATGAAAATACCGTCACTACCATTCCCTAATGTATGGTGACACAAATATTTAGATGCTCTATAAAAAGAAGCATCAATATATCATTCTGTTTTACCAAGTAATTAAACCACTGAGGAGACTCTGCTTGCACTGAGAATTAATTCAGTCTATTTCTCAAAGTTTATCACCCAAAGTATCCATTGCAAACTGATACGTGGTAAATTTGGAAGAGAGGATAGAGAAGAAGGAAGTTCTGTAAAAATAAACTTATGCTGGACTGTGCTTTGTCACTCAGTTGTGTCTGACTCTTTAAGACACCATGGACTGGAGCACGCCAGGCTCCTCTGTCCATGGGGATTCTCCAGGCCAGAATACTGGAGTGGGTTTCCTTTCCCTTCTCCAGGGGATCTTCCCAACCCAGGGATCGAACCCAGGTCTCCCACATTGCAGGTCGATTCTTTACCAGCTGAGCCACCAGGGAAGCCCACGTTAGCATTCTTTATGTTCAGGGCGTCCCTGGTGGCTCGGCTGGTAAAGAATCGGCCTGCAGTGCGGGAGACCTTCTATTGAAGGGTTGGGAAGATCCCCTGGAGAAGGGAAAGGCTACCCACTCCAGTATTCTGGCCTGGAGAATTCCATGGACTGTAGGTCCATGGGGTCTCAGAGTCAGACATGACTGAACAACTTTCACTTCCAACCCTCAGAACACTGTTTCCTTATTCAGTGTAACCCTGCCAACCTCCTGTCCTTCTTCCTTCTGTCTCTTACTTCCTTTCTTCCTTTTTCTCCTGCCTTTTTCTGTCCTATATTCCTTGTGCTATCAGTTAGCAATAACCTATCTACCTCTAACGCTTAAAAGAAAAAGAAAAAAAAAACACTAAAAAGTAAAACAAAATTAATGCCAAGCCTATTTGGAGGGCTTGAATTTTCAGTTGTGAAAATATATGAAGCAAAATTTTTCAAATAATCCCAGAGTCCTTATCTTTTTGAAGACTGAGGAAACTCTTAGATCATAGTTTTTATAGAGCCAAAGTTAATACACATGCAGACTACATATTTCTGAATACTTTTTTTTTAAAAATGTACTGATTTTTGGCTACACCGCATCTTCGTTGCTGTGTGGGCTTTTCTTTAGTTGCAGCCAGCCAGGGGCTACTCTTTGTTGCAGAGTGCAGGCTTCTCATTGCAGTGGCTTCTCTCGTGGAGCACAGCTCTAAGGCACATGCGCTTCAGGAGTTGTGGCTCCCGGACTCTAGAGCACAGAGTCAATAGTTGTAGTACAGGGGCTGAGTTGTTCTGTGGCATGTGGGATCTTCCAAGACCGGGGATAGAACCTGTGTCTCTTGCATTGGCAGGCAGATTCCTTACCACTGAGCCACCAGAGGAGTCCCTGATCACTTTTAAATGAGTATTGCTTCTGCTGCTGCTGCTAAGTCGCTTAAAGGCAATAGGTTTGAAGCATCCTTACTTTTCTTCATAATTGATAACAATAAGCACATCAAATTTTTATTTCACGTTTACTCCTAACACTGTGTCAGACATTGTGTTGACTGTTTTTTTGTTCATCATTTCCTTTATTCCTCGCTGCTGCTGCTGCTGCTAAGTCGCTTCAGTCGTGTCCGACTCTGTGCAACCCATAGACGGCAGCCCACCAGGCTCGCCTGTCCCTGGGATTCTCCAGGCAAGAACACTGGAGTGGGTTGCCATTTCCTTCTCCAATGCAGGAAAGTGAAAAGTGAAAGGGAAGTCGCTCAGTCATGTCTGACTCAGCGACCCCATGAACTGCAGCCTACCAGGCTCCTCCATCCATGGGATTTTCCAGGCAAGAGTACTGGAGTGGGGTGCTATTGCCTTCTCCATTATTCCACACTACTTCTCATCAACTAGACAACACCTTCTCTGATCCGAGACACAAATGACTATAGTCACAACCTAATCATTCTTGCTCCTGGATGCCTTTTGGTCTATTTATTCAGGAGCCAGAGAGATCGTGTAAAGCATAAGACATACCATGCCACTTCTCTTTTCAAAATCATTCCATGGCTTTCTGTTTCATACAGAATAAGTTCTGCCAGTCTTACTCTGCTCTCTAAGGCCTCACATGTCTGAGCAGACCTTCTGTTACCTACCTGCTGCCTCCCACTCACTCTGCTCTGCAAACAGCACTGGCCTATTCATTCATTTTTTAACGCACCACATGTAAACTTCGGTCTCAGTGCCTAGGTATTGATACTGCCTGCAAAACTGCAAAACTTTTCTTTCAAATATCCACATGACCAACTCCATTATTTTGTACAGTTATTTCAGAGCACAGCCTCTCTTGATTATTTTCATATCAGCTATAGTTTCTTTGCTTTCATGCCACAGTGGCAGAGTGAAGTAGTCATGACAGAAACTGTCTGGCCCACAAATCCTAAAATATTTACTATTCGTCCCTGTACAGAAGAATTTTGCCTACCCCTTTTTCCCCTCAGTATTTATCACTATGTAGCATGCAATGCATTTTATTTGTTTTTTCGTTACTATCTGTCTCTACTTGATGTAAGCTCCATGGGGGCAGCAGTTTTCAACATACTGCTTGTTGCTGTATTCCCAGAACATATAATAGTATGTGGCACATGAGATGTTCAATAAATACTTGCAAATGCTTGGAGATGTTTGCTGGATGGCATATTCTGACTCTATATACTCATGTTTATTAAAAATGTTAATGTTCTTTATAACTTACTAACATATCGTGTTCTCCTAAAGAAACTTCATTTCAAATAACAGTAATATTTATGGTGAGTTAATGATTGTTGGCCATCAACCTTGGATTAAGTCTAGATAAAAACAATTTCACACCACAGGAACTTGAATTTTTGAAATTATAGTCATAAAATTTGGTTTAAAATTGTGCTGTGTGTGACGCTGCAGAGCAGGATGGGATGGGAAGGATAGATGTTCCTGCTCTGTTCATGCTCTGTTCATCATTTAAGATTTTTAAAGAACTCATGAGATCTTAAACAATGTCTAGGTGAAACATACACTTGAGGTATTATAGGTTATTGAAAGATGTCCAGAATCTGAAATCATAAGAAGAGGCAAAAGTCTTGGCTCTATCATGTACCAATTGTATGAAGATTATTAAATCACCTATATTTTAATCATAATTTGATGAGTAATCAAAATAAGATGAACTATGGTTTAATCTATCCTCCCAAAATTTTCAGCAAATGAAAATTTAATATGGAAAATCTACATTTTTGTTTTTCAAAATGTTACAAATGTATGGGTTACTCTGAGAAAACATTCTGATGCACATAAAAGTGATTGGCTCAATATTTTTGTCTTCCCACATATCTTGATATAGTTTTGTAAGGAATTTGAGGTGAGTTGATTTGAATGGACCCAATTTCTCCACTGACTAAGTATGTTGTCATCAGCCATTTATTTAACACGGTTGAGACTTGGTTTCTCCTTATGTAAAATGAGAATGATAACAACTATTTAACATCATTCTGATGAGAATTAAGATATTATATGTAAAGTATTTGGCAGCACATCTGCTTTAAAGTTCTAAAATTTCAACTCGCCAGTTTTCTGTCCTCTGCCCACAACTCTTACCAACCAGAGTCAGTCAGGTAAGCTGTGGTTATGATTTTCAAGTTACCTAACAACTTCATCAAAGAAAACAAACCTACAAAGTAATATTGCATAATACGTTAACATCCTGGGTCCAGGACATTTTTTTTTTAATAGTAAATAGGATTTATTTGGAAATGTAGACAAGGATAAGTAAACAATCAACTAAAATAATATAACAAAGCACCAAAAGAAGAAAATCAAAGGATTTTAACAATAACTGCCATAAAGCACTGGATAAAATTCAATATGCATTTTTCTAGTTTTATAATCTTAGTAAAACAGAGGAAAAGAGCATCCTTTAACAAGACAAATAGACATTTTAAATTAGCAGTCACGATATAAAATCTTTCCATCACTCCAGAAAATCCCCTCAGTCCTTTTTTTTTTCTGTTAGATTTTGATGTCTCTCACACACACACACAAAGAAATTATTCTTTGATGATAACTTTCAAACTCCCAGGAACAATTAAGCAAGAAAAAAAATTTTTTTTTTCTTAATCTTTCAAGGGATATCATGTAGATACTGGGTTATTCTCCTAGTATTAGTGAAGTGAAGTGAAATTGTTCAGTCATGTCCAACTCTTTGTGACCCCACGGACTGTAGCCTGCTAGACACCTCTGTCCATGGGATTTTCCGGGCGAGAATGCCGGAATGGGTTGCCATTTCCTTCTCCAGTATTAGGCATGGATATTTCCTCGAAACATTTCCTCAATAATATCCTATTTTGTCCCTAACATCAATTCAGTTTACAAATTTTTCTTTTCTTTTGAGGGGAGAATTTCTGGGTTATATCTGTTTTCACTCTCTGACTTAAAAAGAATATTGTATTACTATAAAACCTAATATGCAGCTCAAAAAGAAAAAGGAGTCTGTCCCCATAACTCTACTGTGAGATCTGACATCCAGTGTAAGTCAGCCCGTTTTAGAGTTGAAACTCTGCAACTGTTGTTGTTGTTTAATTTGTTTTCTTTACTGCTGCTCTGTACAGGCTGAGATGAGTGAAATCCTTCCACAGGGAGTCTGAGAGCATTTTCCTGTTCCTGCAGCAGCACCTAGCCACGTAAGAAAGCATTTCTCTTTTTATTAGTGTCTCCGGATCCTCATTATTTTACCTTTATCTTCATTCTTCTGCATTTCATCTGTGTCTTTGATCATGCTGTACTTTGACCTCTTTCTAGCTTGAAAAGGTTTTATTCATAGACTTTTCCCACCTTTCTTAACCTTTCTCAGAGTCAGTTATTTTTCCAAAGGGTCAACAGCTATGGAATTCAGTATGCTAACTTCAAATAGTGACCTCTTTAAATAAACATTGCTAAAAGGAGTTGTTCAAAGGAGTTGTATGGTCTAAATAAAGCTTGGCTTACTCAACCTTGTGAAGCAGTTGGAGCTTTTCTTTTCCTCCTTTTCTATCAAAACACAACTATTCTGTGTTCCATTTCCTTAGGTCTCTGCTTTAGCTGGTTGACATTAGTACCTCAAGGTTGAATTAATATTATTACAGTCTTCTTTCTCAATACTTTCTCTAATTATGATAATTTTTATTCACCGTATTTCAAGGATATAAACTTATTTTTTAAATATGACTGAAAATATTTGAAATTGGAATGCATCTTAGAATTGATGATTTTTCATCATTAAATTGACAGTATTTTTATACCATGGTTGTACATAAAATAATGTTATATCTTATGATATAATGTTATATCTTACAACTGATGAGATTTTGGGAGAGGTCAAAGTACAGCATTCCTAGAAATCAAGAAACATTAATTTGTGTGAATTTTAGGCAAAATAGAATATTAGTTCAAGTGTTTGTTTTGACCAAAAAGTAACAGCCTTACTTTCTCTAAACTCCACCTGTCATGTAAGTGATTGCTGACTCCAACTAAAACAACTAGTCCAAAGTTCAAAAGGAGCAACTCAAAATTTATCTAGAACAATCTCAAAAAAGACAGAATGATCTCTGTTCACTTTCAAGCCAAACCATTCTATATCACAATAATTCAAGTCTATGCCCCAAAAAGTAACACTGAACAAGCTGAAGCTGATGGTTCTTTGAAGACCTACAAGACATTTTAGAACTAACATCCCCAAAAGATGTCCTTTTCATTATAGGGGACTAGAATGCAAAAGTAGGAAAGCAAGAAACACCTGGAGTAACAGGCAAATTTGGCCTTGGAGTACAGAATGAAACAGGGCAAAGACTAATAGAGTTCTGCCAAGAGAATGCACTGGTTATAGCAAACACCCTATTCCAACAACCCAAAAGAAGACTCTACACGTGGACATCACCAGATGGTCAACACCAAANAAAAAAAAAAAAAAAAAATCCTTATTCCTAGCATTCACTCTTGCTTCCTGATAGTTGTTTCCTGAATTTATCTTTATAAAAGTAGGAGTATGTCACTTTGTCAATGTGAATGGGGTAGAATGAAACAAAAATGAAACAATCTGTTTGTTTCCTTTCATTTAATTACCTAATTTAATCATGTAGTATGTGTCCTCTATTTCTTTCCCAGCTATTGGCTCATGATTTATAAATCCAGGAGGAATATTTTTATGTGTGTAATATTGTCCAATATGGTCAAAATTACTTCACCTCTCTTGTATCTGAGATGGATTTGCCTGGTCATATATCATTAGAAATCCTTCTTGGGCGTTAGGGACTATGTGCTTGCAGTGTGACAAATTTGCCACTAGATGGTGATCTTGCAAATTAGCTTACTTTTCTTCAGGTGCCTTGTGTGAGGGAAAGCCATAAATGTTTTTTTCTAACAGTTTAAACATTGTTTGTACCAAACTATAATTAACTTATATCATTAAATCTTGGTAATTTAAAGTCACAAATTGGCATTGAATCATGATACATGGAAATATTTTAAATTTTAGGATATTTGGGCCTTATCTCTAAGATATGTGTCAGTATGTATTTTGTGATTGCCTAGAGGGTAACCCTCAGTTTGGTTTCTTAATCAGAATGTAAGACAATTACCTAGAGTTCAAACTACATTCTAATTCTCTAATGCCAATTTATGACTTTAAATTACCAAGACTTAATGATGTAAGTTAGTTATAGTTTGGTACAAACAGGATGCTTGGGGCTGGTGCACTGAGACCCAGAGGGATGGTACGGGGAGGGAGGAGGGAGGGGGTTCAGGATGGGGAACACGTGTATACCTGCGGCAGATTCATGATGATGTATGGCAAAACCAATATAATATTGTAAAGTAATTAACCTCCAATTAAAATAAATAAATTTATATTTTAAAAAATAAAAGAAAAAAAATTTCCATGTATTTCCAGTGAGGTTGATTCATAGAACATATTTTGTTGTGATTAGACTTGATCTTTATAGTTTCTATGAATTTAAAGAGTAAGGGTTTTTTAATCTCTTGACTTTAAATACTGTGTCTAAATATATGCTCTACTAATCTCTCTAAATTTCGATGCAATGTACTATGAACCTCTTGACTGAATCGGAAATATTCTAGTACATCTGANAAAAGAAAAAAAATTTCCATGTATTTCCAGTGAGGTTGATTCATAGAACATATTTTGTTGTGATTAGACTTGATCTTTATAGTTTCTATGAATTTAAAGAGTAAGGGTTTTTTAATCTCTTGACTTTAAATACTGTGTCTAAATATATGCTCTACTAATCTCTCTAAATTTCGATGCAATGTACTATGAACCTCTTGACTGAATCGGAAATATTCTAGTACATCTGATGACCTTTCACTGAACTTTGAAAATCAAGTTTGACTTTCTATTTGAGTGACCATTTGGCCATCTTCATTTGAGTGATAGCCTGCCTTTCCATTTACAAACAAAGAACTTCAGCTTTGCCTGAAAATACAAAGTTGTGGTTGTTAACGCCAATGGAAAGAGGGATTCCAGAATAATATTTTAAACTATTTTAATTCATTTTTCTCCTTATGTGTTTCTCTCTTAAACTAGACTCAGGAAACAAAACCCCTAGCTTGCTGTTTAAATTGTCTCTCTTTCTCTAAGACATAACTCTTTTCACAGTAATTTTTAATATGCAAACATTTTCTACGCTTGTAGTCTGAACCTCAAGTTGTTTAGACCACATATTTAAGGAACGCTTATCTAATCCACAATTGTTTGTAGAGACCTGGGCATAAGCAAAATTGTACCCATTTTTCTTTTTATTTTGCATCAGCATCATGAAGTATTTTTCTAGGTACTCAAGGATTCAGTTCAGTTCATTCAGTCACATAGTCGTATCTGACTATTTGTGACCCCCTGGACTGCGGCACACCAGGCTTCCCTATCCATCACTAACTCCTGGAGCTTGCTCAAAATCATGTCCATTGAGTCGGTGATGCCATCTAACAATCTCCTCCTCTGTCATCCCCTTCTGCTTCCGCTTTCAATCTTTCCCGGCATCAGAGTCTTTTCCAGTGAATCAATTCTTCACATCAAGTGGCCAAAGTATTGAAATTTCAGCTTCAGCATCAGTCCTTCCAATGAATATTCGGAACTAATTTCCTTTAGAATGGACTGGTTGGATCTCTTTGCAGTCCAAGGTACTCAAGAGTCTTCTCCAATACCACTGTTCAAAAGCATCAGTTCTTTGGTGCTCATCTTTCTTTACAGTGCAACTCTCACATCCATACATGACTACTGGAAAAACCACAGCTTTGACTAGACAGACCTTTGTTGGCAAAGTAATGTCTCTGCTTTTTACTATGCTGTCTAGGTCNTTCTAAAATTTGTATTCTCTGGTTTTTGCTTAATGTTAAGAATGTTGCCTATAGCCTGAAATGTACAGGATAGACCATTTTCAAGGCTCTGAACTTTAAGGGTCACTGTTGCATTCATATAAATATTAAAAAATTGCAGAACAGAGAAAAACATTTGTCTAGTCGGAAGTTTACAGGACCACCCTGAAAGCTGTCTCTTATACACATCTAGATGTGTATAAGAGACAGGATGGGACCAGGTGCCATGATCTTAGTTTTCTGAATGTTGAGTTTTAAGCCAACTTTTTCACCCTCGTCTTTCACTTTCATCAAGAAGCTTTTTATTTCTTCTTCACTTTCTGCCGTAAGGGTAGTGTCATCTGCTTGTCTGAGGTTATTGATATTTCTCCCTGCAATCTTGATTCCAGCTTGTGCTTCATCATGCCTAGCATTTCAGATGATGTGCTCTGCATATGATATGCACTCTGCACTGATGGGCTCATGATGTACTCTGCACCAGGAAAACATCTTAGATACATAGCTCTCCAGTGTCAGTAATACAAAACAGTGTCCAAGGGCAATAGGAGGAATGCAGCTTTATATAAAAAGATAAAATGGGCTCAGGAAATAGCTATAGTCACCACTTATGTTTTAAACTGTTTTTGTTTTCTCTGTGTATACTGCTTCTACTCACTCATTAAACTACTTTAATTTCTTGTCAAGTTAACAGTCTTCACACTCATAGTGTATCCACTGTTTCTTTGATTTGGTCAAGTGAGAAACCAAAGATTGTATATAAGCCAGAAGATCCAGGTAGACCCTAAGTAACCACTGCATCTAAAACATTGAAACGTATGCCATTTTCCATTTTTTTCAATTAGACCTCTGCAACAATTCTTAGAAATTTCAATTTTTTTCAGAAGAGACCCTACGCAACAATCTTGCTATTCGTAATAACATGAATCATGAAAAGCACTTCTTTTTTAAGCTGAAATACTTTTTACAGAAAGTACAGTATAGGTGATACATAAATATAGCATCACAAAGAAAAAATATAATTTGAGCACAATCCACAATTCTTTTAAACACAGTTTGTTTCCAGCCTTATTGAAGTTTCTCCTCCAGGATGTAAAAAGCTAGGAGTACTGATACTGCCGTTAGAGAAATAAAAAAGCTGGATGGTTTCAGTTTTCCTCTTGAACCTATCAGAGAGCTGAGATCAGACAATAACAACTAACCAGAAAACTGGGGAGAAGGAGATGCCTATAGAAGGAGGTATGATGCAAACACTGGCCTACCTAAGGCAGATGTCACTGAACACTACCAGGAATTCACTGGAATACATGCTAAATTGAAGACAGAGTTCAGAATGGTGGCATGTGAAGTTTGGGGTGAAGAGGGCACAGATATGAGGGAGGGGAACTCACACTCCAACAATATTTTTGCCCATGAACACCATATGCTAACAGGGAAAAATGGGACAGTCCCAGAGAGAGCTTCCTTTGTGCAGGACAAAGAAGATAGACATGACACACCTCACCTCACCCCACTTTTCTCCACTGTCTCCTTTATGAAACAAAAACCTTAATCTATAGAGAGAGGGACCATAAAACTGTTGTTCTTAGGGCATTAATAAAAGCCCATTGCACCTGGCAGAGGAAACAAGAAACAACCTTCCAGCCTGGAGAAAGGGCAGGGATACATTCTTAACCAGAACTCTAGCTGGGGAGAAGCAGGAACATGGAAGTCACATCCTGGAGGCCCAGGGGCTCGTCTTGCCTTCACTTCCTGCCACGCAGCTAAGAATCACATGTAAAGTTGACAGTGAGTCCTGCTGGGCAAGCTGTGAGAGGAGGCCCCTCTGCGGTCCATCCCCAAAGGGAAGATTGACTGGTGAAGGTGGAGTAGAAATGGAGGAAAATATGTTCAGAAGCCAGTTTCTGCTTTAAACACAAGGTATTGATGGGGAAAATTGAGTTATTTCACTAAAGGTAAACATAGCAACACTAAGTTCAAAAATTATGAATTCCTGTCTAGACTAACACAAACCTTCACACTAAAACCCACAAAAGGAATGTCTTGTCCATTTATAAGCATAAAAACTACTCACCTGAATCTCTACTTTCTTATACAAAATGCATGGTTTTCTAGAAAAAAAAAAGTATAAAGAATTTGAAAAGGTAACACACACACACACATACACACAGACTCTGCAAGAGATAATATAATCAAAGGACCATCAGACTCAGATATAGCACAGATATTGAAACTACGTGACAGGGAATTTAAAATTATTATGATTAATATCTTATACAAACGCTAATGAAAAAAGTGAACAACATGCAAAAATTAGATGAAGTTTTACCAAAGAGAAGAAAACCATGAGAAAAAACAAACGGAAATGAGTAGCTTAGCAATCTAGATAAAAGGCTGCCTTTAATTGGCTTAGTAGCAGACTCAACACAGTGGGGAAATCAGTGAACTTGAACAAAGAGCAGTAGAAATAACCCAAAATGGACCACAAGAAGGAAAAAAGTGGCAAAAATAAACAAAAATAACACAGAACATTACATCCAATAGCTGTGAGATGTATATAAAAAAAATCTGTCTCACTGGAATCTTAGAAGGAGAATCAGGACAGAATGGAACAGAATAAATAAATAATGGCCACAAATTTTCTGTAATTAATCATAGACATCAAAGCACAGATCCAGGAATCTCAAAGAAAACAAAAACCCAATATGATGATGAGGTTGAGTGAACACACCTAGGCATATCATGTTAAAAATGCTGAAAATAAAACCCAGTAAAACTCTTTAAAGCTGTTGCATTACAATCAGAGAAACAAATGCATACTGTAGCTGATTTCTCATCAGAAAGCATGAAGGAAAGAAATACTCTCCTTCCATCATTCTCTACCCAGAAAATAAGATCATTCAAAAAAAGAAGCATAAATAAGGTCTTCT
>SJYX01010983.1:290325-332600 GCA_006410675.1 Oreotragus oreotragus
AAAAAAAAATCAAGAAAATTATACTTCTCAAATGAAGTCTCTTTCTTGTGATACCATAACCATTTGTGGTCACGAACTAGGCTTTTTTTCATTAATTTATTTGTGACACTGTCCAGGTTCTTGACCTACCAAAAGTTGTACTAGCTATTTTTTTAAATGAGTGTTTCATTGATTTAACATGTGTTGGACATTCATGCTTATATTTATTTTACTTAATTTTAATTCCTTTGAACTTTTGCCCTGAGGTAGTTTTAATGTGATGGCCAAAATCTGAAACATTTAATGAAATAAATAAAGTTTTTTAGCAACATAATATTTTCCTGGAAGAATAAACATGTTTCCCAAAATAACTCACTTAATCATAGATAATACCTTTTAGGTTGAGATAATCAGAAATAATTTAAAACAACTTAATGTATAAAACAATCCCATATGTACAGATAAACACACTCACCCTATACAAAAACATACACATACATAAATTTGACAAATATTATTGAGTGTCTACTATGAAATAGGAAATGGAAATATAATAGTGAACAAGTTATGATTTTACTCTCACCAACCTTATTTTATAGTGGGGATATGAAGAAAAGCTTTCAATAAGCAGTGTACACTGCAAAAATAATAGGGAAATGTTGGTAGAGGGGATATAAGTTTACTCAGCAACAAGTCAACTTTATGATATAGTTCTTACTTTCCCCTCTAGTCACATAGTGCTCACTCACTCATGATTCTTAGAAATAAAAAATTCTCCTCCCCTAACCATACTCAACTATTGCATCAAAAATATTGGGTTAGTCATAAAGTTCTTCTGGGTTTTCCCATAAGATAGAATAGAAAAACCAAATGAACTTTATGGTCAACCCAATGTGTTTAATTATTTTAAAACTACTTACAGAGTATTTCTTATACCTGGAATGTCCATATTTCCAAATCTCATTCACCATGTAAGACTCACGTTTTCTTCTACTTCCAGTCATGATATTGGCCCTGGACTTGCCCTCCAACCAAAATATACAAGGCAGATGTTTTTAGACATGGGGAAATAGGTAAAATGTATCCTGAAGAGAAGAGAAATATGTTAAGCCCCAAGATTTCTCCAGATTTCACATTGGCAGCATTTTACCATGCTAGTAGGGAGAGAAGGAGCAGGAGAGAGGGGGAGAGATCAAAGTTCAAGGCTGCAATGAAGGGGCTAACAACTGAGGGGGCAGAAGCCTTGAGAAAAGAGGCTAAAGGAAAATGAACTCAGATGGAAAGTTAGAGACAAAGGTGATAAGGAGCATCAATTAAAATGAACAGTAGAGGAAGATGGTGGAGGAATAGGATGGGGAGACCATGTTCCCCCCCACAAATTCATTGAAAGATCATTTGAATGCTGAGCAAATACCACAAAACAACTTCTGAACACTGGCGGAGGACACCAGGCACCCAGAAAGGCAGCCCATTGTCTTTGAAAGGCAGTAGGACAAAATATAAAAGATAAAAAGAGAGACAAAAGAGTTAGGGAGGGAGACCCATCCTGGGGAGGGAGTCTTAAAAGGAGAAGTTTCCAAATACCAGGAAACCCTCTCACCCGTCGGTCTGTGGGGAGTTTGGGAATTTCAGAGGGAAACATAACCAGGAGGAAAAATAAATAAATAAAACCCACAGATTACTCTAACTGCAACTCCCAATGGAGAAGTAGCCCAGACACTTGTGTCCGCCACCAGCAAGGGAGGGAACAGGGAGGCACCGGTTGCATTGCTTAGGGTAAGGACCAGGCCTGAATGCCCTGAGGGCAATCTGAGGGAGCTAACGTGAGATAGTAACCCAACCACGGGATAGCCAGAGAGGGAAAAAAAAAAAACAGAGGAAAAAGAGAGAGAACTTTCCGCAGAAAACTCTAATCTAAGGCACTGCTGGACCCGCTCACAGAACAAAGGACTGAGCGAAAACCAGAGGAAAGTTACCTGCCTGTGGACTGGCCCATCCCCTGCTGGAGGCAGGGATGCAGGTGGGTGATAGCCAGAGCTGGAAGGAAAGGGGCAAACTTGGCCCCAGAGATGGCGTCCCTCACCAAACTGCGAGCAGGTTGGCTCCTAGTTGCTAACTAAGTCTTCCTGGGATCCTGGACAGTTGACATCTGTCAGGAGGGTCACAGCCAGAGATCAGCTCCCCAGAAGAGACACGTGGCACACCTGTGAGAGTGCTCCTGCTGCGCACCCAGGAAACCGAGCGGCTGGGACCAGGGAGGTGATAAGACGCACCACCCAGCTGGGAAGTGTGCACTCATCAAGGACTTGGTTGCCTGAGCTGCTTGACCTGGAAAGGACACAAAACATGGACCCAACTGAGGCTGTGCCTGAGAACCTGCACCTGAGCAGCTAGATCTGGGAAGTACATGCAACCCAGGGCCCACCTTAGACAATTCCCTGGCAGAGCAACCTGGAGCCTGAGCAGTGAGGACCGGAAAAGCACACACATCATGAGTGGGGGCAAACCCAGTGTGGACAAGACACTGCGAGCACTCCACACACGTGCCAGTGATATTTGTTTGCAGTGTTCCTCCCTCCCCGCAGCACAGTTGAACAAGTGAGCCTAAATAAATGACCACCTTCACCCACTGGGTCAGGGCGGAAGTTAGATACTGAGGAGACTTGCAAACAGAGGAAGCCAAAATAAACAAACAAGAGGGAATGGCTTTGGAAGAGAAGATGCAACAGATTAAAACCCTGTAGTTACCACTGGCTACATTCGAAGGGACCTATAGACCTTGAGAAGTATAAGGTGGAACAAGGAACTATCTAAAACTGAACTGACCACATACTGCCCTCAACAGCTCCAGAGAAATTCCTAGATATATTTTACTATTATCATTTTTTAATTTTTTTATTTTAATTTTTAAAACCTACTATTACCTTGAAAAAAGACCCTATTTTTAAAGCAAATTTCATTTTTTAAATTATAACTTTTGCAATTTTGATTTTTTTAAATATTGTATTTTTGAGAGTCTAACCTCTATTCTAGATTTTTAATTTTTACTTTTTGATATTTGTTATCAATTCTGTACCTTTAAGAATTTAATCTTCAGTACCCATTTTTACCTAGGAGAGTGATTATTGGCTTGATTGCTCTCTCCCCATTTGACTCTCCTTTTTCTCCCCCAGGTTACCTCTGTCTCCTCACTCCCCCTTCTCCTCTCTGCTTAACTCTGTGGATCCCTTTGGGTGTTCCAGGCTGTGGAGAAAACTTAGAGAACTGATTACTGGCTAGATTGCTCTCTCCCCTTTTGAGTCCCCCTCTTCTCCTCCTGGTCATCTCTATCTCCCTCCTCCCTCTTCTCTTCTTCCTGTAACTCTGTGAACCTCTCTGGGTGTCCCTCACTGTGGAGAATATTTTCACCACTAACCTGGATGTTTTATCATTGGAGCTGTATGGATGGAGAAATCTTGAGGCAACTATAAGAATAAAATTGAAGGCCAGAGGCAGGAGGCCTAAATCCAAAACTTGAGAACCAGAAAACTCCTGACTCCAGGGACCATTAATCGACAAAAGCTCATCCAAAAGTTTTCATACCTACACTGAAACCAAGCTCCACCAAAGAGCCAACAAGTTTCAGAGCAAGACATACCAAGCTAATTCTCCAACAATGCAGGAACATAACCTGGAGCATTAAAATACAGGGGGCCAAAAGTCATACCAAACCCATAGACACCTCAGAACTCACTACTGGACACTTCACTGTACTCCAGAGAGAAGAGACCTAGCTCCACCCATCAGGACNGCTCCTTATCACCTTTGTCTCTAACTTTCCATCTGAGTTCATTTTCCTTTAGCCTCTTTTCTCAAGGCTTCTGCCCCCTCAGTTGTTAGCCCCTTCATTGCAGCCTTGAACTTTGATCTCTCCCCCTCTCTCCTGCTCCTTCTTTCCCTACTAGCATGGTAAAATGCTGCCAATGTGAAATCTGGAGAAATCTTGGGGCTTAACATATTTCTCTTCTCTTCAGGATACATTTTACCTATTTCCCCATGTCTAAAAACATCTGCCTTGTATATTTTGGTTGGAGGGCAAGTCCAGGGCCAATATCATGACTGGAAGTAGAAGAAAACGTGAGTCTTACATGGTGAATGAGATTTGGAAATATGGACATTCCAGGTATAAGAAATACTCTGTAAGTAGTTTTAAAATAATTAAACACATTGGGTTGACCATAAAGTTCATTTGGTTTTTCTATTCTATCTTATGGGAAAACCCAGAAGAACTTTATGACTAACCCAATATTTTTGATGCAATAGTTGAGTATGGTTAGGGGAGGAGAATTTTTTATTTCTAAGAATCATGAGTGAGTGAGCACTATGTGACTAGAGGGGAAAGTAAGAACTATATCATAAAGTTGACTTGTTGCTGAGTAAACTTATATCCCCTCTACCAACATTTCCCTATTATTTTTGCAGTGTACACTGCTTATTGAAAGCTTTTCTTCATATCCCCACTATAAAATAAGGTTGGTGAGAGTAAAATCATAACTTGTTCACTATTATATTTCCATTTCCTATTTCATAGTAGACACTCAATAATATTTGTCAAATTTATGTATGTGTATGTTTTTGTATAGGGTGAGTGTGTTTATCTGTACATATGGGATTGTTTTATACATTAAGTTGTTTTAAATTATTTCTGATTATCTCAACCTAAAAGGTATTATCTATGATTAAGTGAGTTATTTTGGGAAACATGTTTATTCTTCCAGGAAAATATTATGTTGCTAAAAAACTTTATTTATTTCATTAAATGTTTCAGATTTTGGCCATCACATTAAAACTACCTCAGGGCAAAAGTTCAAAGGAATTAAAATTAAGTAAAATAAATATAAGCATGAATGTCCAACACATGTTAAATCAATGAAACACTCATTAAAAAAAATAGCTAGTACAACTTTTGGTAGGTCAAGAACCTGGACAGTGTCACAAATAAATTAATGAAAAAAAGCCTAGTTCGTGACCACAAATGGTTATGGTATCACAAGAAAGAGACTTCATTTGAGAAGTATAATTTTCTTGATTTTTTTTTTTTGTCTGCCATTGAAAAATTATTGCTAGTTCCTAAATTAAAAATAAATAAATAAAATTTTTAAAAAAACCTGTTTTTGTCATGTGTTTTCTAATTTAAGATGAATGTGTGAGGGATTTTTCAAAGAAGCCACCTGGAGCTAAGCAATTGGGAGACCAAAAGCTCCAATGGAAAAAATAATAAATATTTTAATTTTCCCCGTTTGCTTTTAGACATATTTGTTAGAGCCTTTAAACACAAGAATAAATAACCAAACTTCTGAGTTATCCCATCTGACTTGAATTTGAATGTTATACACATAGTTAAATTCTACCACGCTTCTCCAAAGTGATACTTCTAGGATCCCCATTCTGTTTTTTAAGTAAAAGTATTTGCCCTATTGAAATTTGGTCACCTCTCAGTCAGCTATGTGTGGAATAGCCCCCTTGTGAATTAGACACAGTGCTTTCTAAATTTCATAAAATTTTCTATTCCACAGAGATTTATAATATGTTCTAGAGATTGTAGGCCTTCTATACAGATTTAATGAGTAAATGCTTCTCCCATCTTTTTTTATTGTTGTTGGAATAAACATTTATTTTTGTTTTATAATGAGAAAAGTTTATTTCAACAACAACAACCAAAAAAAAAAAAAAAATAGGAGAAGTATCTAAACTTCTAAACTTTTATCTTTCAGAGTTGAAGTGAATTTTTCAAAATCATATGGGCAAAATAAATTCATATGATAAGGTAAAATATGACACTTTCTTAACTACTGAAGGAATATTTTCACATTTTGCAAAGGCAGAAGATGAATGTCCAGGCTAAAATAACTTAGAAGGACATGTACGAGTTAAAACGCATTGAATGCAAGTAACATATAATAACCTGAGATAAGTAGATATTTTAAAGGGAATATAGATGAGAGGCTATCTGTAAGTATAATGTGAATTTTATAATATAAAGATAAGAATTAACCCAACGTCTCTAGAAATACTAGAGGCAGGTACTACATTCTGTATAAACGCCATCAGACCCAGGGAAGCTCTGTCTTTTCCCTGTCTTCTCTTTCTATTTCTGTCTCTGTCAGGAAACCTGTAGTGGTTTCCTCTGCATTCTGTATATCTTAAAGTACATTACACTACCATCTCAAGTTTTTATATCTCCTATGTTCAAGAGACCCATCCAGACTGAAACTGGAATCTCTTAGTCCTAGTTCATAATTTTTGGCCAAAAGAATCAGATTGGCTGAGCTTGGGGCAGTTTTCCATCTTCTTTTTAATTCCTAATAGAATTACTAATTCTGAACTGTTGTGTTATCACTTACTTGTTTCTTTTGAATATAATGCTCTATAGGACACAGTTCAAATAGCTAATTATTTTATTTACAATTTTTTTTTAAAATATAAATTTATTTATTTTAATTGGAGGTTAATTACTTTACAATATTGTATTGGTTTTGCCATACATCAACATGAATCCACCACAGGTATACACGTGTTCCCCATCCTGAACCCTCTTCCCTCCCCGCTTCCCATACCATCCCCCTGGGTTGTCTAAGTGCAATTATGATGCAATGGTTCACTATATTACTTCATGTCATTTGCAAGATAACACAAACAGAGAATTCTATACCAGGGATAAGTTAAAATCTTATGAAACTGGTAACAAGTTTTTATAGTAGAGGCCTTAGAACCTAGGACAGCAAAGAAAAAAGGTCTGAATCATCCCCAGAACCAAAACCTTTTACCATCCCAAATGTGGGCTGAGGACAAGATGACATAAAATTAGTAAGTGAAAGAAGCAACTCTGGCATAGTGATGAAAACAATCATGCATATTTTCTTTTTTCTCTCTTTAATTTTCCTCATTATTTTTATAAGATTCATTAACGAAGTTAAAATTGCATCCTAGAATATATGCCCAGTAGTTGGGATTGTGGGTCATATGGTAGTTTTATTCCTAGATTTTTTTAAGGAACCTCCATACTGTTCTCCATAGTGGATATATCAATTCACATTTCCGCCAACAATGCAGGACAGTTCCTTTTTCTCCACACCCTCTCCAGCCTTTATTGTTTATGGATTTTTTTATGATAGCATTCTGACTGGTAACATGGGGAACCCAAACCCAAGGCTCTGTGACAACCTAGAGGGGTGGGGTAGAAGGTAGGAGGGAGGTTCAGATGGGAGGGGACAAATGTATACCTATGGCTGATTCATGTTGATGTATGACAGAAACCAATACAATATTGCAAGACAATTATCCTCCAATTAAAATTATAAATTTATTTTTTTAATTACATCTTAGTTTTTAGAACATAACCAGATAGGATTATACTGTAACAAAAGGGGGGAATTAATATGAATCTGTGAAGAACATGATAAATAAGGGAAATTCTTGCCATCCATTTTTGAAGCAAATGAGAACATTTTCATTTAGCAAACTGTAGTCGTGGCACATTAAGCAGAAGTAAGCCACCATTTCTATTAATATTTTATGGCATAATGGTTAGTTTCACATAAAAGTGTGTAGTGGAGGCCTCAAAGCAAATACTTTCTTGTAATGAGCATATTGCTTGAAGAATGTAGAAAAAAATCTCTTTCCATAGTTTTGCTCTCATTTAGAAAAACTCCTTTAGACAGTACTGTTTCCTCTACTTAGCAGTCACTTGGCTTTCTTCAATAACCAAACTGAGGTGTTGAGAGTCAGTGGGGTGGGTGCAGGGGGGTGATACATCTCATGATAATAACAAAAACCTCAGGCAAAGCAAATACATAAGAATCATGGTTCCAAAGTATGGAGACTTTGTTCTTTGATGAAAAAATTGTGTCATTAGATCAGTCCTAGGATAGCTTACTTCCAGACCTTTTGGCTTTCTTCAATAACCAAACTGAGGTGTTGAGAGTCAGTGGGGTGGGTGCAGGGGGGGTGATACATCTCATGATAATAACAAAAACCTCAGGCAAAGCAAATACATAAGAATCATGGTTCCAAAGTATGGAGACTTTGTTCTTTGATGAAAAAATTGTGTCATTAGATCAGTCCTGGGATAGCTTACTTCCAGACCTCTAGTGTTTGTGCATGCTAAGTCACTTCAGTCTTGTTCGACTCTTTGCCAGCCTATGGACTTTAGCCCAACAAGTTCTTCTTTCCGTGGGATTCTCTAGACAAGAATACTAGAATGAGTTGTTATGCCCTCTTCCATGGGGATCTTCCCAATCTCAGGGATCAAACCAGTATCTCTTATATCTCGTGCATTGGCGGGTGGGTTCCCACCTGGGAAGCCCTCTAGACCTCTTAAAATAGATAATAAAGCCTCCATTATTTAACTCATTTTCGACTGAGTACTCTAATTTATACATTCTAACTTATCCAAGAAAAACTTTTCTGACTCAAACTGATTTCCACATTAAGGACATTTATTTTCTTCTAATTTAAATCACTTTATCAGTGAGACTTTCCTTGATGATGCAGTACAAACAGAAAATTACTATAGCACTCTCCACAGCAGGCTTATTTATCACACCCAAAAAATGGAGAAATATTTGTAAAATGAAATATTTTTAACTGCCCAAGTTTCTCCTGCCACAATCATTAATACTTCTTACTTGCAATGGGAAAAAAGAGTAGCTTCACAATGTAGTGACCTAGTGAAAAGCCCGTTAACCTAATGATCAAATAGTAGAGCAAGTAGACGTCACAAACTACCAAAGGAGTGAAGGGCATCTCATAACTCCTTTGGTAATCCTAACAGAATCATGACCTAATTGCAAACATCAAACAGATCAAAAATGAGTTACAAAATAACTGTCCTGTATCTCTCTAAAATATCAAGGTCAAGCTAGAGACTGGGAAGAAGGGGCCCAAGAGACATGACAACTAATTACAGCAAGCGATTCCAGAATAGATCTTGGACTGAAGAGGAAATACATCAAATTATTAGAACTATCTGCAAAATCTGAATTTGGATAGTGGATTAGGTAATAGTTCTCTATAAATGTCTCAGCGTTCAGTTTCCTAGTGTTGATCAAAGCAGTGTTCTAATGAAAGAGAATATCTCTGCTTTTTGGAAACACAGAGATATTAATATAAAGAGGCATGATTTCAATTTACTGCTAATGAGTCACAACCCACCTGCTTGAAATCACACTAAAATGAAAGTTCGAAAAAACCACACTCACAAAGGAAAGCCTGAGCTCAAGCACCATTTGACCAGTTTTCTTGATGTCAGTCTAACATTGATGCTATGTCTCCCACAGCATCCTGTAAATTAGATATTAATATAAAGAGGCATGATTTCAATTTACTGCTAATGAGTCACAACCCACCTGCTTGAAATCACACTAAAATGAAAGTTCGAAAAAACCACACTCACAAAGGAAAGCCTGAGCTCAAGCACCATTTGACCAGTTTTCTTGATGTCAGTCTAACATTGATGCTATGTCTTCCACAGCATCCTGTAAATAGCTGCTGCTGCTAAGTCGCTTCAGTCGTGTCCAACTCTGTGCGACCCATAGACGGCAGCCCACCAGGCTCCCCCGTGCCTGGGATCCTCCAGGCAAGAATACTGGAGTAGGTTGCCATTTCCTTCTCCAAAGCAAGACAGTGAAAAGTGAAAGTGAAATTGTGTCCGACTCTTGGCGACCCCATGGACTGCAGCCTACCAGGCTCCTCCGTCCATGGGATTTTCCAGAGAAGAGTACTGGAGTGGGGGGCTATTGCCTCCTCCAACCTGTAGATAGCACTACCGAGGAATTTCTCATACCACATGATTATCAATGACTTCTTCTTTTCCTAGGAGAATAAAAAAGATTCAATGAGAAAAACTGTGTTATATTTAATTTTGAATTTTAGATTATAGTACAGGGCATATTATAATCAGGGACATAATAAATGGTTACAGAGCATATGGAGATGCATCAGACTAAAAAATATGCACTGTACACAAAGAAGGGAAATTTGTTACTATTAATGAATTACTTGTAAATCTGTAACCACTTTTTACAATCATTCATCCAACTGCCATTTAAGGTGACACTTCAGTTAATTTCAGAAAACCCAATAGTCTAAGCTGAAACATTTAATTTTCAGATTTTTACAATCCCTAATTTGCACACCAGTGATTCTTTGAATGATGTGAAAACAGAGTAAATGTGATGAAAACAAACCAAGACAAAAGAATGGTATATAAATCCTAGGAAAACATACCACTTAAAAGTCATTGCTTCTGAATCAGTGCATTACTGGGAGGAAAGGAGAAGCATCCCTTTAAATTTCTCTTTCCGTGAAAGTTCTCATCCTATTTTTGTCATTTTTCCTCTTGTCCGGCCATGGGCACATTTACACAGTTTCCTTGTCCAGGTAACTAATTTGTGCCAGCCGTGTCTTTTAGAAGTATAGCACTGCACTTAAATCCTAGTTTGTTTGTTTTTTTCTTTTCTCTTTTTAACGTTAGGGATTTCCCTGGTGGCTCAGATAGTAAAGCGTCTGCCTACAATGCAGGAGACCAGGTTTGATTCTTGGGTTGGGAAGATCCTCTGGGGAAGGAAATGGTAACCCACTCCAGTACTCTTGCCTGGAAAATCCCATGGACAGAGAAGTGTGGTAGGCTACAGTCTATGGGTCGCAAAGGGTCAGACATGACTGAGTGACTTCACTCACTCATCTCACTTAGGTGTTATGGGCTTCTCTGTGGCTCAGCTAGTAAAGAATCCACCTGCAATGCAGGAGACCTGGGTTCTATCGCCGGGCTGGGATGATCCCTTGGAGAAGGGAGTGGCTTCCCGCTCCAGTATTCTGACCTGGAGAATTCCATGGACTGGATAGTCCATGGGGTCACAAAGAGTCAGACACGACTGAGCGACTTTCACTCACTCACACTTTAGGTCTTATATTTCAGTTTTCTGACCACTAGAAATAATATGTTAGAAAGAACTTATTCTCTGTTCCCAATTTTTTCTTCACCTAGAGGAAGACTTTCTCTACATCACCTTGCTCACTTACCCTGGATGGTGGCACTTGAGAAATAAGTAGGTATTTTTAGGACAGCTCCAACCCTGTCTCTCCACAGGGAGAACAGTCTTTCTACTCCACCAGTGGCGGCCTTTTCTCCACCTGTCCAGACCAATCTGCTGAGTGCAAGTAAATAATTCAACCCAAGTTCAAAGATTCACTGGGCAGGTGCAAGTGGCTGTCAATCTAATCATCCCTCCCACCTGGCCTCCATCAGTAAATAAGGTAATAAGTGGATTTCACATGCCATTCTTTTATTTTAGTTCCTTATTGTTTTTCAGAACTCTGAAAGGGAGGAGGGATGATGTTTCTTGGGTGCCCCATTGGAGTCCAGCACAGTATTAGATGACTGATTTTTTTTCTTTTTTAGATTTTTTTAATGTGGCCCATTTTTAAAGTATTTTTTTTTGAATTTGTTACATGTAGGGTCTCAGTTCCTCAACCAGGAATCTAATACACATTTGCTGAATTGAAAGACAAAGTCCCAATCACTGGACCACCAGGGAAGTCCCATGATTTTGTATATTTTTTTACTCCAATAAAGATCAGTAGCTGAACCATTCTAAATATTTTACAACTACCCTAAATACATATTGTGGGTTCTTTGTTGAGAAAGAAAGGTAAACTG
Source organism: Oreotragus oreotragus (assembly GCA_006410675.1). Lineage (NCBI taxonomy): Eukaryota > Metazoa > Chordata > Mammalia > Artiodactyla > Bovidae > Oreotragus > Oreotragus oreotragus. The sequence continues at coordinate 302,003 of SJYX01010983.1, forward strand.
AAGAATGTCAATGTGAAGTCCCTTCCTAGTGCTATTATGAAGCAAATCAAAGCAGGTTCCACTTGAAACTAATTTAACATTTCCAGACATTGTTCTTATTGGGATTTATATTCTGAAAACTTTTCCTTATTATCTAGGTGCAAATGAAATAGAAATCCCAGATGAGAAGCTCTGCTCCCAGGTGTTCCTCAGGATCCCTAGGGATATCATATCCCCCAGAGTCTCCACAGTGCATTCCCAGAAAGCTTAACATAGGTCACATAAAAATGCTGGGGTATTGAGAAATGTTGGTTTGCACAATATTAATCAGATGTATCTTTTACAATCCATTATGATGCAAAATGGGCTTCCCAGGTGGCACAGTGGTAAAGAATCCATTTGACAATGCAGCAAATGCAGGTTTGATCCCTGGGTCAGGAAGAGCCCCTGGAATAGGAAATGACAACCCACTCCAATATTCTTGCTTGGAAAATTCCATGGACAGAGGACCCTGGTGGGATATGATCAATGAGGTTGCAAAGAGCCAGACATAGCTTAGTGACTGAGTATGCACACGTGATGTAAAATACATTGCGAATCTCTGAGAGATGAATGTGTTTCTAGTCCTTTTCATCTTGGGAATCTTCATCCTAAGAACTTATCTCACTTCTAATTACCAAGACTGAAGAGAGAGACTGACTGAAATGCTGCTTCTGGTAGAAACAAATGACAAATAATGTTTGCTGTTTTTACTTCAGACTCGGATGTGGGCCTTGGCTTTGCCTAGTCAAGGGTACTATTTTATCAGTTTTCCCAGGATTGGTCAGATATTGTAAAGTAATTAACCTCCAATTAAAATAAATAAATTTATATTTAAAAAATTAAATCAGCTTACAGGAAACAGATTTATGAACCAAAATGCCAGTTTATTCACTTAAATAGAACAATGCACTGTACCACACAAAAGAACACTTGCATCAGCTGGCAAGAACATGCACCTTCCCAGTGAGGGTAGAGGCGGGGGGGGGGGGAAGGGGGGCGGAATCTTCTTAGGAGATCAAAATAAGAGCAGGATTTTTATGGTGAGTCAAGAGTCAAAACAAGAACTGGCTGATATTGGGAAATATTACATTCAATTAGTGGCAGACTGCTGCATCCTTCTGCTTTTTAGGTTTATTATACTGACAAGAAGTTAAGAAAAACATCACCAACCCAGCTACCTTCCTTCTGAGTCTTTTCTGAGTAAGCAGTGACAGATTTTAGTTTGTATTAGAAAAACAAACCCACAGAGCAAAACAATATTCCCGATTAGTTAACAAAATATTCCATTATAACATTTCCTTATGATGGGTACTTCACACAATTAATTACTTTCTAGCCTATCTTTCATTACTTGCATTTCAGATTAATGTGTCTCCATTGGGTTTTGCGAAAGTTCCATAGGCTCCTTGCTCAATTTTAGGAGACCTATTTATCTCTTCATCAAGACATGTAAAATAGTCTCTTAGTCTCTTAGGGAGGGTTACTTCTACAAATGGCTAATCTCATTTGTTTTGTGTTGAATGATGTCAGCTTCTACTCACTAGCTGACATTTAATGACCATATATTTTAGGGCAATTTCTATTTAAAGAGCGTCACATCAATGTGTTGGCTACATAACTAAACTCTGTTATTGCTTGATGCAGAGATTTTACACACACACATACACATTTTTTTTCCTTAAAAAAAGCACATACACACACACCTGAGGGGACCACAATTGCAAACACTGGCCTCATTCTGAAAGGATCATATTTAATGATTCAATACAGAACATGCTTATAAGGTACCCAGGCTTTGCAGTTGGCTTGGGAATATAAAGAAAAAGAGAAGTTAGTGTGCAATATTGAACATACATCGCCTGCATTAAATATGGATCAGAACACCCTCTCAGGTTGAGCAAACAACTATCTATTGCTCATTCATTTCAGAGGATACCGGAAATGAATTGGCTTCCCTTGAAAGATTCTCTCTCATTGCTGGTTGATTCTTCACATCTTAAAGTCCTATCATTTTATAATAACAACTTACTTTGTAGTAAATACAAAACTCCCTCAAAGAATTTGCCCTGCTGTGGCCTTGCGAAAGCTGATAAAAAAGACTCTAGGTGAGAAACCTAATTCAGTAGGACGCTGGTTGGGCAAGCTGAAAGTCACCAGACTTAAGAGTCTACCCTGATCCTAGTTCTCTGCTATGCCACCTTGGACAAGTCATCTACCCTGTGTGGATCTCATTTTCCTTATCTTATTAGGATGGTTATGAACTTGGATAGCTATGGCTGTTAGGTGGATAACCTAATGATTGAATTGAGCTGAGATTAAGAGTTTAAAAAGTTTTGGAAGACTGTGGTATTAAAGAGGCAGAGATAAACCTAGATGTCTTACAAGTTTGCAGCTAGTTGAGGGTTGCAACTGTTCATTTGGAATCGAGCAACATTTTCTAAACTCTCAACAGTATACTGGGAAACCACAAGGGAAGCCCATATGCTTTAATACTTTATTTAATATCACAAAGTAAAACTATGATAGAGCTGGAAAGGGATTGGAGAATTTTTAAAAAAAGAATTTAGATCTCAGGATGTTTCAGAGATCAGAAATTATTTTTTATTTATTTTATGAAAAGTTAAACAAAGGCCTGGACTAAATAAATGACCTGAGTAATTTAGATCCCAGGTTGCTAATAGACAAGCTCCCTGGTGGCTCAGACAGTAAAGAATCTGCCCATAAAGTGGGAGACATGAGTTCGATCCTTAGGTTGGGAAGATCCTCTGGAGAAGAGAATGGCTACCCATTTCAGTATTCTTGCCTGGGAAATCTGCTATACAGAGAAGCCTGGAGGGCTACAGTCCATGGGGTCACAAAGAGTCAGCCAGGACTGAGTGATTAACACTTTCACTTCAGTTTTCAAGGACCAATAACCCAGACTCCTGTTGGATCTCTTTTTCCAGCACTCTGCTCTGTTCTATAACATACATGTTGAGAATTGTAGGGAATCTTAAATAATAGTCTAATTAAACACTTTCATTTTTTTAGATGAGAAAACCTGTATTCAAGCGATTGGAGTTATCAATCACACATTCAGCAACAGAGTTCCAACTACAAACCATGTTTCCTATCAAGCAACCAGTATTCATTTTCCCACATATTCAGTACATATTTTACTTTGCATAACAGGTGATGAAGAAGAAAGGGTCATGAAGCCTCAAATGCCTGTACAACTACAATTTAAAATATTATGCAAGTAGTGATATGTGACTAAGAAATCATCTTTGTAAGAGAGTGTGCTGTGCTATTACAAACTTTCATCTCAATAAATGTGTCTATATCTCTATTTCATTATATGAACATTTTATACCAGACACATACTTTGCTTATTTCTTTTGGTTGAATATTTGCAAAATTCCCCTAAGTATACTGGTTTGTGGAAGCAACACTAATCCTGGCTTCATATGTAAATCATGGCTAAGCCAGACTTCTTCCACTAGTGACTTTTTTCTTGACAAATTCACCATCTGATCATTGCAAATGCTGCTAAAATTGCCTCATGAAATCTTGCATGGGAACATGGAAGTCAGAATGGGAGACAATAGCTTCTGTCAACATAAAAGTCTTCTGCTATCATGGAGAAGACTATCAATATTCACAATATTCATCACAGGATCATTTACCTTTGAGAGGCTACCCATATTTTTTTCCACGAAGACAGAATCAGTGAGCATATAATAGAAAAGGACAGTGCTGTACTACCAGGAAGAACTTTATAAAGGTAACACGGGACCTGAAGGTCATCCACCTGTCACCATAACCAACTAACCAACCAAAATCTTGTGGCATTCTGTACTTTTGCTTTACCCTAATTTCCCTAGGGCCTCTCTCAAAATGTAACATTTGCCTTTCCTTGTATATTTTCAGCCTAGATACAGGAGTTAAATTGTTAATGCTTTACTTTCACTTCCTTAAAATTTTTTTAATCAAACTTTGCCATTTCTCTCCCTGGGGAACAACAAATGGACAGCTTTCCTCTCTTGCGCTCCTCCTTCCATTACCATCACAGCAGAATGCATCTGAGACTGTAATAATTCAGTGATGAAATACAAAATGTCGCAATGCCATCTCTCTTAAAGTGAACTGAGATTTTGTTATGCCATTTTAGGTGCACTAATAGCAACTCAAGTCCCATGGAGTATCCTAATGTGAATTTAATGAGCTGATAGCATATAAATGACAGTACTGTGAGGGTGAAGGTGACATAACCTTTTTCTTTCTATTTGATGTTTGTCTTTGAAAAACTACAGATCTGTTCAAATGTGCTGCATTATTACTAAATGGCGCATCACTCGCCAAAGGAGCTACTATTGTTCTAGCATTTAAGAATATTTTTCGCTTTTACTGGAACAAGTAGCAAGAACAATTTTTTTTATCATTAGGATAATAAAATTCTGAATAGTCTTTCTCAGAACAAACACAAATTATGTAGCACTCTGATGTCTATTTTGCCATGGGCCGATGGTCTCCAGTGACAATTATTTGCTTCTGGGCCCCATATCCTTTGAATGTCACAGTCATTGATATAACATCACTAACCCGGATGTTAAAGACAGTGAAAATATCCATCCTTATATGAGGTATTATTTGAGGATGCAATTTAGATGCCTTATAAAGTTGATATTTATAGAAGTTTTGTCAATTGCAGTCACTTGGTTCTGTAGTTTCATTCCTTCAGGACGGTCCATTGTTTATGAAAAATTCAGGTAACCAAATTAAATTGGAATATTGTAGCATGGTTTACCCTGACACATTTTGGAAATGGAATAAGGGGAAAGAGTGGACAAATTTTAAAAGAAAGAAAAAATGGTTCAATATCTTTGATGGTGAACAATAATAATGAACATAGAAATGCTTCAAAAAAGTTTGTGACACTTCCATTGTCTTTTTCATAGGATTTATATTCTAGAATTACAAGGAATATATCAGAGCATTCTGGAGATTTAGGTGATGGGATGTGGGGTGAAGAACTGCCTGAGTAAAGACAAGAGGCTTATGTGGTCACCTGTCACTAGACTGAAAATCTTTTACATTCCTCCCATTCAAAAGAAGGAATATATACCTCAAACACTTTTTAAGATTCTTTGAACTTTTCACTGAATCTTCTTAATTTACAAATGAAGAAACTGGGACCAGAGGGATTATGTGATTTTCTGAAGTCTTAAAGCTGGTTTAAACAGAGCTAAGCAAGATTAGAACACTCATCCTCTGATTCCAGGTCTGTGGCTACTTCACTTTCATGGCTACATCAAGTCATGATAAAGACATGAAATTGATGTGACTTTTAAAATTCATCAACCATTCATGTAGGTCTAAATAACTAGCATTGGAATTGAAGTTGTCAGGCCCAACAATTAAGTTCAACAAAACTAAGTTAAACAAAATCTATCACAACTCAAGAAGTTAATTTGTTTTCCAAACAAAAACTCTACCTTGAGTTACATTCTATGAATATAAAAATTAAGCAGTTTAAGAGTTTCAAAAGTTTGGATTTTGGCAAAGTTAAAAAATCTTCTGGTTGCCAAGTGACAAAGCAAAACATATCACATATGCTTAACAACCAATATGTACATATTTTGTCTTTCCAAGGTTTCTAGGGCTGGTCAGGCATAATGATGCATTACCACTGAAGGAGCTTCCAGCAGGGACAAATGTTTATCTGCTTCCAAAAGCATTTTCTTCATCCATAACAAAAACAGCCTAATATTTCTCATTGTTTAATGATTGAGTAAAGGATAATGCTACCCAATAGAGATTGCATTCTGTTTTATAATTGTATTGTCTCAGATGCAGCATTTAAGTGAAAATCACCTGCTATCTTGTGATTAAAAACTATTGAATATATGAAGGTATTTTCTCCATGGACTATAAAAGCATTATAATATTTGGCATACCTATTGTCATTAAAATATCAAATTATTTTGATAAGCTTTTGAAGTTATATTAAAGTCTGAGTATTATATTGCATTTTACATGTATTTAAATGTATTTTTGAGGCTTATAAAATCCCACTGAGGCAAAAGACTAGTCAAAACATCTCTTTTTTCATTTATTTAAAGTGAACGTGAAGTCGCTCAGTCGTGTCTGACTCTTCGTGACCCCATGGACTATAGCCTACCAGGATTCTCCCTCTATGGTATTTTCCAGGCAAGAATACTGGAGTGGGCTGCCATTTCCTTCTCCAGGAGATCTTCCCGTCCCAGGGATTGAACCTGGGTCTCCCGTATTGTAGGCAGACACTTTTACCCTCTTAGCCACCAGGCAAGTCCAATTTATTTAAAGTCTGGCCTGAAAAAAGGTAGAATACTGTTCTACTCATAGACTAATTCCAAAGAGAATATTAATTGTATAATGTATCTATGCCTTCTTTAAGAATGATGATAACCTCTGCCAACTTAAAAGTCATCAGCCTCTGAAAGCAATACAGTTTTAAGAGGAGTGAAATAAGACTTCTACTTGATTTTTCAAAAGCATCTGTCCATTTTAAGTTTTGTTTTCTCTCTTAATATTGGAGTACATTGTGAGTAAAATATAGTGAATTAAGAGAGTAATCATTATGAAAGATTTGAAAAATAACATTAATCTTAGAGTTTTTAAAAAATATTTTAATCAGTTTTCTGAGTACTTTAGATTTTATCATAGGACACAGCATATTTCTATGTTCACACTTAGTAGGAGAAATAATCTTAATTTTATAAGAAGAGAGTTTAGCTATACTTTACTGATTTTTAAAAAAGGTATAAAATGTTAAAAATCTTAAACAGTAAGCATTCTATTAATTCTTTAATAGTTGGGTATCTTGCCACAGATCACTGTCCTAAAATATATGAGTTAAACTACTAAATATTTCATCAAATGATCATATAAAAGGTTCATTTTTAAATATATTTCTTATAATTTGTATCAATTTTAATGTTCACAGCACTTCGCTAGATGTTATTTAAATTCTTTGAACAAATACATATATTGTTTTCAGACTAAAACAAATAATACAAATGTGTGCAAAATTCAAACAATAGACAAATATGTTGTAGATATTGAATGTGTTCAATAATTCTACTTCATGAAAAGGTTCCTTTTCAAGAAGGTTTATATATATACCCTTTAATTTTTATTTGTATATTTACATTAATAGTTTCATGATTTTTATAGAAAATGAAACTATACTATCTATATTGCTCTTCAACATACTTTATATATTAACATATTCAAGTTATCTGGCTTAATCTTTAAGATAAACTTATTATATTCACATTATTCACATATAATATCCATGCATCATATGAATATTTAANGCTCTACACATCTGTATCTCTTTTGCTGTCTTGCATACAGGGTCCTCATTACCATCTTTCTAAACTCCATATATGTGTGTCAGTATACTGTGTTGGTGTTTTTCTTTCTGGCTTACTTCACTCTGTATAATCGGTTCCAGTTTCAACCATCTTATGAGAACTGATTCAAATGTATTCTTTTTAATGGCTGAGTAATACTCCATTGGTGAGATGGCTTTCACTTTTAACTTATCACTTTGGTTCATCAAAAATGTGTATCGTTACACATAATACTACAATAGTTTTCATATGTGTACTTGTATTGTGTGTATTTTTTTAATTAATTATTTTTAAATTGAAGGATAAATGCTTTACAGAATTGTGTTGGTTTCTGCCAAACATCAACATGAATCAGCCATAGGTATAAGTAGGAAGGCTGAGTCAAAGGACATGTAGATTCAATTTTAGGATTTATTATCATTATAAAGGTGATTACAACCATATTAGCTCCAGATATTTTCAAACTTTATGATATTTTTCACTTGACAGTTGAAAAGAAGCTTTTTTTAAAAGTCAATTTATTTAAACAGAAATGAGTTGCCTTTTCAATGTATTACCTACCTGACAATGAATTACCTATTGATATTTAATGTTTTAAAATCTTTACTTTTATTGAATTGTACAAACACTTTATATATAAGATTGTATGACTGTATCAATTATATGTAGCAAATAATTTAACCTAGTATGACATGTACCTTGTCATTATTCTTATGAGTTAAAGACTTCAAAAATTTAATCAAATGATTAATCTTTTCCTTTATCATATTTAGATTTTATTTGTTATCTTAGATCCATACTGACAATTTTTAAGCAATGAGGTTTTTGAAATTCAAATGAGAACTATGATAGTTTAGAACCAAATTTCAAGTGGCTGATGACTATATGGTATACCTAAATTTTCTTTATATTTTGATAAAGTTGATATCTACTAATGTTCTTCTCTAACCTAAGGATTACAAAAAATAAAATAAACTTTTGATTTTGAGAGCCTGGTGAATGTTCACTCAGAGAGCCCTGATAAGGTTATTGATCACACAGAAGACTTCTGTGAGAAACAAAGGCAGCCATTTGTATTCTTAACCATATGTGTATTCTGGACAATGTTGGTTTGTTGGGGCTGTTGTTAAGTGGAAATCCTGGTTATAATCTCATCATTTGGCCTGTGGATGATCCTCTGTTACCTGACATAGCTCAGGAGACCATGGACTTAATTCCTAGAAATATCTTTAGTGGCCGTTTATAAGCATTTGCTGTCACTGCACATCTGATGGCACCCCACTCCAGTACTCTTGCCTGGAAAATCCCATGGACAGAGGAGCCTGGTGGGCTGCAGTCCATGGGGTCGCTAAGAGTCGGACACGACTGAGTGACTTCACTTTGACTGTTCACTTTCATGCATTGAAGAAAGAAATGGCAACCCACTCCAGTGTTCTTGCCTGGAGAATCCCAGGGATGGGGGAGCCTGGTGGGCTGCCGTCTATGGGGTCGCACAGAGTCGGACACAACTGAGGCGACTTAGCAGCAGCAGCAGCACATCTGATAGGATCCCAGGGAATTTTCACAGTAATTCAAAACTCTGAAGAAGACAGAGAATGAAACAAAGTAATTCTTGACTCAAAAGAAGCCAGATTTTTATTTAAATTCAGAATTTGAGGTTGGAGCAGGATGCAAAATCTTAAAGAACAAACTGTTTCTCCTTTTTTAGGGTAGAAACAATGTTAAGAAGTGCAATAGAGGTATTGTCAGGCTATAACACAGATAAACAGTGTTATATTTCTTCCTTTCCTGTGTTTGAAAATGTACATATTGTGCCAGGCATTGTTTAAAATGTCAAAACTGATGAGATGAATAAGGATGATGATGATGATAATTTCAAAGAACCTTTTGTATAAATACACACAGAGACAAAAACAAATCCAAAAGCAAGAGGTAATATAAAAAGAATACAGATATATAAATTATTATAGGAGTCTTTAGGAAGATTGTTTTAGTCTGTCCATATCAACCAAACTGATTTACAGAAAAGCTGACAATTTCACTGTTTTGAAAAAATAAGAGACATTTAGACATGGAAATATATAAGAAACAGTATCTCAAAGAGAAAAAGTGATTTGAGTTTTTAAAAAATGGTGCTTGCTCAGAGCTAAACTGCTTCTTCGCCTTCAGACCAAACAGCGTCAATAGTTAAAAGTTCTTCAACTCAGAGTACAGTAGGTCAGATGTTCTAACATCATTGATCTCCTGTCCTATGGAGACAATGTGTGTGTGTTTGTATACATACATACATACATACATATATATATATATATATATATATATATGTACACAGGTATAAGATGCATTCCGTTGTTAAATAGCTGAGACAGTATATGCAATGACTCCTACATTACACAGTTTTATATCTGCCACCAACACAATATGATCACAGTTTCATTTTGGGTCCAGGTTCTTAACCTTCCCATCTCCTCCAGCATCTCTCCATTCTTCATGAAGTCAGACACTGTCATTTTTCTAACCTTCTTATTAAATTATTTTTATCTCTTACAGCATTTGAAGAACAATGTTTATGTTCCCCATGCTTCGCACATGAACCTTTTCAAAGTAGACACTCCAGCAGTTATCTTCATGTCTGTCTCCAATATTTGCAGCAGTACTTGGAATATTAGGAAATATGCCAAATGGATAAATGAAAGAATGGATATCACTATTGACCTTAAAAATTTTTTGAGAGCAGTAAACCACCAGCACATAAAAATAAACTACCTTGTACATGATAGGTGCTTAATATAATTTTATAAAAGAATGGATGAATAGATGAATTAATAAAATAGCTATTTGATTAGTTAAAAGGCCGTATTCTCTGTCTACAATTTAGTGTATTAGAGAGATGTTCTACAAGTATTAATACTAGAAGGAAAACAGAAAGTGTCATTGCTGGTAGTTCTATATTACAATTAATTAGCATTTTTACTTTCTGCATTATAATTTTTTTAGAGCACGGGCCAATGGATATTCACATAGCAGTCTGAAAAAGGACCAGTACCGTTCCAAATAAGGAGGAATATCATCTGGGCTTCATGGACCCTGGTATCTCTACTAAGCTGTCTGATATGTTTCAGCTTCATCAATCCTTTGGGTGCAAAGTTAATAGAATCCTGATCAATCTCATTTTGGAAAATTTTGTGCTTTTTTTAATAGTGGGATAAACCATATATGGGTGGCTTGGGTGGTAAGGTATCTGCTTGTAATGCAGGAGACCCAGGTTCAATTCCTAGATCTGGAAGATCCCCTGGTGACGGCAATGGCAACGCTCTCCAGAATCTTTGCCTGGAGAACCCCATAAACAAAGGAGCTTGGTGGACTACAGTTCATGGGGTCATAAAGAGTCAGACACGACTGAGTGATGAAGCAGCAGCAAGTCAAAAATTGTTCCCTTTCTCCTTGGAGTCCATGGAGTCTCAAAGAGTCAAACATGACATAGCGACTAACACCAACAGCAAAGCCACATGTTGTTATTCCATAATAAAAAGATATTCGTGTATTCTACTACATGGTAAACTTTTTAGAATTATACAAACTTCTATAACATGTGACATTTTCTATGCTTTTTTATAACCTCAATCCTATTCTTTGACATAGAGGATGATTACACATATACTGCTAACAGGAGTTTACTGTGACTGAAAAATAATAGATATGTTCAGACTTTTCTCTTAAAATTTTGTACTGCTGATATCTTTAGGGATAGGCCATTCATTACTCTACAAAATAATTAATACTTAATTAAAGACAAAAATCATGCAGATAGTAACTGCAACCATGAAATTAAAAGACGCTTACTCCTTGGAAGAAAAGCTATGACCAACTTAGATAGCATATTCAAAAGCAGAGACATTACTTTGCCGACTAAGGTCCATCTAGTCAAGGCTATGGTTTTTCCTGTGGTCATGTATGGATGTGAGAGTTGGATTGTGAAGAAGGCTGAGCACCGAAGAATTGATGCTTTTGAACTGTGGTGTTGGAGAAGACTCTTGAGAGTCCCTTGGCCTGCTAGGAGATCCAACCAGTCCATTCTGAAGGAGATCAGCCCTGGGATTTCTTTGGAAGGAATGATGCTAAAGCTGAAGCTCCAGTACTTTGGCCACCTCATGCGAAGAGTTGACTCATTGGAAAAGACTCTGATGCTGAGAGGGATTAGGGGCAGGAGGAGAAGGGGACCACTGAGGATGAGATGGCTGGATGGCATCACGGACTTGACGGACGTGAGTCTGAGTGAACTCCGGGAGATAATGAACAGGGAGGCCTGGCGTGCTGAGATTCATGGGGTCTCAAAGAGTCGGACATGACTGAGTGACTGAACTGAACTGAACTGAAAGACAAAAAAGAAAACATAAAACTCTGGGGAATACATTTCACATTACAAAAGCCATTTGATGTTTGATTCTGGAATCAATAGTTGTCCAGGTAAAAATCCAACCTTAAATGCTTTATTCAGTGCAAAGCTCATAACCTACTGCTTCAAATTGCCTTTAAATTCACTATTATTATTGTGAGTGATTTTATGAGCCTGTTATTTTGTAGCAGCTCATATGGTGTTTATACTACCAGAATGTACCATACTTGAACTTTGGCTCTTCCATAAAATACATTCAATAGATGATCCATAAATTACATATTCATAGCTATCACTGTACCATTTGGGCTTGATGGATTTCTCTTTCTTGTCCATTTAAAAGTGTAAGGCCATGTTTACAGACTCTGGAAGTTCTGAATGAAGAAAAGCATTCCATTAGCTGCAATCAAAATGATAATTTTTGTCAGGTGTTACTATTTATCACTGATCTCATCTTTATAAGCTAGTTCATTGCATGGTGTGAATTTCAACTCAAGTGTCATGCTTGCTATTTGCAAATACTGTGCAGAACTTCTTCCTTTGAATTCAGAAATAAAATAAGAACACTGACAAAAACTTCAAAAACCAAGATGTTGTGTGGGTATGTGTGTGCATGTGGGAGTGCCACGTGTCTGTATTTTTAAAGTCTAAAGTTAACCACAACACTCCAGATGTGTAAATCAAGGAGCCATTGATTTGCATAATAAACCAGCATTTAGGTTTTAGCAAAGCAGCATTCTGGTATTTTCACTTGTCCCTTTAATCCAACCTCTTAAGGTCTGTACTACAGCACAGTTTGTTCAAACAAATATGTTTTATGATTTGTTATGTTTGTGAATTCTGTTAAAATATTTATTTTGTGCTCATGTTGACTCTGTTTTTTTCCCGTGAATTTGGGTTCTCCTGATAAAACTTTTCCTTTTTTGTGGACAGACTTTGCTGATGGATTTGCAATGCACCTTTTAAATTCACTCTCTCATCTCCAATTTCCACCTTTGAATGTTTAATATATCAAAAGCCATAATTATATAAATTTTAAGGTTATATAAACTTAAAATTTAAATATTTATGGTTCTTATCCTTTATAAAACTTTTTATAAGATTTTTTAAATCCCTGAAAGTTTAAAGGATTTGTCTAGTGCCGCACGACTAGTTAACAGTAAATCTAGAACTGAGGACCTGGAATAATGTTTGAGGTTAAACACAAAATGCAATACTATTATTGAACTACTTTATTTGATATACAATATCTTTTGTAATGAACCCAATAACATGATACTGATTTTTTGTAACTTTTTTATATGTATTTTTAAAGCACGTGTCTAGTAAACCCTAAGGTCCAATCCTCAGACCACATATACATTATTTTTAACTGTGTTTAGATATCTAAATATGAATATGGGAAAATAATAAGGCCCACAGTAGACACTATAAAGAAATCTAATAGAATTAGCCTTCGCTATTCCGTCTTCTGTAATAACTTGAGATAGCAATTACTTTTACCTCCCATCAAGTTGCTACAATTCAAGTATTATTGAATTACAATATATGTTTAAATAAAAATGGTAAATCTTCAAGCTTATTACAAGAACAATATATTATTGAACTGAGCTAGATGCTAATACATAACAGCTTTCACTTCATATGCCATATGATTTATATTTATATCTCAGGAGTGAATTCCACAATCATTTTATATTAATCAAGGCTAAAAAAAGTGTCCTAAATCTTCTGATGCTGTCCCTGTTTTTAAACATGGATAGATGGTGTGGCAAAGACTGTAGGATTTACTTGAAGCATAAAAACAATAAATAGTTGAAAAGAAGGGAATATAAGAAAACAAAAGCAAACCATTATAAGAACCAGGCAAGAGGAAAATAAGGGCCATGGTTCCTGGGAATAACTGGCACCTGACAAATGTAAATTATCCTTAAAAGTTTTGTGAAAACAATTGTGCAATATTGGAATTTTAAAAAATCAAAACACTCATGAATAAGTACATCATCCGTCTTATAGTCTTTATTTTTGTCCGAAGAAATATAGTGATGGGGATTAGCTTTCCTAAATAAACTAATCTTGTTTCAGGGAAATGTCATTTTCCATGTGAAAACACCTGTGTAACCCTTCTAACTCTTGAGCAGGAAAGTTTTCTCACTGTGTGCAGTGTTTACTTGTTCCCCAGCAGGGTCTGGGGATGCTAATGGACTCGCAGCAGTGCCCCTACTTCAGTTATTACAGGTCTAATTCAGTCATTAACATTTCATTAATGGAGGGGCCTCCTAGCTGCCTTAGAGGCTGTGCAGATATCGATGAGCTCCTGCAAAAGGAAACAAGTCTTTAAGGTGGACCGCTTCAGATATGGAGTGTCTCAGTGACAGTTTTGTGGAGAGAAATGCTGATTGTTTTCTGAGGGTTTGGCTAGGACGTTTTTTATGACCAGAATGGAGGATGTACCTTTATCCTTCATCCCCAGGGATTCCATAGTATTTTGTAAAGTTAGTACACATTTCCTTCTAGGATGGGTGGTTAACTAATGCTTCCACTCTAATCCCAAAACAAAGTGCTGTGCCTGTAGACTATGCTAGGCCAATTTCCTATAGCAATTTAATATTTGTTGGTGTTGGTTATGTTACTGGGAGTACAAATTTGAAGAAGGAGCTTAATGCGTTTACTCTCCTTGACCCTCAGCTACTTCCATCATAGAAAAACATCCTGAGCTTAATGTCTCCAGTCACTTTATCAGCTATATCCACTTAGATAAAAAAGTCTTTGGTTCTAATCAGCCTATCCAAGTCAGTTGTCAGTGATTTCCATGTTACTAAACCTGATGGTCACTTATGCTGGGGTTTGTTAATTGATGTCTCAGCAGCATTGCATAGCAACCCTTCTTTCTTTTCTTGAATTCGGTGATCTCACATTCTCTCAGTTTTCTTGTCATTCTACCAGATGCTCCTCTGCAGCCTTCCCTCCTGGTTCTTTTTCTTCTGTTTAACAACTCCTGGTCATGATGCTCCCTTTCTTCAAGTCCTCTGTGACTGAGTCCAATCCAGTGGCTTTGAGCACCGTTTCTGTCATGAGATTTCCAAATCTAATTCTTTTGCACCAACCTCCTTTCATGGTCCTGAGAAAGTTAAAAAGTGGTTTTCGTTCCAGTTTTGTCACGAACATTCTGTTACTTTAAGTTAAATAATTTCCTTTAACTTCTATTTTCTTCTCCATAAAATGAAGTTGTTGAACTGTTTGATCTCTAAGGTCTCCTCAAACTCTAAAATTCTATGACTAGGAGTCTAAGCTTTGTATAAGGCATGACAATCAGATCTAAGGGTATGAACTGTATCCCCAGGCCTCCTATTAAACAAATGGCTATCTTCCTGTGCAACCGAGAATTGAAATATATTGTATCATACAAATTTCTAATGCAAGTACTTTGTGAAATTACTAATTTGATATAACAATTATGCTTGTAATGTAAAATTATTAAATATAGCCATATTGCTTAAAACTGTACATGGAACTTATATAGATGTGTATAAGAGACAGGTGTTTGCATGCACACATGCGTGCATGCGTGCTGTCACTTTAGTCATGTACAACTCTTTGTGACCCTATGGGCTATAGCCAGCCAGTTTCCTCAATCCATGGGATTCCCAAGGCTAGAATACTGGAGTGGATTGTCATATAGGGTTGCCACTTCCTCCTCCATATATATATATATATTTATAGCTTCAAATTTTAGTCACAGTGACAACTGCAGATTATTTAACTAAATTTTTAAAATGAGACCGAAAGATAAAACAGGTAACATTTATTTACAAAACCAGTACATAGTTTGAATTTTTTCCTATGTTAATGGATATTCTTATTACATATATAAGAGGTTCAATAAAAGGCAGGCTAAAAGACTTGAATTTTTTCATATACTTTTTTAACATACATGCATTTTATTTTAGAGACTGTAATTTTTTCTGATGCAAATGTCTGGAAAAGAGTTGGATTCAGACAGGAATCTGAATCCAGATAGGAAGGAGAGAAGCCAAGGTCTTTAATTTTCTGCTTGTAACCCTAAATGAAAGCATGGCTGAAAATCAGCATTAGTTTGACTCTGTATTCTAATAGGTCTGAAGTAGCAGAATCCTCTGGAGAAAGGCATGGCAACCCACTCCAGTATTCATGCTTGGAGAATCCCATGGACAGAGAAGCCTGGTGGGCTACAGTCCACAGGGTTGCAAAGAGTCAGACACGACTGAAGTGACAGAATGCACAGCAGAATCCACAACAAGATAGCCTAAAACATATTAAAAAAAAAAAAAGTACTTCAGTATACTACTAAAAAATACTATGTAGGAAGAATTGTCATTTTTATCCAATAGCTGCAAGCATGGCCCTTCCGAGGACTGTGACCTAGAGCATAAGCACAGTATATGCAGCTGACAGCTTTGAACCACCCAGGTATGTGCAGCATCACGTTAACATTCACAAAGTGTACAGATTGCCTCTGGGAATCCAAGCGATCAGAAGATGTGAATCACTTATCAGCGAAGTCTCACACGTGGGGCATGGGTCAGAGTGGCAGCCATGGAAGAGTATGTTTCTCCTTTGCCTCCTCAACCAGACCTGTCATTCCATATGGTCCAATATTTCTGACCACCATTTAGGGGCTAGGAATAAGTAGATGTTGACATCCTTTAAAATGATTTGTTCAAATGAAGCTTGGCTTGTTTCAGCAGGATAAGTGGGGGACAGCTTTGAGAAGCTAATCTCTCTGTTCTGGAGATGTGTATAAAAGCAGGAATGTGGCTCAGATGACTTTTCAAAGTCTTTAAGCCTGATTCTTCTGACTTTCAGATATATAGAGAATCTGCCTGCCAGCACAGGAGACACAGGAGACAAAGATTTGATCCCTGTGTCATGAAGATCCCCTGGAGTAGGAAATGGTAGCCCCACTCCAGTATTCTGGCCTGGGAAATCCCATGGACAGAAAAGCCTACTGGGCTATAGACCATGGGGTCATAAAGAGTCAGCCATGACCAAGCACACATGCATGCATCCTACAAAAGCAATATGGAAAGAAACTGTGCCTTAGAACAAGAACATGCCAAATTTCACTGGCATTAATATGAATTAAAACCCATTTTACCTTAAAAGGAGAAAGACTAAAAGGAATGCAAATGGCTTGGACCAAAAACTCATATCTCGTGCAATTTGCTCAAGGAGACAGATTGGGAAACCCTCAAGGAAACAAAAGTTGAGCCATAGAAGCAAATGGTCACTGCTGCAAAGCCCAATAAATTCAAGCTTTGTGTATACAAGCGGATTGAGTAGGTTTGGAAACCACACCTCCTTCAGTTTATACTCATAGATCTGGTCCTGCTGTTACCAGTCAGATTTTAAGCTCTGATTTATGCAGTTTTTGGTGTTTGAGGTTTTGTTTGGTTTGGGATTCAGCCTTTTTTCCCTTTCTTTCTTTCCTTTTTTTTTTTTTTAATTGCAGCAACAATATTTTATCCAAAAACACACACCAGAATCTTTAATTATATGTACATATAATGTCATTTCATGGAACATACATATTTAATGTAATGTGAATGCTCTAAATCAATGTTGAACAGATCTTCTGCAACTGAAATAATATGGAAATTTGTGCAACCTTCATTTATAAAAAGCACAGTTACAGGAAAGCAATGTTTTCCAGTCTCTTCTGGGAACCCTACATAACTTGTTTATTCATTCTGCATTTGATTTATAACAAATGAAATGAATTGCCATCAAACTCCTCATAACACAATTATTTCCATAGGTCACAGATCTAAAATTATGCCAAAGAAGTCGAAGTTAGAAGGGATGAAGCCTTTCAGTGTCATCCAAGCCCTTCAGTGGACAGATGAAAAAACTGATGTCAAAGAAATTGGTTCAATGATTTGTTCAAGATAGCTCAAGTTGTTAACTCCAGTGCATGTTTACTTGTCCTAGCACTTGGCTCCTAATCCAGATTTCTGTTCTTTGAAAGGTACATGGTGCCAAAGGGCCTCAAAGTCCCAGATCTGATACTTTCCTTACCATTTGGAAGAGAAATCTGAACATCTAGGAGCCTGGAATATTAATAAACTGGCTTACTATGGGACAAAATTGTTTCTATTCAGACTATGTTATCCTTCACCAGACCTCTTTTTAACAGTCTTCCATCCAAAAAACTTAACAAACACATGAAGAGTGGAAACGAGAGAGAGAAAAAAATGTAGTTTTCCAATAAATCAGGTACAAATATTTTCATTTTAAATGTTATAATACTAAATCTTCTAGATAGTAGAGGTTTTCTGTGTAGGAGAAGGCAATGGCACCCCACTCCAGTACTCTTGTCTGGAAAATCCCATGGACGGAGGAGCCTGGAAAGCTGTAGTCCATGGGGTCGCTGAGGGTCAGACATGACTGAGTGACTTCACTTTCACTTTTCACTTTGATTGGAGAAGGAAATGGCAACCCACTCCAGTGTTCTTGCCTGGAGAGTCCCAGGGACGGCGGGGCCTGGTGGGCTGCTGTCTATGGGGTCGCACAGAGTCGGACACGACTGAAGCGACTTAGCAGCAGCAGCATCTACTCGTGTAACTGCCACCTTCACCAATGATGACCTGGTCATAAATGTATGGTTGCTTAATTTCTTTAACATTAATTCATTTCTTGCTGGATAATATGAAATATTTTTCACATATTTAAATAGGGACATAAGAAATAAAATTGATTTAGAAGAGAAAGAATGATATGCCTGAATACATTTTGTTTTTGAAACAAATAAATAACTACTAACTATGTTTATGGGTGTCATTTTCACTAAATCCCATTTTGTACATTGTAGTATGTTGATAAAATCTTTAACCTCTGAGAGAAACAGGCAAAGTCTCACACTAGTGTTTTTCATCACTTGCCAGTTATTTGGATCATCTTGGATACTTTTGAATATACTAATGCCTGAACCTCACGGCCAGAGATTATGAATTAAATAGTCTGAGCTATGGCCTGGACATTGTAATTGCAGGCAAAGTTGGGAACTGCTTCATGAACATTTTCATGGCTGTGATTTCAGTGTTCTCATAGTCCCTGTCTGCTCCTGTCCAGTTGACCTGAAGTGATGGAAGCCTCTATGAGCTGGCTCTACTGGTTGGAGTCTTAGCCTCGAGAGGATCTGATGGAGATTTGTTAAAAAAGACGAGTGGGATCTGTAAAGAGAGGGCTGAGACACTTCCTCTTCCTGCATCCTCCCAGAAATAACTGAAGAACACCCTCTCCACAGATGTCTAACAAAATTAAAATGAAATAAAGTATCATGTAACCATCCTTGAAGTATAATGATTGCATAGAAACACTAAAGCTTCCAGGGTTAAAATGCATAATCCATTCACATCCCCTGCAACCCCTTAAGCTTTATTTATTTTCTTGATGGGTATGCAAGACCTTTGAGCTCTATCTGGTTCAATGTTCAGCCTCCCAGCACTCTCAGTATCTCCACTGAATATGATAAAATTCAGCCTCCTCCCCAGGCTAACTGATATCTCTCTTTCACAGAGGCATCAGCTCCATTTCTTTGGTTTGGTATCAGCGTGATCCTCTTCCATTCCACCTTTTAGGAAGTCATTGTCATGGGACTGAAGGGGAGAGGATTTAACATCTTATACTACCAATCATCACCTCATTTTCTCTCTTTGCTCTCTTAGGCAAATAATCATTTTCCATTTGAAATTTACAACATCTATTCTATTTTCTCTGACTTCCTAAGGCACATCTCTGTATAGCTCAGGGTCACCATCACGGGATTCTCTTATTTATATCTTTCCCTTTGCAATCGCATGTTCATTCATTATCTTGCCCTGTAGAGTTGAAGACATATTTCTGATGATTTAGAAAAATAACTTATTTTACTAATTGAGCAGTGTCCTTGATATACTGTCTTTGCAACTTTTTTCTCAACACACTGAGATTTCTCAGCACACCCTGTTCCTATGATTGACAAAATTAATTGGTTTGAGGAATCACCTGGAAAGCTTACTAAATATAGACTCCAGGGTCCCTCCTCAACCCCATTCAGTCAGCATGCTCAGAGCCACAGAACAGGAACCCATACTGTATAAAGTCTAGTGAGCAGGACTGGTTATTTAGTGCCAGACAGTTAACTCTCAGTTGACTAAATTCCTGAGCCTCAGTTTCTTCATGTGAAAATAGACAGCAATTTGCAGTGATTTGTGTAGATAAAATGAAATTACGTATAAAAAGAACACAATGCCAAGCAAGAACTTAATTGTTAGCCTTTCCTCCATTCACAGCTTATGAGGAATTAGTCTATTTAAGAGATTTACTAGGGAAAATGGGGTTTCCCAGGTGGCTCAATGGTAAAGAATCTGCCTGCCAATGCAGGAGACACAGGTTCAATCCCTGGATTGGGAAGATCCACTAGAAGAGGAAATGGCAACCCACTCCACTATTTTTGCCTGGAAAATCCCATGGACAGAGGAGAATAGCAGGCTACAGTCCATAGGGTTGCAAAGAGTCAAACATACACATGCTAGGGGAAATGGGTTATTTGCAAAGAACATATGTTTCCTGTTAACTTCTCTTTCTTTCTCTTTCAGAATGTGTCCCCTGGACCCAAAGTTATAGGATTAAAAGAAGCATCATTAAGCTTCTGATTTTAGGATTGCTGTTTGTATCGTTTGGAGCCATAAAATTTCCTCTTGGTCCTTCTCTGACCTGCCTTTCCTTTCTCCTCATAGAGAGGATCGAGCTGTGCTCGCCTCTTTTGTTGGAAATGTAGGTGAGGGAAAGAACTTTGCCTTTGCTTTTGTTGTTAAAAACCTTACTCCATTGCTTGTCTATCCTCAGTAGATGCACTAACTACATGACTTCCTTTCTACTAGAGTCAGTTGGGTTGACATACAAATTTCATCTTGAAAGTATGAATAGTAACAGATAAGGGAGAAAGCAGCAGTCATTAGGCTCTTATGAACTCAAATATGCGAGGAGAAAAATACACCAAAAACAAAATTCTGGATAGAAGGTAACTCATAGTGAGATGTAGAACCCATCTATATCTCACCCCAGAAGTTCACCCCAGAACTTCTCTCAGATTTGCTGGAATATAACCAGAATGTTTGATAATTCAGTAGTTATACTTTCAGTAAGCTACTGATTAACTGCCAAGCCCAAACACAAGGAGTTCTACTTAAAAACACAGTTCTTTTCATCACTGAGAAGTTCTACTGAGTAGAATTAACCTAGAGGATCACACATAATACTGGGCAATGACAAGTATGCAGGTTAAAGTCCAATACGATTACTGGTTTCTCAGCTTCCTGTCCTCTGATCAGCATTCTTAATCTCCTTTTTCTGTTAAGGTTTCCTTTGTTCCCAGTAAAGTTTATGTGTCTCAAGTCATTTTACTCCACCTACTAATAATCCACAGTAAAAACACAGGTATAAGATGCATTCCGTTGTTAAATAGCTGAGACAGTATATGCAATGACTCCTACATTACACAGTTTTATATCTGCCACCAACACAATATGATCACAGTTTCATTTTGGGTCCAGGTTCTTAACCTTCCCATCTCCTCCAGCATCTCTCCATTCTTCATGAAGTCAGACACTGTCATTTTTCTAACCTTCTTATTAAATTATTTTTATCTCTTACAGCATTTGAAGAACAATGTTTATGTTCCCCATGCTTCGCACATGAACCTTTTCAAAGTAGACACTCCAGCAGTTATCTTCATGTCTGTCTCCAATATTTGCAGCAGTACTTGGAATATTAGGAAATATGCCAAATGGATAAATGAAAGAATGGATATCACTATTGACCTTAAAAATTTTTTGAGAGCAGTAAACCACCAGCACATAAAAATAAACTACCTTGTACATGATAGGTGCTTAATATAATTTTATAAAAGAATGGATGAATAGATGAATTAATAAAATAGCTATTTGATTAGTTAAAAGGCCGTATTCTCTGTCTACAATTTAGTGTATTAGAGAGATGTTCTACAAGTATTAATACTAGAAGGAAAACAGAAAGTGTCATTGCTGGTAGTTCTATATTACAATTAATTAGCATTTTTACTTTCTGCATTATAATTTTTTTAGAGCACGGGCCAATGGATATTCACATAGCAGTCTGAAAAAGGACCAGTACCGTTCCAAATAAGGAGGAATATCATCTGGGCTTCATGGACCCTGGTATCTCTACTAAGCTGTCTGATATGTTTCAGCTTCATCAATCCTTTGGGTGCAAAGTTAATAGAATCCTGATCAATCTCATTTTGGAAAATTTTGTGCTTTTTTTAATAGTGGGATAAACCATATATGGGTGGCTTGGGTGGTAAGGTATCTGCTTGTAATGCAGGAGACCCAGGTTCAATTCCTAGATCTGGAAGATCCCCTGGTGACGGCAATGGCAACGCTCTCCAGAATCTTTGCCTGGAGAACCCCATAAACAAAGGAGCTTGGTGGACTACAGTTCATGGGGTCATAAAGAGTCAGACACGACTGAGTGATGAAGCAGCAGCAAGTCAAAAATTGTTCCCTTTCTCCTTGGAGTCCATGGAGTCTCAAAGAGTCAAACATGACATAGCGACTAACACCAACAGCAAAGCCACATGTTGTTATTCCATAATAAAAAGATATTCGTGTATTCTACTACATGGTAAACTTTTTAGAATTATACAAACTTCTATAACATGTGACATTTTCTATGCTTTTTTATAACCTCAATCCTATTCTTTGACATAGAGGATGATTACACATATACTGCTAACAGGAGTTTACTGTGACTGAAAAATAATAGATATGTTCAGACTTTTCTCTTAAAATTTTGTACTGCTGATATCTTTAGGGATAGGCCATTCATTACTCTACAAAATAATTAATACTTAATTAAAGACAAAAATCATGCAGATAGTAACTGCAACCATGAAATTAAAAGACGCTTACTCCTTGGAAGAAAAGCTATGACCAACTTAGATAGCATATTCAAAAGCAGAGACATTACTTTGCCGACTAAGGTCCATCTAGTCAAGGCTATGGTTTTTCCTGTGGTCATGTATGGATGTGAGAGTTGGATTGTGAAGAAGGCTGAGCACCGAAGAATTGATGCTTTTGAACTGTGGTGTTGGAGAAGACTCTTGAGAGTCCCTTGGCCTGCTAGGAGATCCAACCAGTCCATTCTGAAGGAGATCAGCCCTGGGATTTCTTTGGAAGGAATGATGCTAAAGCTGAAGCTCCAGTACTTTGGCCACCTCATGCGAAGAGTTGACTCATTGGAAAAGACTCTGATGCTGAGAGGGATTAGGGGCAGGAGGAGAAGGGGACCACTGAGGATGAGATGGCTGGATGGCATCACGGACTTGACGGACGTGAGTCTGAGTGAACTCCGGGAGATAATGAACAGGGAGGCCTGGCGTGCTGAGATTCATGGGGTCTCAAAGAGTCGGACATGACTGAGTGACTGAACTGAACTGAACTGAAAGACAAAAAAGAAAACATAAAACTCTGGGGAATACATTTCACATTACAAAAGCCATTTGATGTTTGATTCTGGAATCAATAGTTGTCCAGGTAAAAATCCAACCTTAAATGCTTTATTCAGTGCAAAGCTCATAACCTACTGCTTCAAATTGCCTTTAAATTCACTATTATTATTGTGAGTGATTTTATGAGCCTGTTATTTTGTAGCAGCTCATATGGTGTTTATACTACCAGAATGTACCATACTTGAACTTTGGCTCTTCCATAAAATACATTCAATAGATGATCCATAAATTACATATTCATAGCTATCACTGTACCATTTGGGCTTGATGGATTTCTCTTTCTTGTCCATTTAAAAGTGTAAGGCCATGTTTACAGACTCTGGAAGTTCTGAATGAAGAAAAGCATTCCATTAGCTGCAATCAAAATGATAATTTTTGTCAGGTGTTACTATTTATCACTGATCTCATCTTTATAAGCTAGTTCATTGCATGGTGTGAATTTCAACTCAAGTGTCATGCTTGCTATTTGCAAATACTGTGCAGAACTTCTTCCTTTGAATTCAGAAATAAAATAAGAACACTGACAAAAACTTCAAAAACCAAGATGTTGTGTGGGTATGTGTGTGCATGTGGGAGTGCCACGTGTCTGTATTTTTAAAGTCTAAAGTTAACCACAACACTCCAGATGTGTAAATCAAGGAGCCATTGATTTGCATAATAAACCAGCATTTAGGTTTTAGCAAAGCAGCATTCTGGTATTTTCACTTGTCCCTTTAATCCAACCTCTTAAGGTCTGTACTACAGCACAGTTTGTTCAAACAAATATGTTTTATGATTTGTTATGTTTGTGAATTCTGTTAAAATATTTATTTTGTGCTCATGTTGACTCTGTTTTTTTCCCGTGAATTTGGGTTCTCCTGATAAAACTTTTCCTTTTTTGTGGACAGACTTTGCTGATGGATTTGCAATGCACCTTTTAAATTCACTCTCTCATCTCCAATTTCCACCTTTGAATGTTTAATATATCAAAAGCCATAATTATATAAATTTTAAGGTTATATAAACTTAAAATTTAAATATTTATGGTTCTTATCCTTTATAAAACTTTTTATAAGATTTTTTAAATCCCTGAAAGTTTAAAGGATTTGTCTAGTGCCGCACGACTAGTTAACAGTAAATCTAGAACTGAGGACCTGGAATAATGTTTGAGGTTAAACACAAAATGCAATACTATTATTGAACTACTTTATTTGATATACAATATCTTTTGTAATGAACCCAATAACATGATACTGATTTTTTGTAACTTTTTTATATGTATTTTTAAAGCACGTGTCTAGTAAACCCTAAGGTCCAATCCTCAGACCACATATACATTATTTTTAACTGTGTTTAGATATCTAAATATGAATATGGGAAAATAATAAGGCCCACAGTAGACACTATAAAGAAATCTAATAGAATTAGCCTTCGCTATTCCGTCTTCTGTAATAACTTGAGATAGCAATTACTTTTACCTCCCATCAAGTTGCTACAATTCAAGTATTATTGAATTACAATATATGTTTAAATAAAAATGGTAAATCTTCAAGCTTATTACAAGAACAATATATTATTGAACTGAGCTAGATGCTAATACATAACAGCTTTCACTTCATATGCCATATGATTTATATTTATATCTCAGGAGTGAATTCCACAATCATTTTATATTAATCAAGGCTAAAAAAAGTGTCCTAAATCTTCTGATGCTGTCCCTGTTTTTAAACATGGATAGATGGTGTGGCAAAGACTGTAGGATTTACTTGAAGCATAAAAACAATAAATAGTTGAAAAGAAGGGAATATAAGAAAACAAAAGCAAACCATTATAAGAACCAGGCAAGAGGAAAATAAGGGCCATGGTTCCTGGGAATAACTGGCACCTGACAAATGTAAATTATCCTTAAAAGTTTTGTGAAAACAATTGTGCAATATTGGAATTTTAAAAAATCAAAACACTCATGAATAAGTACATCATCCGTCTTATAGTCTTTATTTTTGTCCGAAGAAATATAGTGATGGGGATTAGCTTTCCTAAATAAACTAATCTTGTTTCAGGGAAATGTCATTTTCCATGTGAAAACACCTGTGTAACCCTTCTAACTCTTGAGCAGGAAAGTTTTCTCACTGTGTGCAGTGTTTACTTGTTCCCCAGCAGGGTCTGGGGATGCTAATGGACTCGCAGCAGTGCCCCTACTTCAGTTATTACAGGTCTAATTCAGTCATTAACATTTCATTAATGGAGGGGCCTCCTAGCTGCCTTAGAGGCTGTGCAGATATCGATGAGCTCCTGCAAAAGGAAACAAGTCTTTAAGGTGGACCGCTTCAGATATGGAGTGTCTCAGTGACAGTTTTGTGGAGAGAAATGCTGATTGTTTTCTGAGGGTTTGGCTAGGACGTTTTTTATGACCAGAATGGAGGATGTACCTTTATCCTTCATCCCCAGGGATTCCATAGTATTTTGTAAAGTTAGTACACATTTCCTTCTAGGATGGGTGGTTAACTAATGCTTCCACTCTAATCCCAAAACAAAGTGCTGTGCCTGTAGACTATGCTAGGCCAATTTCCTATAGCAATTTAATATTTGTTGGTGTTGGTTATGTTACTGGGAGTACAAATTTGAAGAAGGAGCTTAATGCGTTTACTCTCCTTGACCCTCAGCTACTTCCATCATAGAAAAACATCCTGAGCTTAATGTCTCCAGTCACTTTATCAGCTATATCCACTTAGATAAAAAAGTCTTTGGTTCTAATCAGCCTATCCAAGTCAGTTGTCAGTGATTTCCATGTTACTAAACCTGATGGTCACTTATGCTGGGGTTTGTTAATTGATGTCTCAGCAGCATTGCATAGCAACCCTTCTTTCTTTTCTTGAATTCGGTGATCTCACATTCTCTCAGTTTTCTTGTCATTCTACCAGATGCTCCTCTGCAGCCTTCCCTCCTGGTTCTTTTTCTTCTGTTTAACAACTCCTGGTCATGATGCTCCCTTTCTTCAAGTCCTCTGTGACTGAGTCCAATCCAGTGGCTTTGAGCACCGTTTCTGTCATGAGATTTCCAAATCTAATTCTTTTGCACCAACCTCCTTTCATGGTCCTGAGAAAGTTAAAAAGTGGTTTTCGTTCCAGTTTTGTCACGAACATTCTGTTACTTTAAGTTAAATAATTTCCTTTAACTTCTATTTTCTTCTCCATAAAATGAAGTTGTTGAACTGTTTGATCTCTAAGGTCTCCTCAAACTCTAAAATTCTATGACTAGGAGTCTAAGCTTTGTATAAGGCATGACAATCAGATCTAAGGGTATGAACTGTATCCCCAGGCCTCCTATTAAACAAATGGCTATCTTCCTGTGCAACCGAGAATTGAAATATATTGTATCATACAAATTTCTAATGCAAGTACTTTGTGAAATTACTAATTTGATATAACAATTATGCTTGTAATGTAAAATTATTAAATATAGCCATATTGCTTAAAACTGTACATGGAACTTATATTGCTGCAATAAAATGTGTTTAAATTCCATTACGTAACCTTATTGTGTTCTTTAATAGCATTTACAATTTAAATAGGAAAAAGAGAAGCAAGTAGTCAAAAGAGAATGATTATAGACACTATAAATTCCAATTTGATGCTTAAAAGGAGTAACAAGTGAGTTTCCTATAAGCACCCCTAAATTCCTTTACAGTTACCATTGCAAAATTTTTGCTTATGGTAAGTATGGCAACAGTTAGAAAGTAGAATTAGAGTTGAGTCTCTTCAAAAATCATTGAATAAGATTGCACAGAAAACATCCTCTGTGAGATTTCTGCTTCATAATAGGACTTTAATAATTTGTTTGTTTTGTTTGATATTTTTAGACATTTTAAATTTCAGTCTTTTAGAACCATGCTCTACAGTTTTAGAAACAAATATGAAAACTTACATTTATATGATGGAGCTAAATATGATGAAGGTACAGATTTTTAAAAAATACATAAATAGGTAATCCAGGGTAAATGGATATATGTGTTTCCTACAGAAAACTATAACAGTAAGTTAAGGATGCAGATGGTGCTTATTTGATACAGGAAAAAGTATGTATAAATTACAGACCAAATGGCCAAAGCTTTATTTAAACACATAGTTCTAGAGTGCTTTTGCTTATTTGAGTATAACAACAACAACAAAAAATAAACCCACAGCTTTAAAAAGATGGGCTGAGTAAAAAGAACAAAAGATGATGAAATGTCACAGCTTTCTTTGGATGACTCTCTTAACACTGATATTCTCATAGTTTAAAATTGTTCATTCCTTTAAAACAACAGAATTTCTTTCTTCAAAGAGACAAATGTAAAACAAAGAATGAGAATACCTCAGTTTCACTTACTTTTCTGTTTTATGCTTTAATGTGAAGAAAAACATATACAAATGTTTAATTATCTATTCAGTTGTGTTGGTTCCAGTAATTATAATCAATTGTACTGCAGTAAGGAGAAAAATTAAAAATTATTTCATCAATAAAAATAGTAATAAATATATATATGACTCAAGCCACATCTATAATACAGAGCTCTAATATTTGATATTCTTTCTGAGAACTCAAAATGTTAATCAATTTTTATCTAGTCACTTGAACTATAAGACTTCAAATATTTATCTTTCTTTTCATCAGAGCTTATAATGAACCTTCAAAACAACCAAGAATGCCCTACCCAGCATGTGTCTTGACAGATGTATAAATCTAGCATCTGGCAAAGAACCCATTTATTGGCAGTGTGAATAGGGTATAAACGTAAATCAGAAGGAATTTTCAGTCGCCCACGTGCATTCGATTTGATTCAATTTGGTCACTTCCCCTCTTAATATGACTTACTTCCAACAATCTTCATTTTCAACAATTGTATGAAGCCTAACTACTGGCAGCTGGTAATCACGTCTCCACAACACATTTCATTTTTTGTGTGGATGCAGCCAAAATGTGTAGCAGCCACAGGTTCTCTTACGATCAATGCATCAGCAAAATTCTGGGGGAGTGAAAGTTGCAGACCTGTCACTTTGCAGGACAGTCCTCAGTATTTGTGGAAAAGGGGAGGGCAGTTATGAACAGCTTTCCTCTTTTACTAACAGTACTTTTCTATTGCTGATCTTCTAGTCTGGAAATGTGACTTTATAATGGGCTGCAGGAACCAGCCCCTTTTAAAGGGCTCACATTTAATTTCAGTCTTCCTTTTCAGATGAATATTACCAGTTCCCTGTCACTCACAATATGATTCAGCCACATTGTACTACTGACCGTGCCTTGAATATGGCATATTCTTTCCCCTTGCCAGGTTATGGAATTTCAGTTAACTCCACCACTCTGAACACTCATGTCTGTCAAGTTCTTACTCATACTTAAGCACCAACCTAGATGCTGCTGCTGCTGCTGCTGCTAAGTCATGTCAGTCGTGTCCGACTCTGTACGACACCATAGATGGCAGCCCAACAGGCTCCTCTGTCCCTGGGATTCTCCAGGCAAGAATACTGGAGTGGATTGCCATTTCTTTCTCCAATGCCTGAAAGTGAAAAGTGAAAGTGAAGTCGCTCAGTCGTGTCTGACTTTTAGCAACCCCATGTACTATAGCCTACCAGGCTCCTCCGCCCATGGGATTCTCCAGGCAAAAGTACTGGAGTGGGTTGCCATTGCCTTCTCTGAATCTAGATGCTAGTTTTCTCTAACTCCCTCTTTCACCTCTGTGATCCAAAACTTTGGCCATACCCTCACTTTATGTTATTTATTTTCATCTATCATCCTTTTTATTTATTTTCATTATTATATTTCTAATAAGAACATTTAAGATCTACCCATTTAGCAAATTATTTAGTGTTAATTATAAGCTCTATGCTGTACACCGGAGAAGGCAATGGCACCCCACTCCAGTACTCTTGCCTGGAAAATCCCATGGACGGAGAGGCCGGTAGGCTGCAGTCCATGGGGTCGCCAAGAATCGGACATGACTGAGCGACTTCCCTTTCACTTCTCACTTTCATGCATTGGAGAAGGAAATGGCAACCCACTCCACTGTTCTGGCCTGGAGAATCCCAGGGATGGGGGAGCCTTGTGGGCTGCCGTCTATGGGGTCACACAGAGTCGGACACGACTGAAGTGACTTAGCAGCAGCAGCAGCAGCAGCATGCTGTACACCTATGTTACTTAAAACATTGCATTAGAATCATTTACTTGTATATGTACTTCCTTAACTAAACTGAAAACACAGTTCNTAGGCCCTTAAATCTATTTCTCACTTCCACTGTATAATCATAAGGGATTTGATTTAGGTCATACCTGAATGGTCTCTTACCTTGGGCGTGAGGTGTCTCTTCACTGCTGGTCCAGCAAAGCACAGCCACTGCTCCTTACCTTGGTCGAAAGGTATCTCCTTACTGCCGCCGTTCCTGACCTCGGACGTGGGGTAGCTCCTCTCGCCCACGCTTAGTGCATCAGCCCGGCTCTCACAGCCACCCGAGAGGTTGAGAGGCTTCCAAGTAAGATAGTAGGTATTGCAAGAGGGCATCAGAGGGCAGACACACTGAAACCGTACTCACGGAAAACTAGTCAATCTAATCACACTAGCACCACAGCCTTGTCTAACTCAGTGAAACCAACCCATGCCTGCGGGACAACCCAAGACGGGCAGGTCATGGTGGAGAGGGCTGACAGAACGTGGTCCACTGGAGAAGGGAATGGCAAACCACTTCAGTATTCTTGCCTTGAGAACCCCATGAACACTATGAAAAGGCAAAATGATAGCATACTGAAAGAGGAACTTCCCAGGTCAGTAGGTGCCCAATATGCTACTGGAGATCAGTGGAGAAATAACTCCAGAGAGAATGAAGGGATGGAGCGAAAGCAAAAACAATACCCAGCTGTGGAGGTGACTGGTGATAGAAGCAAGGTCTGATGCTATAAAGAGCAATATTGCATAGGAACCTGGAATATCAGGTCCATGAATCAAGGCAAATCGGAAGTGGTCAAGCAAGAGTTGGCAAGGGTAAATGTCGACATTCTAGGAATCAGAGAACTAAAATGGACTGGAATGGGTGAATTTAACTCAGATGACCATTATATCTACTACTGCAGGCAGAAATCCCTCAGAAGAAATGGAGTAGCAAACATGGTCAACAAAAGTCCGAAATGCAGTACTTGGATGCAATCTCAAAAATGACAGAATGATCTCTGTTCGTCTCCAAGGCAAACCATTCAATATCACAGTAATCCAAGTCTATGCCCCAACCA
>SJYX01010983.1:342369-354206 GCA_006410675.1 Oreotragus oreotragus
TTGATCTCCTTCAGAATGGACTGGTTGGATCTCCTTGCAGTCCAAGGGACTCTCAAGAGTCTTCTCCAACACCACAGTTCAAAAGCATCAATTCTTCAGCGCTCAGCCTTCTTCACAGTCCAACTCTCACATCCATACATGACTACTGGAAAAAATATAGCCTTGACTTGATGGACCTTAGTCGGCAAAGCAATGTTTCTGCTTTTGAATATGCTATCTAGGTTGGTCATTACTTTTCTTCCAAGGAGTAAGCGTCTTTTAATTTCATGGCTGCAATCACCATCTGCAGTGATCTTGGAGCCCAAAAAAATAAAGTCTGACACTGTTTCCACTGTTTCTCTGTTTAGATGTGTATTAATCTGCATGTGTGTAGCTCTCCATGTTACTATACTTATACTAGCATATTTATATTTATACTAGCATTTATATTATTCTAGCATATTTTGGGTGTATGAGGTGAGAGAAACATCAAGATTAAACAATGACAATTGAAAGCACATTGAATCAAGCCAAACTAGAGTTGGGAAATAGAGAAAACAATAGTTAGTTAATAAAAGAAGAGGAATACACCATTTTCCTCAGGAAGTACTCTTTCTGAAATGAAAACTGCAGTGTGATGTCTTTAAAACAAATGGTAGTTTCTAGGATGGGATCCCCCGAAGTTACATATTTTTTTTAATTTTTCCTTTTAAGGTTTTGTTTCATTTTTAAAATTTTAGTTGGAGTCTAATTGATTTACAATGTTCTGTTAGTTTCTACTGTTCAGCAAATGAATCAATTATATACATATATCCACTTTTAAAAAATTCTATTCCCATATAGATTATTACAGAGCATTGAGTAGAATTCCCTGTGCTATATAGTAGGTTCCTATTAATTATCTATTCTATATATAGTAGTGTGTGTAAAAGTGAAAGTTGCTCAGTCAAAAGTCTGACTCTTTGTAACCCCATGGACTGTACTGTCCACAGAATTCCCCAGGCCAGAATACTGGAGTAAGTAGCATTTCTCTTCTTCAGGGTATCTTCCCAACCCAGGGATCCAACCCAGGTCTACCTCATTGCAGATAGAATCTTTACTAACTGAGCCACAGGGGAAGCCCAAGAATACTGGAGTGGGTAGCCTATCCCTTCTCCTGACCCAGGAATTGAACCAGGGTCTCCTGCATTGCAGGCGGATTCTTCACCAACTGAGCTATCAGGGAATCTCCTGCTTTATTCTCCCACCTTTCCTCTTGGTAACTATGCTTGTTTTCAACATCTGTAACTCTATTTCTGCTTTATAAATAGGTTTATTTGCACCATTTTTTCAATTACATATATGTAATATCATATATTTGTCTTTCTCTTTCTTATTTTTAAAATAAACTTTCAAATCTAGACTCACACTTACAGAAAATTTCAAAGACAGTGCTCTCAAGAACCCCACACCCAGTTTCTCCTGTTATTCATTAGCATGGTGTACTTATCACAACTAATGAGCCAATGCATGTGTGCATGCTAAGTTGCTTCAGTTGTGTCTGATTCTTTGTGACCACATGCACTGCAGCCTGCCAGGCTCCTACATCCATGAAATTTTACAGGCAAGAATACTGTAGTGGTTTCCCCTTCCCTTCTTCAGGAATGAACCAATATTGATACATTCGTATGGACTAGAGTCCATACTTTTTTCAAATTCCTTAGTTTTTGCCTGCTTTTTGTACTTTTTTTTAAAAAATCCAAGACCCCATCCAGGATACCATGTTACATTTATTCATCATGTTTCTTGGCTCACCTTGACTGTGTCAGTTTCTCAGACTTGTCTTATTTTAAATGGGACATAGGTTAAGTCTTTTGTAGAATGACTCTCAATGCATATCTGTCCTGTCTTTTTCTCATGAATGTGAGTTTGGGAACCAAAGTTACTTTTTAAAGCAAATATATACATTGATGATGGCAGGAGTAGATAAATTACATTGACTTGAAGCTGGAAAGTCTAAATGTCTCTTCCACCATTGCTCGTACCACCTTAAGAAAATTAGTTTCTGACAGTCTCCTAAACAGAATTGTATCAGGTATGATTTTTAATCTGGAATCTCAGCTATAAAAAATACAAACACTTTTTATTTTATAAGACATAAATTAATTTCTACTTTAGGCGCCTAAATAGCCAAAGTTTTGGGGATTATTTGTCCATGAAGATGTTTTCTGGGGAACACTTGGTCCCTTCATTTCTCATGGCCATCAGTCTGCCAGCGTTTCCTCATTCCTGCCCTCTGAGAGTCTTCACCCTGCATTTCCTTCTGTCACTTGAGGGTCGCACTCAGAGTGTGGGCAGACATGTGCTGCTTCTGTTTGTTATTCAGGATTTCGTCTCTTCCAGGCTCTCCTAGCCATTCTGTCTTCTTTTTCTGTCTAGCCATTCTGTCTCTGAGAGCTTTGCTGCTTTCCTAAGGTTCTATGTGGCAGGTTCTTTCATTTTCAGGTTCTTTCTGCTCTGGGATATTCCCAGTCTCTCTGTGGTCTTGAGGATTCTGCCTGGAACACAGTACACAGGACACTTTTCTCTAGGATTCACAAGTATCACCCGTATTTCATCACTCCCCACTCTATTACTCTCTCTTCCAAAACTAGGGGTGTACATTTTCCTCTCAAGGGGAAATCACTCCCTCTCTCTTTTTATAGGCTTTTCCTCAAAAACACCTTTGTATGGTGATATTTGCCTATGAATCAAAAGTATACGTTTTAAATTGGATTTGAATCTTTAAAACCAGGATGTTTCCAAATATTTCTATTATTGTTGTTGTTACTATATCATTACTATTATTCTTACTACTGTATTGTTGTTATTGCCTACATGTAATGCCACTTCTCTAAGGCAAAATTTCAAGATTGAATGTATAGACAGAAATAAAGGTGGGGTTAAGGATAACTAAGAGAAAAAAGAAAATAGGGGAAAAATCTAATATATTTATTTTAGTATCTAATTTACATATATGCTATAAATATAAAATCATTTTTGTAAGTCACTTTGTATGTCAAGTTTTATTTCCAAGGAAATTATAATTATATAGTATGTAACTTGCAAAAACCTTTCCTTTTGCAAAAACAATATTTTCTTCAATGACCCAAACCTTCATGACAATGATTATAACATTGCATAGAGGGATAATAATGTCAAAGTCCCATCCAGGCAAAAAAAAAAGCAAAATGAAAAGTTCTCTTGNATGTCAAGTTTTATTTCCAAGGAAATTATAATTATATAGTATGTAACTTGCAAAAACCTTTCCTTTTGCAAAAACAATATTTTCTTCAATGACCCAAACCTTCATGACAATGATTATAACATTGCATAGAGGGATAATAATGTCAAAGTCCCATCCAGGCAAAAAAAAAGCAAAATGAAAAGTTCTCTTGAATTATCTTCTTAGTAAGTTAGTGTCAAAATGCACAAGCTAGGCAGTTTAATGGACTTACTTTAAAGAAGTACCAGTCCTCAAATGAGACTTTTTCTCACAAGTGAGTAGAAGGGGTATTTTGACCAAATGATTTTAGTATTAATATATACCAGCTGACATCTTATGCTCATATAGCTGGATCTTGAGACATGACTACACACATTTTTTGGGGAGGGGGGGAACTCTTCAAGCTGAGATGGTGCAAAAGTCTTTCTAAACTGAAACTATCAAAGAGGAAGATATTTTGAAGGTATGAGAAACAGTGATATAGTTTGAAGGCTAGGAGAGTGCAGATATTATAAAACATGGCCAGAATACAGCGAATGTGAAATGCTGGCACTCGGTTGACAGCCCTGTCAGTCTCTCATGTCTGTGTCCATTGTCTCCACATAGTAAACCTACACAGTGTTTAACCCCAAGCAAGCAGGAACCTCAGTCTGGACTAAACATATCCTACCAGAGAGACAAATTTTTGAGCTCTTGCATAATTTCTATTCTTATCACCAAGAGGACCCTGTCTAGGAGTCCACTATGCTAGCAAATGAGACACTCTGCTTAGGTGGTTAATTTTTCGTGTTCTTCCTCTCAGATTTCTCTGGTGAGCATTAATATGAAATACAAAGATTTCCACATTTGTATTCACTTCCATGTGTCCATCCACTTGCCATTTACTCAGATCTTGTCTTCAATCTTCCAATATTTTTCCTTCTAGGATCCTGACCAACTAGACAAAACATTCATCACTGCTAATGACTCTATGTGCATTTTTACCTCGAGCTACTTCCGCTTCTACACAAATAGATAATTAGGTAAATCATCAAGAGTTCTGTCTACTGAGAAAATTTCTTACTACTTTCAAAGCTGCTCCTGATTAGGGATGTAGTGCCATAACAATTCATTTTCAGCTTTTATTAAGACATCAAGTGAACTCATCCTGGGACTATTTTGTCTTCTGGCAGTCAGTTAAAAAGGTTGTACTTCTTATGGTCAAAAGGTATGAGCTGGGTAAAAAGCACTGGAGCCACATGGGGCTGATATGGGGTCTGGGCCACCTGTTCATGCACCATTATTTGTACCTCTGGCCTCTTTTATGCCTGATCCTGGCTGTAACACTTACCTCTTATGATGGATTGCTATTGAGCCCTTCAAACCTTATCACTTTTTGGCCTGACAGAATCCAATTCACAATGTATGGCTCTGACTGTATGATCACACAATGTCTCAAGATCAGTCACTCAGTCGCTTCTGAGACCTAGAATAGACCAGGAGCTATTTTTGAATGGTGCATAGTTCCCTCTTACAGATAGTGTGTTCATTCTCAAAACTTTTGGGCCTCTTTAAATGTTGATTTTCTTACTGGGACTTGGTGAAACATGGCAAAATAATTTTCTCATCATAGGTACTTCCAGAACACAAGTTCTTCAGATCATAGGGCCCTAAGCAGTAGCTTGCTCTTTAACATGGAGTTGCTGAAGAGTTCTTTCCTGTTCTGGACTTAATTCAAATGTGGCTGTCCTCCATGTCACCAAATAAGAGAGTATTTCCCGTGGGATTGGGCTGTGGCCAGAATCCAAAAAATCCTTCCAAGCATTTTGCTTCCTTCTGGTAGAAGTTACAAGATCGTCACTTGGTTTTTATTTTGGAGAGTAGGTCCAGACACACCCCAATCAACTGAAGTCAGTAAGTTTTAATCTTTGTTAGGTTCCTCCCCAACCTTCTTGAGTATATGAGTTGTATGAAGGACTCCAATGTATTTGCTGCTTCTTGTTACCCAGTCTGATTAAGCTGGTACCATTGATAAAATCCTCTATGTGTAAAGTTGACTTGGCCCCAGAGCAAAACCAAAAATATATGCTACTGCCTGTTCCTGGTAAGTGTGAACTGCTTTTGATCCTCCTTTCACAGTGCTGGAAACAAATTCATATCAATGGTCACAGATCNGTCTGATTAAGCTGGTACCATTGATAAAATCCTCTATGTGTAAAGTTGACTTGGCCCCAGAGCAAAACCAAAAATATATGCTACTGCCTGTTCCTGGTAAGTGTGAACTGCTTTTGATCCTCCTTTCACAGTGCTGGAAACAAGTTCATATCAATGGTCACAGATCAATGGTTACTCTGTGCTCCAGAGGCATTAATTGTCCCCAGCAAAAATATTCTATTCAATGCAACAGTTTCAGCTGAGGTTGCTACTTGGCTATGTTTGCAGTAGTCAACTTGCTTCTCTTATTTTTAACTCACTTTGTAAAGAGACAGACTTGAATTAAATGGTGGTGCAGTGGGGATTACCACTTCTGTATCTTTTAAGTCATGAAAGATGGTAATTAATTTAGAAATACTTATGTTTAATTTACATTTAATTTGCATGTGTTTGTCATCCGCAGCCCTATTGACATTCTGAACCCATGATTCTTTGTTGTGGGGCTGCCCTGTGGGATGTTTAGCAGCATCTTTGGACCCTCCCCACTAGAAGCCAGTGACACTCCCCTTCCCCCAAGTTGTGACAACCAAAAAAATGTCCCCAGACATTGCCAAATGTCTCAGATAGAGAACCACTGATTTAAAGTCATATTCAGGTGTGGGTTTGGCTAAAATCTTTGTACATATACATTATTTTGAAAGTGTGTGCATGACACTGGAAACTATAATTTATTTAATTGTAAAGTACATACTGAAGGAATAAGAAGTTAGAAGAGATCATAGGGAGTGGCCAAATGATTCTTCTCTTATTTTTAACTCACTTTGTAAAGAGACAGACTTGAATTAAATGGTGGTGCAGTGGGGATTACCACTTCTGTATCTTTTAAGTCATGAAAGATGGTAATTAATTTAGAAATACTTATGTTTAATTTACATTTAATTTGCATGTGTTTGTCATCCGCAGCCCTATTGACATTCTGAACCCATGATTCTTTGTTGTGGGGCTGCCCTGTGGGATGTTTAGCAGCATCTTTGGACCCTCCCCACTAGAAGCCAGTGACACTCCCCTTCCCCCAAGTTGTGACAACCAAAAAAATGTCCCCAGACATTGCCAAATGTCTCAGATAGAGAACCACTGATTTAAAGTCATATTCAGGTGTGGGTTTGGCTAAAATCTTTGTACATATACATTATTTTGAAAGTGTGTGCATGACACTGGAAACTATAATTTATTTAATTGTAAAGTACATACTGAAGGAATAAGAAGTTAGAAGAGATCATAGGGAGTGGCCAAATGATCCCCCACCCCCCACCCCAGTGGGGGAAATTAACCACAATACTTAGTTTTGGTTATTATAGGCAACATGCCTCATAGTTTATTTGTTTCTTGTTTTGTCCATGAAAGAAAAAAATGAATCCTAAGAGGATCAAAATTGCTAAGAGGAAACCCTTGATAATAGCAAAAAAATTGGCTGTTTTTTTATATTATTATTCTTGGATTGTTGCCGTTGTTCAATCACTAAGTCGTGTCTGACTCTGTGATCTCATGGACAGCAGCATGCCAGGCTCCTCTGTCCTCCACCATCTCTCAGAATTTGTTCAAATATAACCAGAAAACATATGTTCTGAGATTTTAAATATATATGACAGGAACAATATTAAACAGATGCAAGGATGAATAAGCCATGGCTCCTACCCTTAAGACTCTTATAGTTGAGAGCAATAATTCTCAATTTGACTATACATAAGAATCACTGCAAAAGTTTTGTAAACTACTGGTGCTCATATACACCCCCAGACCAATTAAATCAGAATCATGGTTTAGAATAGAGTCTGCTGCTACTGTTACTGCTAAGTCACTTCAGTCATGTCTGACTCTGTACGAACTCATGGACTGCAGCCTACCTGGCTCCTCCGCCCATGGGATTTTCCAGGCAAGAGTACTGGAGTGGGTTGCCATTGCCTTCTCCAGAAGAGAGTCTAGGCATCAGTATTTTTTGATTTATAATTGACACTGCATAGATTTAAGGTACACAGCATAGTGATTTGACTTATATACATCATGAATGATTATCATAAGTTTATTGAACATCCACCACCTAACACAGATACAAAATTAAAGAAATAGAAAATTAATTTTTCCTTGTAATAAGAATTATTCAAATTTACTTTCCTGATGACTTTCATATATAACATAGAGCAGTGTTAATTGTAATTTACATTGCTAGTATTTATTTATTTTGTAACTGGAGTCTCATACCTTTTGACTGCCTTCATCCAATCCCCTTTCCCCCAGTCCTCACATCTGGTAACCACAAATCTGTTCTCTTTTTCTTTAAGTTTTTTGTCTGTTTGTTTTTGAAGTATAATTGACCTACAGCACTCTGTTAGTTCCTGTTACACAATATAGTGATTCCATATTTTTATACGTTTCAAGATGATCTCTACCATAAATCTAGTTATGCTGTGTCACCATACAAGGATATAAAACAATCACTGATTATATTCCCCACAATGTACAATTCACAACTGTTGCATTTATTTTTAAACTTGGAGCTTGTACCTCTTAATCTATCTCACCTATTTCTTTCTTCCCTCCATTCCCCTACTCTTCCTGATTTTTCTCTGTGTATCTATAACTCTGTTTCTATTTTGTTATGTATGTTCCTTTGTTCTCAGTTTTAGACCCACATGTGAGTGAAATAATACAGTATTTATCTTTCTCTCTCTGACTGACTCCACTTAGCATAATACCCTCTAGGTCCACCCATGTTGTTGGGTGCAAGATTTCACTCTTCCTCTTATGACTAGTATTATATATATATATATATATATGGCTTCCCTGGTGGCCCAGACAGTAAGGAATCTACCTGCAATGCAAGAGAGACCCAGGTTTGGTCCCTGGGTTGGGAAGATCCCCTGGAGGAGGAAATGACAGGCCACTCCAGTGTTCTTACCTGGAGAATTCATGGACAGAGGAGCTTGGAGTGCTGTAGTCCATGGGTCGCATAGAGTCAGACACAACGGAACAACTAACACGTCTATTTATGCATTCGTCTATTGATGGGCATTTAGCTTGCTTCCATATCTTGGCTATAGTAACTAATGTGGCAATGAAATCTTTTCTAATTGACATTTTTTGCCACTCCAGTGTTCTTACCTGGAG
This sequence comes from Oreotragus oreotragus, assembly GCA_006410675.1. Taxonomy (NCBI): domain Eukaryota; kingdom Metazoa; phylum Chordata; class Mammalia; order Artiodactyla; family Bovidae; genus Oreotragus; species Oreotragus oreotragus. Next base: position 350,891 of record SJYX01010983.1, read on the forward strand.
AATTCATGGACAGAGGAGCTTGGAGTGCTGTAGTCCATGGGTCGCATAGAGTCAGACACAACGGAACAACTAACACGTCTATTTATGCATTCGTCTATTGATGGGCATTTAGCTTGCTTCCATATCTTGGCTATAGTAACTAATGTGGCAATGAAATCTTTTCTAATTGACATTTTTATTTTCTTGGGATAAATAACCAAGTGTGGAATTGCTGGGGAATTAGTAGTTTTATTTTTAATTTTTTGGTGAAAGGCCATACTATTGTCCAAGGAGGCTCTACCAATTTTCATTAATACCAATAGTGTACAAGTGTTCCCCTTTCTCCACATTCTTGCCAATATTTGCTTTTCATTGTCTTTAGGTTAAGCTTGGTGGTTCATATGGTAAAGAATCTGCCTGTGAGTTAGGAGATGCAGGTTCAACCCCTGGGTTGGGAAGATCCCCTGGAGAAGGGATGACAACCCACTCCAGTGGTCTTACCTGGGAAATCCCATGGACAGAGGAACCTAATGGGCTACAGTCCATGGATTTGCAAAGAGTTGGACATGACTGAGTGATGAACATTTTCACTTGCATTTTGTAGGTATCAGTATTTTTTAAAGTTTTCTAACTGGTTACAGATTAGGCTGAAAGATAAATTTATGAAAAATAATTAACTTGAGAGTAATAATTATTATACAGTGGAAGTACTATTAAGTGATATTAAGGCATTGAGGAATAAAAACATAAATGTAAATTCATAGAATTTTCATGAAGCTGAGCAGTATTCCTACTGCAAAAATGACAGAAATTCAAATATATATTTTCTATTAAGATAAACAAAAATGAGGATGAGTAACTTTAAAAGGATGTTAAAGGATAGCTTTTGTGAAATGAGGAGAAATGAATAAATGCAAGAAATAGCTTTTCCTGCAAAGCTGCCCTGAAGTTTATAGACTCATTTACACCATACAAGAAATTTTTTAATATTTTTATTTAAATTTCTAGAAAGTTGTAAAATAACAAAGGAGAAAATGAAAGTTAAATAAAGTAATATTTGATTATATAGTTACCATATACCATAAGTCATTCAAATTACTGGTCTGAGAATACATATTAATTAATCATTATAAAACCATGCAAATTTCATGTATTCCAATGAGTAATAATTAGATAATCATACCTGAATAGAAAATGTAAATGGAAAATGGAAAATCATACCTACTCTCAATTTTTTCTGGCCAAATTAATTTAGTCTGTGGTCTATGGTATGAAAATTGACTTGCCAAATGATAATTTGTTCAGATAATATAGCATATCCAGGATGCCCACCTGGGAAATATTTGATTTGGCTGATTTTCTTTTTCTCTTTCTTGGGGGTCAGTTTTGAATGAATTTTTCATTCTGTTCTGGCAACTGTGTTAAGAAAAATTTTCCTCTACTTTGAATAAACTATAATCCAAGTTCTTAAATTTTCATGATATAGAATAAATTCTATGTCTGTATCATGCTGCCCACAAAGAGTGAAGATATTGTTTGTGCTCAATACCTTTGCCCCAGACACTACAGTATAGCTTAGATAATTTATATTTGAAAAAGGATAGCAGAGACATTTACTAATTAATCATTTCTCTTTTAATTTCTAAGCTTTATGAAAAGTCATTTTGGATCCAGAAATCCATAGCCTAATAGCCTACATAGTATGGACATCATTAGCCTACTTGCCTGAATAAACATCCAAATCATGAAGTTTGTTCTTGCATCTTTTGCAAAAACACTATTGGGGGAATTTTCCTTCATGTTCTATGTCACTCACATAAAGATCATTAATAAATTACTTTCTGAGTTCAGTTTTGAGAAAAACAAGGTTTCTATTGTCATAGACTAGTGCCTATTTACTATCAAGTACAATGTTATAAATGTCAAATTACTCATCTCCTTTCATTACAAAACCATAACCAACTATAATACTCTAGGTTTGTGACATTTTGGGTTTCCTTTTCAATTTTTAAAAAATGCTTTTATTTCGGGGGTGGGGGCGGTCCTAAGATGGCGGAGGAATAGGACAGGGAGACCACTTTCTCCCTTACAAATTCATCAAAAGAACATTTGAACGCTGAGTAAATTCCACAAAACAACTTCTGAATGCCGGCAGAGGACATCAGGCACCCAGAAAAGCAGCCCAGTGGTCTTCCTCTTCGAAAGGAGGTAGGAAAAAATAGAAAAGACAAAAAGAGAGACAAAAGAGGTAGGGAGGGAGCTCTGTCCAAGGAAAGGAGTCTTAAAAAAGAAAGAGGTTTCCAAACACCAGGAAACACTCTCACTGCCGAGTCTGTGGCGAGCCTTGGAACCACAGAGGGCAACATAACCAGGAGGAAAAATAAATAAATTATTGAAACCCACAGATTACAAGCCCAGTGGTAACTCCTCCAGCGGAGAAGCAGCACAGACACCTGCAGCCGCAACTAGCAAGTGGGGGCTGGGCAGGGAGGCGCGGGCTGCATTGCTTAGAGCAAGGACCAGGACTGAATGCCCCGAGGGCAATCTGAGGGAACTAACTTGGGCTAGCAAACCAGACTGTGGGATAGCTACCACGTGAAAAGCCCTAACCTAAGACACCGCCAGGCCCACGCACAGAACAAAGGACTGAACAGAACTAGCCGGCTGCAGACCAGCCCCCTCTGGTGACAGGCAGCCAGAGCCGGAAGGGGGCAATTGCAGCCCCAGAGAGACATTATCTACCAAACTGCAAGTAGGCTTTGTTGTTAACTAAGACTTCTTGGGGTTCTGGACGGTCAACATCCTCCTGAGAAGGTGCGCTGGTAGTACACCCAGAAAACGGAGCAGCAGGGATGGGGGAGGTGATAAGTTGCCGCGACTGCACTCACCGAACACCTGGTCACCTGAGCTGCTCGGTCCTGGGAAGGGCCAACCAAGTCTGTGGCTCTGAGGACTACCCAGGTGCCTGAACCTGAGTGGCTTAGACCTGGGAGGTGCATGCAGCCTAGGGCCAGCCTCGGAGTGTTCCCGGCGGAGCAACCTAGAGCCTAAGCAATGTAGACAGGGGAAGCACACACACCGTGAGCGGGGGCCAAACCCAGGGTGGCCGAGACACTGTGAACACATGCCAGTGTTATTTGTTTGCAGTGTCCCTCCCTTCCCAAAGCACAACTGAACAAGTGAGCCTAAAAAAGTGTCCACAGCTGCCCCCTTGCATCAGGGTGGAAATTAGACACTGAAATTAGAAACAGAAGAAGCTAAAACAGAGGGAACCTCCTTGGAAGTGACAGGTGCAATAGAGTAAAACTCTGTAGTTAGTACTGACTACATAGGAAGA
>SJYX01010984.1:694-15559 GCA_006410675.1 Oreotragus oreotragus
GACAATATACAGCCTTGACATACTCCTTTTCCTATTTGGAACCAGTCTGTTGTTCCATGTCCAGTTCTGTTGCTTCCTGACCTGCATAAAGATTTTCAAGAGGCAGGTCAGGTGGTCTGGTATTCCCATCTCTCAGAATTTTCCACAGTTTATTGTGATCCACACAGTCAAAGGCTTTGGCATAGTCAATAAAGCAGAAATAGATGTTTTTCTGGAACTCTCTTGCTTTTTTGATGATCCAACAGATGTTAGCAATTTGATCTCTGGTTCTTCTGCCTTTTCTAAAACCAGGTTGAACATCTGGAAGTTCACGGTTCACGTATAGCTGAAGCCTGGCTTGGAGAATTTTGAGCATTACTTTACTAGCATGCGAGATGAGTGCAATTGTGTGGGAGTTTGAGCATTCTTTGGCATTGCCTTTCTTTGGGACTGGAATGCAAACTGACCTTTTTCAGTCCTGTGGCCACTGCTGAGTTTTCCAAATTTGCTGGCATATTGATTTAAGATTAGTAAAGGAAAACTTTTCACTCATAACCAGAAGCTTTTCTGTGTGAATCAAGAAAACTTTCATTTGAAATCCACCTTGCTGGCTTTAAGGACTGGGGAAGACAAAGTATTTTCTCTCTTGCTTGGATTAGCATTATTTCACTCGGTGCAATGGCTATGAGCCCATAAAGGAAAAACATACTCAGACCACCCCTAAGAAGACAATGCTGTGATAATTGAATCTGAAACCTAAATCCAAGATGAAGCCTGAAGACAACAGGGTCCACATTTTAAGAGTGTGGAGCTCAACTTCCATGTGATACAAATCTATACTTTGATAAAAAAAAAAAGACAATAAATAATAAAAATCAACATGCTGCTGCTGCTAAGTCACTTCAGTCGTGTCCGACTCTGTGCGATCCCATAGACTGCAGCCCACCAGGGATTCTCCAGGCAGGAACACTGGAGTGGGTTGCCATTTCCTTCTCCAAAAAATCAACATGAGGAAAAACAAATTTTAGGAGTCAAACCCTTGATTCATGCTAAACAAATGTAAAAAATTTATGAGTGAGGTAACATTTTCTTAAAATATTGAATTTTATTGAAGTATAATTCTCTTACAGGGTAAGTACATAATGACTCAATATTTATATAGAATACACTCCATACAAAGTTATTATAAGAATTTTGAGGAAGGTTTTGTTTGTGACAATTACATTACTCATTCCCTTGAATTGGAAAGATAATATTTCTTCCTCTATCTCAGTTTTAGAGAGAGGCTTCAAGGAGTTCACTTTATGTGTCATCTGTATTTTGAGAACATATTGGATTGATGTGTGTGTGACTGAGCAGGACCCTATAGGGCCTTTTAGGACAGACTCCTGCTATGTCCTCTGCCTGCCTCTTATTTGTAGAAGAGTTATAGTCTCCTAGGCCTCTTCTGCGGAGAAGGCAACGGCACCCCACTCCAGTACTCTTGCCTGGAAAATCCCATGGATGGAGGAGCCTGGTGGGCTGCAGTCCATGGGGTCGCTAAGAGTCAGGCATGACTGAGTGACTTCACTTTCACTTTTCACTTTCATGCATTGGAGAAAGAAATGGCAACCCACTCCAGTATTCTTGCCTGGAGAATCCCAGGGACAGAGGAGCCTAGTGGGCTGCTGTCTATGGGGTCGCACAGAGTCGGACACGACTGAAGCACCTTAGCAGCAGCAGCAGCAGCAGCAGCAGCAGCAGCAGCAGCAGCAGGCCTCTTCTGAGTCACAAAAGTCTGGCTGAAGAATTAATGACTGAAAGGATGTGAACATGAAGTGACAGAGATATCTGTCAGCGACTTCCCTGGTGGTCCTGCCAATGAATCGCCTGCCAATGCAGGGGTCACAGGTTTGATTGAATGCTGGTCCAGGAAGATCTCACATGCCTCGGGGCAACTAAGCCCACGCACCACAACGCTGAGCCAGCCCTCTAGAACCAAGAACCCAACTATTGAGCTCATGTGCTTAGAGTTTAGGCTCTACAAGTGAAGCCACTGCAATGAGCAGTCTGCCTGCCACAACTAGAGAGCAGCGCCCGCTCAGTGCAACAAGATAAAGCCCAAGAGCAGCAACAAAGACTCAGGCATAAATAAAGAATTTTTTACTAAAGAATAGAAGTTAGCCCAGCCTAATTGGTGAAAATGTAAATAGTCTATCAGTCACATGGAAATCACAGAATATTTAGTTCCTCCCTGAAGTACACAGGTAACACTATTTGATGCACCGTCCCTGAGTTGTCTTACAGATGCTGAAGAGCCCATCAATGGAAGAAGTCAACTGCTTGATGACCATGAGCACACAGCCCCCAGACTCGCTGAAGCCTGAGGATCGACAGTGTTAATCCTGTGACAGCACCCTTGTTACCTCAGCGTCAACCAGCGAACTATGCAGAGATGATCACATACCCTGTAAGTTCCCTCCCTCACTTTGCCTTTAAAAATGCTTCCCTGAAATCCAGTAGACATTTTGGGTTTTTAGAGCATGTGCTGCCTGGAATTATTGTACAACACCTACAAGAAATGCTACACTTCGCTTTACCACAAGGAGTTAGTAGATTGGCTTTAAGAAACAAAAGGTCCACATGAGGGCAAGTGGACCCAAATTTAGTTCAGTAATCTGTTTCCCACATGGGATTATCTGAGGACAAGTTGTTCAGCCTGTCTTCTGAGCTGCAATATACAACATAATGACTACAGTTAACAATGACATATAGTATATATGAATGTTCTTAAATTCTGAGTTCTCTCCATAAGAAAAAAATTTTTTCCCTTTTCTTATCTTTATGAGATGATGAATGTTTACTATACTTGTGGGAATCATTTAATGATACATGTAAGTAAAGTCATCATGCTGTACACCTTAAACTTATACTGATGTGAAGTACAAGTCACCCAGTCGTTTCCAACTCCCTTCTCCAGGGGATCTTCCCAAGCCAGGAATCAAATGGGGTCTCCTGCATTGCAGGCAGATTCTTTACCAACTGAGCTATCAGGAAAGCCCCAAAACTTACACTAGTAGGTATCAATTATATCTCAAAAAATCCAGAAAGCAACAAAAATAACAAGGTGATAAGTCAAAAATAAGATGCTTTATAGTTATAGCCCATGAGCCTTGCTTGTTTGTTGTGATATAAAAGAGTTATACCACTTTTTAAATATATACCTAAGTAAATCTGGTCCCATCACTTCATGGGAAATAGACAGGGAAACAGTGGAAACAGTGTCAGACTTTATTTTGGGGCCCCAAAATCACTGCAGATGGTGACTGCAGCCATGAAGTTAAAAGACACTTACTCCTTGGAAGGAAAGTTATGACCAACCTAGATAGCATATTAAAAAGCAGAGACACTACTTTGCCAAAAAAGTCAAGGCTAGTCAAGGCTATGGTTTTCCCAGTGGTCATGTATGGATGTGAGAGTTGGACTGTGAAGAAAGCTGAGCGCCGAAGAATTGACGCCTTTGAACTGTGGTGCTGGAGAAGACTCTTGAGAGTCCCTTGGACTGCAAGGAGATCCAACCAGTCCATCCTAAAGTAGACCAGTCCTGGGTGTTCATTGAAAGGACTGATGCTGAGGCTGAAACTCCAATACTTTTGCCACCTCATGTGAAGAGCTGACTCATTGGAAAAGACCCTAACGCTCGGAGGGATTGGGGCAGGAGGAGAAGGGGACAACCGCGGCTGAGATGGCTGGATGGCATCACTGACTCGATGCACATGAGTTTGGGTGAACTCCAGGAGTTGGTGATGGACAGGGAGGTCTGGCGTGCTGCAGTTCATGGGAGTGCAAAGGGTTGGACATGACTGAGAGACTGAACTGAACTGAACTAAATCATGAAGCATGGAATGCATTATTTTAATTAATGTAAATATTTTAACAAAATTATCATGGGTAAGGCTAAATATACCTTATATTACAACTCCTAATCTCAATACTGCCACTTCATTCCAGAGATAACTACTATTTTTGATTTAGTATGTTTTCTTTCAGACCTATGGTATTATAATGAAAGTATATCCATTGAAATCACTTACATTTTCACATGATTAGAACCATTCATTTTTTCATCTTTATATTTGCCTGTAACTCCCAAAACTTGCACTGGGGGAGGCAGTTTGGAAAACTTGACTGGCTGGTTTACCCAAAAGCTAGATCCAGGTAGCTGGTAGCTTCCATCCCACCTACCTTGTCTTGGTATGTGTGTTCAATTTGCCTTCCTTGTTCCTAGAAGTTGCTCCAGGGATACAGCCTCAAAAGAGTAACAGATCCACTTAGGTGCTCTATATAAACATTTAGCCTCTGTCTGGTGGGCAAGGAGATCTTCTCTTCTACAACCATCCAAGATAAGCCTTCTTCTATGCTCTCATTATTATTATTAAAAAACCTGCCACCTAGGAATCTGGATGATATGCCTTTTCCTTTGGTCTCTCACACCCTCCACCTCTTTCAGATTAAACCCAAGAAGCTCCTAAGGAGGTTATGAACCAGCAATCTGTCTTGCATATTTTTTTACTTGCAGATTCCTTTTTAAGTACTCCATGCTAATACTCAGCATCTATTTATCATATCATATTTAATAGTTTTCCTTCTTGTGGACTTCTAAATTGTTTTTTTTTCTTTCACAGACAATGAATATCCTTCTTATACTATTAAGAAGGCATTATTATGTAAATCTCACAATTTATAAATTCTTAAGGCTAAAAGATAAATACTTTAATTAGATTCATTCTTTCATAGATCTTAATCATGATGTCTGATTTTACTTTAGACATTATTTGTCTTATTAAGAAATGTTTTTGCCTTGTCTCAGATATTCTTTGCTCATTTGTATTTTAGAACATTGGATACCAAATCTGATGGTTCATTTTAATCGGCTCATTAGACAAATATCTGTAGATTCCTTGAATTATCCTGAGAGACTCTGATTCAAGACACTTGGGGAGGAGCCCAATTCTGATACTTTGGTTTGAAAGACCACAATAGAGAAAGAAGAGCTAAAGACACACTTCTCCTTCTGTTAACCTTTTCTTAAAGAAAATTCTCAGGGTAAGTTATTTTCATGCATATGCTATGCTCTGCCATGACAGCAGTATCTAGATAGTAACCTCTGATGTCCCGATACAGAAAACTGTGGGTCTTGCTGATATTTCTAACTACTGATATCATCTATACATCACAAATAGCTGTGCACAGGGCCTAGGTTTGGCCTGGGAAATACGGGATTTGTGAGGAAGAGCCAAGAAAAAAAGAATCCATAATATATGCTCATAGGAAGGCACTCAAAGATTTTCTATCCCAAAGTTAGTGGCTGGAAAACTTCCATTTTTTTTTTTTTTTCCTGCTGTTGGAAAAGGGATCTTAGGTTTGTTAAAGTAAAATATCCAGATCCATATGTTTAGTTAAGGTACCACTCTCCTAGACAGCATATTAAAAAGCAGAGATATTACTTTGCCAACAAAGATCTGTCTAGTCAAAGCTATGGTTTTTCCAGTAGTCATGTACGGATGTGAGTGTTGGACTATAAAGAAAGCCGAGCACCAAAGAATTGATGGTTTTGAACTGTGGTGTTGGAGAGGACTCTTGAGAGTCCCTTGGACTGCAAGGAGAGCCAACCAGTCCATCCTAAAGGAAATCTGTCCTTAATATTCATTGGAAGGACTGATACTGAAGCTGAAACTCCAATACATTGGCCACCTGATTGGGAAAGATTGAAGGGGGGAGGAGAAGAGGATGACAGAAGATGAGATGGTTGGATAGCATCACCAACTCAATGGACGTGAGTTTGAATAAACTCTGGGAGTTGGTGATGGACAAGGAAGCCTGGCGTGATACAGTCCATGGGGTCGCAAAGAGTCGGACACGACTGAGCTACTGAACTGAACTCCTTAAAATCAGGATGTCATGATTAAACTGGAGAAGGAAATGGCAACCCACTCCAGTGTTCCTGCCTGGATAAATCCCAGGGATGGGGGAGCCTGGTGGGCTGCTGTCTATTGGGTCGCACAGAGTTGGACACAATTGAAGTGACTTAGCTGCAGCAGCAGCAGCATGATTAAACTCTGGTTTCATGTTAGAGTCTTACTCAAATTCTCAAGAAAAATCTCATAAATAAGAATAAGCCTGAAGATATTCTGGGGGGCTCATACATGTTTTATTCATAAAAATTTGAAGGTATCTAAGAGTCAAGTTTTTCCTTTATTAATATAGAAAGTCTTTAAAACTAAAACACGCAGATGGGAATATGCTATTAGAGAAGGGGGAGAAAAGAGTTAATTTTTGGTGCACTTTTTCCCTTAAGAATACCATTCTGTTTCAAGGAAAAAAATAATTGAAATAGAACAGTTAGGGATGCATGGCCCTAAAATTATTTACACATGACCACTTCGGGAAAGTGTTCTGAATCAGTAAAGAATGACAGCTACTTTTCCTTTTTGATCTCCCTTTTAAACCCCAGAAAAAGCTGTCGGTATTTCTTTTCAATATGGTGCTTTGTGTGTCAATTTTCACCCCGAGCAACAAGCAAGTCTACACATGGGGTCAATGAAAATGATAAACAAAATGAAACGTCAAGTATTAAGAAATTAGCACTCTTCTCCTCTCTGTACTATTTAAGATGAGAGCAAAGCAAAACTGGTTCTAAGTTCAGAAAGCTGAGAGGGCTTCCTGTCTCAGGAAGAGCTGTAACCACACTCTCTGTATTATTTCCTTTATTTAATCACACACCAGAGGCAGGCACATCCCATCTTCTTTTCATAGGTGAGGAAAGGGATTTCGACTGCTCAAGCCCTGAGCTTGAAAGCCCCAGGCAAGTGAGAGACAGGCTCGGGCATTACAGGCTCTCTGATTTGAAAGCACATTATTGTAATCATTTCCTAAACCCTCCCACACCAACCCTTCTAAAACATGATTTTAGTGTACCTGCCAAGACTGGATGCTCAGCTCACAGGTCTGCACCAGTTCTTTTCCACCACTGTGTTGCTCAGATCTGGAAATTCTTCCCCTGCACCGCCCCCAAGCAAGCAGCTTTGGCTCGCCTATGACCTTTCGGCCTCCTTGCTTCTCTCCTGAGCAGCTGGAGCTCATCTACCTTTGAAAACACCTGTAGCCACTTAGCTGCCTTTTCGCTGGGGCTCTCTGCAAAATGATCTCCACAGAACTTAGCAAGCCTCTGAACAGAAGTATGGGTATGTGTCGTTTTAAAGAAAATTCTCTTTGAAGGTAGTGAACAACCTTTCAGTGAAAGGTACACGTCCCTGAAAATTAGTGAAATGTTTTCAATTAGTATTCAGTTCAGTCACTTAGTCGTGTCCGAATCTTTGCAGCCCCATGGACTGTAGCACACCAAGCCTGTCTGTCTGTCGCCAGCTCCTGGAGTTTACCCAAACTCATGTCCATTGAGTCGGTGATGCCATCCAGCCATCTCATCCTCTATCATCCCCTTTTCCTCCTGCCTTCAATCTTTCCCAGCATCAGGGTCTTTTCAAATGAGTCAGTTGTTTGCATCTGGTGGCCAAAGTATTGGAGTTTCAGCCTCAGCCTCAGTCCTTCCAATGAATATTCAGTATTTATTTCTTTTAGGATGTACTGGTTGGATCTCCTAAATGGAAAACCACTTCAGTATTCTTGCCTTGAGAACCCCATGAACAGTATGAAAAGGCAATTAGTATTACCCTGGAAAATATTCCTAGGACTTACTCTCCCCTGTGCCTTTTCTTTAGACTCAAACCTTGGCCTCGATCTTTGTTTTCTCTTTTCTCTCTCTCTTCATGATTGTTTCACTACTAAATCAATGAATCTCCAGAGCTATGGCAACTAGATTTCCCCCCCCCCCCATTCTGCATTCCTTAGCATCTCCTCTTACAGGAGAGGGGAAACCCAAGGAGAGAATAGCTTTCTTTCCTACCGAAAGGGTCTAGTCAGGTGTTTCAAATTAAAACAAATGTGCTTAATTTCTAAAGTAAGAAAGCTTTTCTTCATGTGGTATTTCCCCCAGAAATATCCCTTGACACTGCAGTCCTAGCAGAACTTCGTGTGTCACTCAGGGGCTGTGGTCCTGGCAGATGAAAGTAAACTGCTCCAAGTAAGAACACCAAACTAAGAACTGTCCTCAAAATGGGGCTCTCAGACAGTCTTCCCATGATATCCTTTACTCAATACATTCCTCCATGCCAAAGCTCTGTAAAAATTCTCAGCTCCTCTTGCTCTTCAGACTAACATCCGGAACCTTCTCTGTAGCCAAACAAGCTGTGGTAGGCCAAAGACACTGGTTTCAAGTTAATTACATGAGGAACAAGTATGAGGTCATAAACAGGCCTGACTGACTTAAGGCAGAAGCAGTGACATTTTAGTCTGAGATCTAACATCTTTCTGAATAACATCTGCTGACTAGTATTACTGGACTTACTGTGACAACATTCTGAGCTACCTGCCATTTGGATCTTGTTTTGAGAGAATAAGGATTGCCACTAACAGAGACTGAGTGGCTGACATGTACCCAGTATTTTGCTATAAGCCCTATACATACTACTTTAGTTCTCACAAATACTTAAGCATGTATTCTACAGTATCTTTCTCATCCTCAAATTACTCTTTAGTCCTTTCCTTTGCTTTATAACTCGCATGGAACCTGCCAAAAAGGAGACATCTTGTCCCAAGACTAGTATCTGAAACTATGGCTGAAATAATGAACCACCATTGGAGATTAATACTGTTTGTGTATTTTGCAAGTAACTTTTGCAGAATAATTCAGCATTTAAAACCCAATCATCATAATACAATTATTTTTAGACTCTCTTATTGAGTATCCATTAACCAAACATGATAAAAGCTTATTGTGATTGGATCATGTCCTCTTATCATGACTATTCTCCAAGGCAGGTCCTTCCTTTCACTGGTGTCTTTTTAGAGATAAGCATTGTATCTCAGAAAGTTTAACCTGCCTGTACGAGGTCACAAGTTCTTTAGAGACATGCCTAGGGTTCCAACACAGACCTACTACTGAGAACAAATGTTCCTAACCACAATGTCACACTTCCTTCTTTCCAATGTGGTCAACTTTCCCAATAGAGATGATCTATTGTTTTTATTTCAAATACATTTAAAATGCATTTTAGTCTCCTAATTGGCATATCTTAATGTCTCCAGGGGCAGCATGGGAGGAAAAAAAAAAAAAACAAACAGTAAGCAAGTGAAATATGCAAGGGTGAGACAAAATGGTTCACTCAACTGTTAGGTGCTGAACATCTAAATAGGAGCTGCACACAATGATGTGCCACAGTTTATGATCTCAATGAGCATTTCCATATGTGAATCTGAAACTTACTCTTGCAAGGGCAGCCATTCCTGTCTGAAGGCTTTGGAAAAGCCAAACACCAATCACACTGAATGGATCCTTCACTTCATCAATAGCCAGTCTCCACTAACACTTCACATTAGCATGGGCATTTACATTAGTCTGTCCCATTCGACTGTCTGAAGGATGGTAAAATAATTCTACTAATTTGCTATTCTTATCACTTGTCTCTGTTTTTTTTCTGAGTTTTCCCAGGTAACATCCAATTATAGAGGATTTAATTCTTTTCCTTCCCCATGGTATTACTGATCAAGGTAGAATCATCAGCCTGCAAGATAATTTCAGCAGGCAAAGTAAGACTCAAGAATAAGAATGAATGCTGACAACCAACAGAAACACCTTTTCTTACAAATTTAATTCTGGATTATTCTGGTGCAAGTTCAAGAGGCAGTTATCACCTATACGTAAACCAAGAAATTAAATTAGGACACAGGGTTCAAATAAAATAAAAACAACAGCAGAAAACCTAAGCATTCAAATGAATTATAGTCCTATCTGTTTACATATCTTCTTTCAAAAGTATGGTACAATTTACTAATTGCTAAATTTGTAATCGCTGTTCTGATTATTTTACCTCCAATATTTACTGAAGTGTATTCAAATGATAATGAATATCAGTGCAATTTTCATTTTTAAAAAGGGTAAAATACTTTAGAAAAAAATGAAACCAGTTAAGATTAATTTTAAATTTAAAAAGAGATGTCATTATAAGAATATGAAACAGCAGGGGTGATTTTAATTAGGAAATAAAGCTTGTAATACTCTAATCATTTTTCTTTATTTAATTGAACTATACTCCTAGGTTTTCATTGAAAATGGCAATACTACTGAAAATCAACACAAACCATTTTCATTTTAAAAATATCTGAAGAAAATTAAACATACGGCTTGAAAAATATTTTCTTTGTGTGTGTGTGTTTCCAGCATTCTCTCTCACTTGGTCAATTTTAGATTGGATAGCCTTCCATGAAAGAATTAGAGACTATCAAAACTCACAAAATTCACAAAATTCACCTAAAAGAAGTCTTCCTAGGTGTTTGGTTCTCCAATTTGAATTATCAATAATAGCAGCAGAACAAATTATACTATAAATTGGCATTAGAGATACTTATTGCTGCTGCCAAGTCACTTCAGTCGTGTCCGACTCTGTGCGATCCCATAGACGGCAGCCCACCAGGCTCCTCCGCCCATGGGATTTTCCAGGCAAGAGTACTTATTGGGGATCTCTAAATCTAATGGATCTGATTTTCAGAGAGATTAAAAACATATCATGCCTCAGACTTGGGGATTGCAGCCAGATTGCCTGGGCTAGAATCCCTTTTTATGGTGTCCCTGCTGGGATGATCTGGTACAGTGTCCTTAATCTTCCTGAACCTTGGTTTCCTCATTTGTAGAAAGGGCTCAATAACGGTATCTAGGTAAGAAGATGGCTGTGTAGATGAACTGAGAAAAGATAAAGAGCTTACCTCAGAATGTGGTACCTAGAGAGTGAAGACAAGTTAACAGCATCAATATTACACCATGATGAAAAGTTAATCTGATACTACAATCACTTTACTCTCTTTTCTAGGAACTCCTGGAGTCATGTACCTTTCTTCTCAGTCAAATGGGACTAAAGGAGAGCTCTGAACATACATAAGGCTACCTTCAAACATTGTCATTTGTCTTCCAGTGTCATACAGTTACCCACTGATGCGAAGAAGAATGCTAAGGGCATGATTCTAGGCGCTCACACAGATTATTTTGTTTCCTAACTCTCAATAGGTAATGCCAATAACCACCATTTTCTTAAGAGTGGAAACTTCCACAAAGAGCAGTCACTGAAGATTTGGCAACCCTGAGAAGATGATACCACTGGGGCTGGTTTGGATGGTCTAATCTGTTTCTGCACATTCCCCAGTTCTTTGACCTTTATTTGCATCTTCAGTCCCTCAGTCATGTCTGACTCTTTGCAACCCCATGGATGGCAGCCCGCCAGGTTCCTCTGTCCATGAGATTCTCCAGGCAAGAATACTAGAGTGGGTTGTCATGCGCTCCTCCAGGGGATCTTCCTGACCCGGGGATAAAACTCATTTTTCCTGCATTGGCAGGTGGATTCTTTACCACTGAGCCACCAGGGAAGCTGAAGGTACACTAATACAACCAGTACAACTAGACTTAAAATCATAGCCGCACACACACACACACACACACACATGTATTCTCACACCCTGGCACAAGCCCTACACATACTTTTTCCACTGAATTCTCCTGCCTCTAAATATACCTTAGGTTTTCATGTAAGAAAATGATTGAACTATTATTTCATGTCTCATTTTCCTTACATCAATGATAACATTTAAAACTCTTTACTAATTAAAAATCAATCTTTTTCTACTACATGTATTCAAATACTTAGTGTATACTATAGCACAAGGATTGTTTCGAAGTAAGTCTCTAACCCTGATACCAAGGAGAAAAATAATGAAAGAGTTGATAAATTGATACCAATATTAAGAAGATATTTGTCAAAAAAAGTGGGAGTAGCTGTATCAACCAAATAAAATCAGAAGAAACTAAATACCATAATTCAGTAAGAGACTTTTCTGCTTCTCTTTTCTCCCATCTCCCCAAAGCTGAAATACCTTTAATAGAGAGAGCACTGTCTCAAACTACTGTCATGAGATTATAAAAAGATAAAAGGTTAAAAGATAGACAAAAAGTAGACTGGAAAATATAAGAAATGATAGCATCAGAACAACTATTATGATGCCCTGTTATTCCCCCTTAAAATGTTCTTTTTGACCATAACACAATTAATCACACATAGGCATTTGCTTTTTATAAATTTTATTAGAATAATAAAAAATAATACATACAGATAACCATAGGATACACACACAGGAATTTAAAGGTAAATGTCATACTTTTCAATATGAAACAAAGTACATATCTCATGGAGATATATTTCTAGAAACACCATGAAACAAGAGATTAATCATCTTGAAAATGAAAACTATAGGAACAAATAGGAATTACTAAGTAATAAAAAGGTACAACTCCATTACATGTTGCATAAAATACAGGTATCGGAGAAAGTGTTTCCCCACTTTTTGACCTAAAATAACAATGGTCATATGAAATCTACTTGTTCAGATTTTTTCTAGATATATACACTATATACAGACCTTCCAGAGAAAAGTTATAAATGTTTTTCTTCTTTGTGTATAATGATGTTATCGTAAAAGGAATCTCTAAATGTAAAGCAATGCTTTATGGTGATATCAGAATTTTGCTAATATGTAGTCTCTTTTGATACCTGTTGGTTTCAAATTCAGGTATCTTTGCAAAGAACAAGTTCCTGCAAAATATGAAATTGTTGGAAAGAGGTGAAAAATTGATTTTGCAATGTTTAACACTCAATCTGCTGATTTTCTTATATTTTCAACATTTTGCTATGAAGTCATGTCTTTGACAATCCTTTGAACACAACGCATTGAGAGGCTGAGTCATACATCTCGAAGTCAGCAGCACGGCCATGGTCCTATTACAAATGTAGCTCAGGAGCTAGAAATTCTGCCAGACTCACTCTGATAGACTGTCGGACTTCATTAAAAAACCATCCCCACCATCCAAAAAAGAGTCCCGTAATGGAATCAAAAATTGGAAATGAAGGATCATGTGAATTTTGTATAATATATGGGTTAAGATTCAGGTCATTTCTTATTTCCTCCACCAGGTTTTAATAAAACCTGAAAGCTTGTTCATAGGTGTGAAGGAAATGATTCCTTTTAATTTTATTTCACTTTTTAAAACTTTTGAGAAAAGGATAGAATGTGATCATGTCAATATAATATCATGGAATGAAAGAGAAGGCATTACCTACAATGAAAACTTTTTTTAAAGTGCAAACTTTAAAAATATGACAGGTTCTCATGACTTTAATATTATTCAATAAACTCACACCAATATTTTGTACAGGCTTAGTGCATTAGGGGTAACAAAGCACTTTCAGATTTCCTTCCATGGGGCAGAGGCAAATAAGATGGGTATTATTATCTCCACATTTTATGGATGAGTAATTGACAAGTAGAGCGAGAAAAGTGACTTGTAAACAATCTCACAAACACTCACTACTATACCTGAACAAAACAGCACACTTCCAAATTCTAGCAGAGCATCTCTACCAACATTCTTTTGAATGACATGCACCCTTTTCCAAACAGGGTAATTTAAAAAATGTAATTTTTCATCCTTGAGTATTTCAAGTGAGCATTTCAAAATACTATTAATTATATCTTCCAAATAGTGCTATTACAATGGGAAGAAAGCATTTGGATTACACGAGTTTTTCTCTATTAATTTAAAAAAACAAACAAAAACACTACAGCCAATGTATATGTCTGCATGTGTGTACACATGATAGCATGTGAGTCTTCATTCACAGGCAGTGCCTCAAATCATAGTTTAAGAATGTCTTTATCAAAAATCAGATGTATGTAATATGTAAATTCCTTTGGTTTATCAAGTAAATATTAAGGCATTTCAGATTCCCCTAAAGGGATCTACTGTTTTTTTTCTATTATATTCATATTTTACCTATGTAGAAATTAAAAAATACAGTTGAAAAAAAAAAACATGCATCACCATTGTATTTCATGAAAGCACTTCTTTTGTAACCAATTCAGTTTCCAATAAATACTTAAAAAGTGACTATCAACACAAGGTGTTTACAATAAATAACATTATTACAGAGACATAACTTGACACAGGGTAGACAGTGGAGATGGCTGACGTACAACCTCTTGCATCCATATCTGTCAAAGACGATAAACAGCTCATTAATGAGAACCGCACCAATTTAAGCAAAAGTCTTTCCAATCATAAGCAAATCATATCAGGGACCTAATTTACTACCACAAGTTAACATTAGCTTTCATTTAATTTATCAATGTAGCCGATATTATTTGCCATGAGTATCTACAAACACCCTGACGTACTTAAGTTTTCTTAAATGATTCTGGGTTTTGTTTATCTAGTATTATTCAACTTTAATTGAAAGTGGAAAAGCAACTTAATCATTTTGAAAACAATTATACTCTATTACAGACAATTTTGAGCTAATTTAATGGTTTAATTAAAGCTTCATCAGAGAAGGGTTCTGAAAAATCTGTGTTTATTTCTCTTTTGTGCATTTCTACATAAATTGTTATGTATAATACAATATAAAATACTATCTTAAAAAAGCAATCAGTAACAAGCCCCATTTTCCTATAGATGGCTTTGTCTGCACTCAAGACCGGCAGCCTACGCGTGCTCAGCAAGACGGCAGATGTCAGAGGAAAAGGCTACTCTGGAGTCGGCAGCTCTCAAATGCTAACATCATGTCTGTTCCTGAGAACACACAGAACCTATTCCTGTTGACAGTTCCTCTTTGGCCATGCTGTGCACCAGATCTTAGCTGAGGGCACATGGGACCTTCAGTCTTTGTTGCAGCACATGGGTTCGTTAGTTGT
>SJYX01010989.1:0-17820 GCA_006410675.1 Oreotragus oreotragus
CCCTGCTTATTTAACTTATATGCAGAGTACATCATGAGAAATGCTGGACTGGAAGAAACACAAGCTGCACAATCTTGATTACTGGGAGATTACTGGGAGAAATATCAATAACCTCCAATATGCAGATGACACCACCCTTATGGCAGAAAGTGAAGAGGAACTAAAAAGCTTCTTGATGAAAGCAAAAGAGGAGAGTGAAAAAGTTGGCTTAAAGTCAACATTCAGAAAATGAAGATCATGGCATCTGGTCCCATCACTTCATGGGAAATAGATGTGGAAACAGTGGAAACAGTGTCAGACTTTATTTTGGGGCTCCAAAATCACTGCAGATGGTGACTGCAGCCATGAAATTAAAAGACACTTACTCCTTGAAAGAAAAGTTATGACCAACCTGGATAGTATATTCAAAAGCAGAGACATTACTTTGCCGACTAAGGTCCGTCTAGTCAAGGATATGGTTTTTCCTGTGGTCATGTATGGATATGAGAGTTGGACTGTGAAGAAGGCTGAGTGCTGAAGGATTGATGCTTTTGAACTGTGGTGTTGGAGAAGACTCTTGAGAGTCCCTTGGACTGCAAGGAGATCCAACCAGTCCATTCTGAAGGAGATCAGTCCTGGGATTTCTTTGGAAGGAATGATGCTAAAGCTGAAACTCCACTACTTTGGCCACCTCATGCGAAGAGTTGACTCATTGGAAAAGACTCTGATGCTGGGAAGGATTGGGGGCAGGAGGAGAAGGGGACGACCGAGGATGAGATGACTGGATGGCATCACGGAATCGATGGAGGCGAGTCTGAGTGAACTCCGGGAGATGTTGATGAACAGGCAGGCCTGGCGTGCTGCTATTCATGGGGTCGCAAAGAGTCAGACATGACTGAACGACTAAACTGATAATACCCAGATGATCAGGACCTTGTTCAGTTATTCTTTATTGAGATTCTACTGTCCCCATACTTGTACTAAACAGTTTACACATAATGAATACTAATGTACATTGTCTGTTTTCAAGAAACTTCTTTTCAAGGGAGGAGGCATTTTAGTCAGATACTTAGAATACAATACGATGAGTGCTTTTCATGAACTATGGTAGGACATATGAGTCTTGACAAAGCATTGGGGGAAAGAGTGATCTAAGTCAGAGGAGGCATCTAAATGTTTGAATAGACAAGTATTGAGAAGAATAGAACAGCTATGTCAAACCTAGAGAGTTTTAAAAAGCAGAGGCATCACTTTACCAACAAAGGTCCATATAGTCAAAACTATGGTTTTTCTAGTAGTCATTATGGATGTGAGGGTAGGACCATAAAGAAGGCTGAGTGTCAAAGAATTAATGCTTTCAAACTATGGTGCTGGAGCAGATTCTTGAAAGTCCCTTGGACTGCAAAGAGTTCAAACCAGTCAATTCTAAAGGAAATCAACCCTGAATATTCATTGGAAGGACTGATGCTGAAGCTGAATCTCCAATACTCTCCACCTGATGCAAAGAACTGACTCATTGGAAAAGGGGAACCTGATGCTAGGGAAAAAATGAGGGAAAGAGGAGAAGAGGGTGACAGGTAATGAGATGGTTGTATGGCATCACTCACTCAATGGAGATGAGTTTGAGCAAACTCATGGATTTAGTGATGGACAGAGAAGGCTGGCATGCTGCAGTCCATGGGGTCACAAAGAGTCAGAACTTAGCAACTGAAAAACAGCAACAACAAGGGTTAAGAAGTAGCAAAGTAATGGAGAAGTAAAGAATTTAAAATAATTAGATTTTGTAGAAATAGATAAGCTCACTGAAGAATTTTAATGAACATAGTAATATGATTAACTGAGTTTAGCAAGGTTAGCCATACATACATGAACACTGATCCCAGAGTATATATTAAATACTAGATAAATGAGTGAGTAAATAAATACAATACAGGGAATGAATTAATTTGCAAAAGCAAGTCAGTTCAGTTGCTCAGTCATGTCCGATTCTTTGTGACCCCATGGACTGTAGCACACCAGACATCCCTGTCCATCAGCAACTTCTGAAACTTGCTTGAACTCATGTCCATCGAATTGGTGATGCCATCCAACCATCATCCTCTGTCATGCCCTTCTCTTCCTGCCTTCAGTCTTTCCCAGCATCAGGGTCTTTTCAAATGAGTCAGTTCTCCGCATCAGGTGGCCAAAGTATTGGAGTTTCAGCTTCAGCATCAGTCCTTCCAACGAATATTCAGGACTGATTTCCTTTAGCATGTACTGATTGGATCTCCTTGCTGTCCAATGGACTCTCAAAAGACAGGTAGTCCAGATCATAGGCTGTTGAAGTAAACTAANGCCACAGTATTGGAGTTTCAGCTTCAGCATCAGTCCTTCCAACGAATATTCAGGACTGATTTCCTTTAGCATGTACTGATTGGATCTCCTTGCTGTCCAATGGACTCTCAAAAGACAGGTAGTCCAGATCATAGGCTGTTGAAGTAAACTAAGCTAGAGCACATGGTCTTAGCTAAAATTGGCCTGATGAAGAACAGGTATAGATTCTAGAAATATAAAGAAAGTAGAACAAGGAATACTTCATGATTTAGTTGTTTAGTATAAGCGTGGATAAAGAAAAGGGAATGAATTGAAAATTTGTGGCTTAAGTTACTGAGAATGGAAATACAGGATAAAGAGAAGATATGAGTATCAGTGAAGAATAATTCCAGTAATATTTTTATTACTGGTGTCTAGAGAGGTTGAAGAAATCAGATGTTGTTAAAGGATATATAGTTGCAATTTGAAAGTGAATAAATTGTAGAGATCTAATGCACGGCATAATTACAGTCGATAATACTGCATTATATTCTTACTTCAAAGATGCTGAGACTAAATCTCTTCCCCTCCCCCCAAGGAAGTTATACTTATGTAATATGGTAGAGGTGTTAGTTAATGCTTTGATGATAATCATATTATAATACATAAATTTATTAAATCAATATGAATGTCTTAAACTTACACAATATTGTATGTATATAGATCTGTACATATGATGGTGGGTGGATTGGAGGATCAGTGGTTTCCACAACCCCAGCAGTTCTAGGAACAGCAGTTGTACCCATGACCCTGGTGCCCTTGGCAGCAGCAGCAACATCTGCAACCCTAGCTTCCCCAGCTGTGGTTGTGGTGTTTGCAGCACAGGGCACCTTGGTTACCCCAGCAATGATAGTGGTGCCTATGATTCTGACAATCCTGTAAGCAGCAGCAGAACTGGTGACCTTTATGGTGCAAGAGAGTACAATGGCACCTGCAACTCCTCTGGCAGAAGGAATAGGAGGTGGAAGTGTGCACTCCCAAATATAGCTGCAGGCAACTCATAAAAACAAAAGAAAACATGTGCCACCTGCTAGGAAACAAAAGAAAGGCCTCTAATTCCCAAGGTAAATAAAGCTTTACTTAAATAAGAAAGGTGTCCCTAGTTCAAACGTGCTGGTAGAGGCACATCTCATTAAATACCATGAAAGAAAAATCAAAGTGGTATGGTTTCACAAAAAAGAGAATGGCGATTTTCCAACAGCCAAACTCAAAGTCTGGAAGATTGGTATCTAACTAACAGAGGATTCAAAACAGCTGTTGTGAATTCAGTGAGCTACAAGAAAACTCAGAAAGGTAATCCAGTGAACTCAGGAATAAAATTAGTAAAGAGATGTAAATTGCCAAAAATACTGAAATGATAAAGAGCAGAAAAAATTCAGAAGCTGAATAACTCAATGTATGAGATGAAGAATGCATTAGAACACATGGAAACAGATCCAGTGGAAGAGAGAATAAGTAGCCTGGAAGACAGGGATCTAGAAATGATTCAGTTGGAATAGGAGAGAGAACTAAGATTTTAAAACAGTAAAGAAACTTTATGAGAACCATCAGACTCCATTAGGAAACTAACAGAAGAATAATAGTTGTTCCAGAAGAAGAGAAAGAGAAGGGGGCAAGGAGGATATTCCAGGAAATAATAGCTAAGAACTTTCTAAATCAAGGGAAATATGCAGACATATGGTCCATGAAGATAATTGATCATCTTACTATCTCAATGCAAAAAGACCCCTTCCAAGATACATTACAATGATTCCATCAGTCTCAATAATGAAAGACTATTAAAGACAGACAGGGAAACCTACAGATGAACCTCCATTAGACTATAAGCAGATTTCTCAGCAGAAATTCTACAGAGAACGGAATGATATATTAAAAATATTGAAAGATAAAAACTTCCAGACAAGATACTTTAGTCAAGTTGCCCTTCATATATGAAGAGGAAATAAAATGCTTTCTCAGTTTAAAAAAAAAAAAAAAAAGTCAAGGGAGTTCACCACTAACTACTAGATCTGCCTTAAATGAAATGTTGAAAGGAACTTTTCTACTTAAAACAATAAGACAGAAATACACAATACTTTAAGTAAGCTGATAAAGAGAGAATCAGAAAATTGTAACCCAATTATAGAATAGGATTCTAAACAATTATAGCATTGAGGTTTAAAGGAAAAAAAGCATTAAAAATAATTATAGCTACTACTGTTTAGTGACAAACTCACAGCATAAAAAGGGATCATTTGTGACAGCAAAAATATAAAAGGGGGTGGGAAACATGATGGGACCTCTAAAAACAAATGAAGATAAGTTGCTATCAGCAGAAAAAATAACTATTTTATCTATGAGAGTTTATTCAAATCTCATGGTAACCACAAAATACATGTCTAGAGAAAAAGCACAAAAAAAGGAAACTGAAGAAATCATTCTAGAAAACTAACAACCCTAAAAGGTAAACAGAAATATAAAATAAAAAACAAACAATAGAGATATAAAACAATCACTGGAGGCTCAGTGGTGAAAGACTCACTTGCAAATGCAGCAGATGTGGTTTCAATCCTTGGGTTGGGAAAATCCCCTGGAGAAGGAAATGGCAACCCACTCTAGTATTCTTGCCTGGAAAATCCCATGGACAAAGGAGCCTGTCAGGCTACAGTCCATGGGACTGCAAAAGTGTTGGACATGACTTAGCGACTAAACAACAAGTCCTTATATATCAGAAATCACCCTAAGTGTAAATGAGTTGAACTCAGCAGTCGAGTGAGTTCAACTTATAACTGCCTTAAGAGACTCAACTCCATAGACAGACAAATTTAAAGTGAAAGAGTAGAAGACGATACTCCAAGTAAATGTTACCAAAAAAAAGCAGGTATAGACATACTGGTATAGTACAAGCTAGAATCAAGATTTCCAGGAGAAATACCAATAATCTCACATATGCAGACAACACAACCCTTATGTCAGAGAGTGAAGAAGAACTAAAGAGCCTCTGGATGAAAGTGAAAGAGAGTGAAAAGGGTGGCTTAAAACTCAACATTCAAAAAACAAAGATCATGGCATCTGATCTTCTCATTTCAGGGCAAATAGATGGGGAAACAATGGAAACAGTGACAGACTTTTTAATTTTTTGGCTCCAAAATCACTGCAGATGTTGACTGCAGCCATGAAATTAAGACACTTGCTCCTTGGAAAGTTATGACCAACCTAGACAGCATATTAAAAAGCAGAGACATTACTTTGTCAACAAAGGTCTGTCTAGTCAAAGCTATGGTTTTTTTTTCCAGTAGTCATGTATGGATGTGAGAGTTGGACTATAAGGAAAGCTGAATGCCAAAGAACTGATGCTTTTAAACTGTGGTGTTGCAGAAGACTCTTGAGAGTCCCTTGGACTGCAAGGAGATCCAACCAGTCCATCCTAAAGGAAATCAGTACTGAATGTTCATTGTCAGGACTGATGCTGAGGCTGAAACTTAAATACATTGTCTACCTGATGCGAAGAACTGACTCCTTGGAAAAGACCCTGATGCTTGGAAAGATTGAAGGCAGGAGAAGGGGATGCCAGAGGATGACATGGTTGCATGGCATCACTGACTCAATGGACATGAGTTTGAACAAGCTTCAGAAGTTGATGATAGATAGGGAGGCCTAGTGTGCTGCAGTCCTTGGGGTCTCAAGGAGTCAGAAATGACTGAGTTTCTGAACTTCATTTAGATATTAAGTTGATAGCTAAATATCAACATCTAAAAGAAAGTAACTCAAAAGAATTGCATTTTAAAATTTAATCTATCACAAAATATATAACAAAAAGTGATATACCTATAAAACAGTCACAGGGAACCTATAATTCATTAAATAGAAATAATACATAGTATTTATAAAATCTAGAGTAGATAAGTCATTATTAATTCATTAGGTATAATGAAATTGATATGAAAATAAAAAGAAAAAAACTGACTTGAAGTTGATTTTAATCAGCAAGTTAGACAAAGTTTCATAAAATATTAACCTGGTCAGAATTTAAGACATATTTATTCTTGATGAAATTATGTACAAATGAACAAAATTATTATCTAAATATTTCATTTGCATGTGACATTTTCATATTGTACTTATTTTATGCACTTATTAATCTCCCATTGTCTTCAGAATTATATCTTGAACTTCCAACTTACTTTGATTAAAAAGTAGTAATTTACCATGAAAACTTTAAAATTTGACTATTGTGTAGTAACTGGATTTCAGGTTTTACTGGTTAAATTATATTTGAGCACTTAAAATCTGAGGCGTTTGCTCTTAGAGACATATGGAGAAATTCAGGAGCTGAATTAAGCTTAAGTAGGACTAGATATGTAGGATCACTTCTCTAGCAAAATATTTATTACATAATAGATACACAATATTCATTTTACCAGTATCTCTACCTGCATATTTCCTCTATTAAAATGTTTTACATGTCTAAACATTTATAAGAATTGTAGAAATGAAAATGACTACTGAAATAGTTGTACTAATAGAATGGTTGTCTATAGAAGATGCATAAATAGCCTGAATTCATGTG
Source organism: Oreotragus oreotragus (assembly GCA_006410675.1). Lineage (NCBI taxonomy): Eukaryota > Metazoa > Chordata > Mammalia > Artiodactyla > Bovidae > Oreotragus > Oreotragus oreotragus. Next base: position 6,881 of record SJYX01010989.1, read on the forward strand.
GCATTGGTTCAGTAACACAGTTCAGATGAAAGATAAAAGGTCCAAAAAATTCCTTTTAGAAAGGTTAGCCCCTTTAGTAACTAGCTGATATTTGACACACTTTAAATGACAAGAGTTTTAGTCTGACACAGCAAAGTCTATACATAATGGCTGTTAGAATTGTTGTCAGCCACAGAGGAATAAGCATTTAACACATTGGTCCTCCCACAAATTAGTTATTAGTAATCTGCAGGGAAAATACAATGGAACACTTCTTGGGGGCTGTGTGTCAACATGGAGTGATTCTCACAATAGTTGCAAAAGTGGCAGCCCTGAGTTCCAAAAGCCTAATAGAAAAATGTGAAATCTTTGAAGCTAGGGGAACCTAGAGAAGGAGTGCCAGGAAACCACAGCTGCTGGAGAGTGAAGAAGGGATCTCCAGTAAGGGGAAAGTCAGGAGAAACCCAATTCCTTCATTAAATAAGTTCATGTCACTGAATGGTCCCTGAACAAGACACATGAAGGTCACAATGAAAGTAGCTTACAACCAAAGATTAAGAAATTGAGTGGATATCTAAACTGACACTCAATGCATGCATGAGTTAGCAATTTAAGTTTAATAAACTAAAACATTTGTATTCTTGGAGAAATATAGTAGAATCTAGAATGTACGAAACATGCTATTCAAAATGTTCAGGACAAAATCCAATTATTCAACAGTCAGGAAGATGTGATCTAGTATTAAAAAAAAAAAAAAAGCCATCAACAAATGGCAATTGCTAATTAACTCAGATGCTTCAATTTTCAGACCAATACGTCAAAACAATTTTCTCAGTTGTTTTCACTGAAGTAAAGGAAAATATGCTTATAATGTGTGAAAATATAGGAAATGTCAGTAGAGGAAAAATAATCAATATACAGTTGGTTGAATGTAAAATGGCAAAACAGCTGTAAAAAACATTCTAGAAGCTTTTTTACCCTTCTTTTTAAGTAAAAATGAACTACCAGGAGTTCCCTTTTGGGTATTTATTAAAAAATGAAACTTATTTTCACAAAAATAAGTGTAGATGAATGTTAATAGCAGTTTTATTTCATAATAGCCCAAAACATGGAAATATTCCAAGTGTCTTTCAACAGGAGAATTGCTAAACAAATGTTGTACATTCATAGGATGGAATACTACTCAGAAATAGAAAGGAACAAATTAATATTTCACAAGGTTCCAGTAGCTAAATATTTCCCTAAAGTCTAAAATGGTTTACCAGCACTTTGCAAAACTGTGTCAGCATGACTAACAAGACTTTTCTCATTTTAGTTTATTTTTTTCCCTAAGAAAAGAAGCTCCAATATAAATATTGGGAACCAAAGGGAAAAACAAACAAAATGTCTTCTTACCTTCCATATCTCTTAAGATCCTAAGGAAAGAGCAAAAAGAAGACATAAATGGAAGCAGAAAAAACATAACAAGGTTGGAAAACATGAAATGGAAAAACTACAGTCCAAGATGCTGAAAAGCAGGCTGATGGAAGAAATAAAAACCAGGGAAACACTCAGCCAAGAGAGCAGAGGAAAGCATGCTGCTGCTGCTGCTAAGTCGCTTCAGTCGTGTCCGACTCTGTGCGACCCCATAGACGAGAGCCCACCAGGCTCCGCCATCCCTGGGATTCCCCAGGCAAGAACACTGGAGTGGGTTGCCATTTCCTTCTCCAGTGCATGAAAGTGAAAAGTGAAAGTCAAGTCGCTCAGTCGTGTCTGACTCTTAGTGACCCCATGGACTGCAACCTACCAGGCTCCTCCATCCATGGGATTTTCCAGGCAAGAGTACTGGAATGGGCTGTCATTGCCTTCTCCAGAGGAAAGCATAGTTCCTCCCAAAAGAGCTCGAAACAAACTGCAGCAGAGAAACAATCAATATAAGGAGCAGGTGTGGACCTCAGGCCCATGGGGAGGTTAACTACTAACAACTTTTATTTGTAACTGCTGGCTCCATGAGTGCTCCTTGTTCCCACTCCTTAGGCACAGGGAACAGGTTAACTACTAACATTTACTCTTGACAGCTGACCACATGGACACCGCCTCTCTTCATTCCCAGGTTCTATGAAGAAAAGCTTTAACTTCTTAAATAAAATTTGAAAACCACTCTCAAAAGTAAGTAATTTGTGTGTGTAGCAAAACAGTGTGTGTTGTCAAAGTGAAGTCAATCAGTCCTATCCGACTCCTTTTGACCCCATGGACTGTAGCCTACCAGGCTCCTCAGTCCATGGAATTTTCCAGGCAAGAGTACTGGAGTGGGTTGCCATTGCCTTCTCCAGGGGATTTTCACAACCATGGTAGAAGAGCAAAGCTTGAAGAAACACTGGACTTGATTTCAGATGCTGAAAAAGAAATACATGTGTAACAAGTGTTGAAGCAGCTTTACCCAGGAANCAGGCTCCTCAGTCCATGGAATTTTCCAGGCAAGAGTACTGGAGTGGGTTGCCATTGCCTTCTCCAGGGGATTTTCACAACCATGGTAGAAGAGCAAAGCTTGAAGAAACACTGGACTTGATTTCAGATGCTGAAAAAGAAATACATGTGTAACAAGTGTTGAAGCAGCTTTACCCAGGAATATATGCCAAGTGTTATCCCTGGAGAAGAGCCTTTATTTCTGCAGTTGTGGGGATCCACAGCCTGGTTCCCTCTGTGCTCCATCCACAGCCAGGCACACTTCCAAAAAGCACTCTATGATCCATCAATTAAAAGAAATGGATATTAGGAAAACAAATCTACAGTAGCAAAGGAAAACCAACAATACAGCTATGTTCTTCAGTCGAATTCTTTGTGGTAAGTTGTAAGAGGTGATCACTGAGTTTCTGAGGAAAATTAATAGAATGTGTTAAAAATAAGATAACAGACCCAAAATGGAGACACAAACTAAGCTACATGTGGCCAACCAAGACAAACTTAATTATAGCTTCAGCTGTCTAGGAAACAGAATCTTAAACCTGTCCATCAGGAATCACCTGATCAGCACTAGTTAGATAAACTGCCTGAGATTCTCCTGCCATCCCCTAAAGGAAAGTTAACTTTGTAGTAACTAACCTACATTTTTTTCTTTTCTTTTTTGCATAGTATAACTTCCTTTTCCCACACCCCTCTGCCTGTAAAAGCTTGCATCTCATATGGCTCTTCTGAGCTTCTTTTTTACCTCCTATGTTAGATGCTGCCTGACTATTGGATTTTTGCTCAAATAAATCACTTAAAGTAAATGACTAAATAAAGCTAATCAGAAATAAAAGGAAAAAAATAGTGATATATGCCACAGCATGGGTACATTGTAAAAATACTTTGTTGAGTGAAATATACTTTCTCTAAAGAATATATATTGAATGATTCAATTTATATGGATCTGTAGAATATGGAAAACTAATGCGTAAGGGGGACGTTATACAATGATTATATTTGGAGTGTAGGTAACAACTATATGTAAAGGGAAATAAAGGATGTTTTTGAGGTGATGATAACGGTCTTTATCTTGATGAGGATTTTGCCTACATAGGACTGTTCATTCAAAACTCTGTCAATGTACACTTAAGATTTGTGCATTTTATTGTACTTGAATATTACATAAAAACATAAACAAATTGGAGAACAGAGGTTAAGACAATTTTCAATCTCCAAATTAAACACGGGGAAAAAATAGAGGAACTCAGTGCAGTATACTAAGATTTTTTTTTAATATGGATCATTTTTTAAGTCTTTTTTTAGTTTGTTATACTATTGCTTCTGTTTGGTTTTTGTTTTTTTTTGCCCTGAGGCATATGGGATTTTGGTTACCTGATCAAGGAATGAACCCACATGTCCTGCATTGGAAGGTGAAGTCTTAACCACTGGACCACCAGGGAAGTTCAAGTGCCACTTAGTTTTTAGATAAATATGAAATATGCCAAACCCAGAGCAGCATCCATATGATTACAGTGAGCTGGAGAGTCTGAAGCATTTCCCTAATAATATAATTTAAATGGAAGGCTTTTTCTACTTAGAACCTGCCCATTTTTTTCAGACCTTAGGTTTACTCTTTGCATATTGTTTGCAACCTCCTACCCATTCAAAAGAACAAAATACCAATACCAATACTAAGCAACATTATTTCTTTATTCATACATATGAAATACTAATCAAGGATTAAAGCCAGACGTAGAAAGAAAAAGATCAGGCTGTAAAAACTGAACTACAGATTCCAAAACTTATTGAGATAATGAAAAGAATGGAAGAGTCATTTTAAAAAATATAACTGATATTCCTTAAAAGGATTAAGAGTACACTATATTCAGTTTTTTAAATAACTAAAAAAAAAACCCTAAAAGCAAAATGATTAAATAATAGTGATATTAACACAGGAAAAATTATTATAATTTGTTCAGTAAAATGAGAAGTTTAATAAAAGTTGAAAATGTTTTTTATACATTATGAAATCACCAAGTATAACTTGAATTTGTAATATTTGAGAAAATATTTGAGTAATATTTGAGAAAATACTCAAATAGCATGTTGAACAGCAATGTAATGTGAGTAATATTGGTGATCTAGAGAGCATGTTATGATGATGGGAAATAGACAATGTGCCTCAGTGGATTAAACTAGGTATTATGAGGCTCAAGTTGTAATTTCAGCCCTGCCAATTATGATATGAATTAACAAATACTTTTCCCTCATAGGTGATAGTTTTTTCTCATCTACAAATTTATTTTCAATCATATTTGAATTTGTATATTATTATCATACAATTCATGACAATATTTGCATAATTACTTATAGTGTGTTTAAATACATGAACTTTAGATCTCCAAGAGAGTGAGTTTTAGTTTTTACCTTCAATGAATATTTCATGCCTTTTACATTTTGTTTTGCTTTTTTCATATCTGTGTATTATTCTGCTGCAGGATCTGTAGTTTACATTTTTGTAGTTCGTGATTCTTTCTAGCTCTTGTGCCATATTTACCCTGGTGCAGCATCCAGCTTTTCTTCATCTGCAGCTCTCACAGGGCTGGTGAGCTGGAAAGGATGGATGAAGTGCCTGATTGCAGCCATGGCTGGCATACTCAGACAAGCAAGCTTCTCCTATTCGTTTGTTTGCTTAACAAATCATGTAGGACAAATTAAAGGAGCAGGCCAAACATGCCTCAGCTCTACCTTCAGGGTGCTGTCCCCCTATGTGTCTACTGTATGATAAGTATTGTACAGAATATAAAAAGAAATCATCAGTATCTAAATGTAATATTCAAATTAACTAATAGTCCTATTCAAAATTTGAAATTACTTGATCTCTCTTGAGTTGATCTCTCTTTATTTTTTCCTCATTAATATGTTTTTCAAAAAAGTGGTGAAACATTTATAAAATATAATTTTATGTATGTATACTTTCTTACTAGAAAGGATTGCAAAAATTTAGTGTTTACCAATCATGATATCTAGTAAACATGAGTATATATTCTCAAATATATGTTAATTGATCAGATTATCTCAGAGGATAACTAGGTATTGCCTTACAAGAAATCAGCAATTATTGCATTTCTTTGTCAGATTTGAAGAACTATCCGAGCTCTTAAATGATTTCCTATATTTGTAGAATAAAATTTTTCTGTATTTTAGTTGGTCTAAACTTTGTTTTTGACTAAATAAAATATATTGAAAATAAAAATTGATGTGGAAAATTAATAGAAATATGAAGAATTTTCATGCTTGCATTAATACATAATTGCTTGCTAATTATCAACCTGGAGTAATAGAAAAATGTGATTCTGATTTCCTTGACATCGTCTTATTTTGGGACAATTCAAAGTTATTCCAAATGTATATTCAGATGTTTGAGTATTTAAATATTTGCTTCATGATGTGACTATGTTTATAAAATAGTTTTTAATTAAAACTACAAAAATTGTTTGTGTTTTATTTAAGAAGACTAGTTTGCTTCTGTTCAATCTATTAAAGTAGCTACCAAGCAAAGTATTTCAACATAATCTCAGNAATATTTGCTTCATGATGTGACTATGTTTATAAAATAGTTTTTAATTAAAACTACAAAAATTGTTTGTGTTTTATTTAAGAAGACTAGTTTGCTTCTGTTCAATCTATTAAAGTAGCTACCAAGCAAAGTATTTCAACATAATCTCAGACAGTTTGTAAAATGACCTAATGAGGATCATAAGGAATGAGAAACAAGTAGGATGTGTTTTTCTTTTTTCTTTTTTCAGAAGTGTGCCATCATCATTCATTGAACAGGACATTTGTTTGCACAGCTCTAAATTAGCCATGTTGTGTTAATTTAATATTCACTGAATAAATGGATGATGTAAATGAGCATAGAAAGGGGATGCTTATTTCTCAGGTATCACTGTGTATTGATTTGAAAAAAATGTAGTCTTTTAAATGATGCTGAGTATACTGGAGTACTAAAGACAATGCTGTAGAATGTAAAACTTTTAGATTCCAAGTTCACACTGCATTTTTTTTAATGTTCCCACAAGATTTCTTTAATAGTTTTTATAACTTATTCCTAAAATATTTTGTTAAATTAATAAAATTCACAAATTTTATTAAATTAACAAAATGCAATTTGAAATGAATCAAATTGAATAGCTGTATAAGATATAACTGTTTGTAAAACATACAAATGCTAGCATTTACTTTCTTTTGTTAAAAATTGTGTAATATTCCATGCGATTATATCTTTTCAATAGCATAAAGCCATAGTGATACAAGGAGTCTCATGCTTTATATTGTGTTAGATGTTATGAGGTGCAGTGCATGCTTGTGTTTGGCAATACTTTAAAAAAATAAATTAGATCCTGTAGTATTGGCAGAAAGAGTAAATGTAAGAACAGTATTTCTTTATGGCCATCTGCTCAACATATGGTAATGTCATGTACTATGAAGAGGCTAAAGTTTTACCCTACTCATAAGTTAACAACTTAGCAATGTAGCTTGAGACTCCTTTGTCAGAGATGAAGGATTTATTACTCATAGCACAGAAGGCAATAGGAATTTTATGTTTGTATTGGTTTCCTTTGGCCCCAGTCTCCCAAAAAAAAGTGGAAGAGGTCAGAAGTGGATGCTAAATACACAGTGGGTTTATGTTACAGCCGAGTAACCCTGAGTTTAGGAAATCCAAGTTCGTTATCAGATTCTCCAAGCAAGCCTGCCCAAGTTTTGCTCTGGAGAAAGACACTATCTTTATTATACTGAAGAGCAAATAAGTCTGTTCTTTATTTCAACAGGAGATACTATCTCCATCTCCCAAAACTGTTTGCTATATGAACATCCTCAAAAGGATGCTTTGAAGTTATCAGTGTCTCTGCAGAAATGCAAGAGGCCCCTGGAGAAGTTTCTATCAGCAATATCAACCTCTCATTTCTACATTGTCTGAACCTCTGGTTAGTCTTTCATGTATATGTCAATTACTCTGATTAATCTGATTGACAAGGATTGGGACCAAATTTGTTGAATTTGTTTTAGGCAGTGTATAATTAAGACCACTATCAAGACTAGAATCAGCAAGATGAGTCAACAGCAATATTGACTTCAGTCTTGCACTGCAGAGTCCTAGAATCAACTTACTGAACAAATACTATACACTATCACGTGATTATCTTTTAGTTTCTGTATTGGCCTTTCCATTTAACCAAAGGCATTAATCTAGATAGAACAGGATGTATTAATCATTGTGCAGAGTTTAACTTGGGCCATGAAAAGGACATCTGAGGAATACTTATCTCTAGCTACGTTGTCTAAGCAATCATAACTGACCTGAATAACTTCCATGGCCAATATTGTGTCATTGAGTGCTTCAGCTAAAATGACGGATAAATTTTGTGTTCACTTTCTTAATTGAACAACTCCTATTGCAGGGAAACTGCCTGCAGCGTGCACATAAATAAGGGAGAGCCTCATTTTGGAGAAATTTCCTCAGTCATCTGAGAGCTATATATAATCTCCTTATAAGTTGCTTATGAGCATCCCTGAGGTAAAAGTCAATGTGTTTCAAATGACAGGACAGTGTATCCCTGTCTTCCACATAAGATGTACAATTCTGGGAGCACATATGAACTGCCAGAAAGAAAGTGGTGCTTACAGTTACTGGGCCTCTCCCCAGTGGCGCCTATGTCAGACAGGGGGCATGGTTGGAAAGTGTTTCTAATGTGGCCTTACAGCAGGCTGGTAGTTCTTAGGGTTCCCCAATTCAATTTAAATAACTGAGTCTAACTATTGTTTTTGTTTGTTGCCTGAAAACAGTTAATCTAATGTGTCCTATTTGTCCAGGCTGCCAGCTAAGTGGCCTTCTTTCCACATCTGTGGAATAATGGGGAGTGAAGGTGTGGAAGATCTGGAAGTGTTTTGCCAGAGTTCCAGAAGCTGGAGCTATTTTCTGATTCTTTTGATAACCCTTCCAGTAAGGTGAAAGGGAATGGCAAGCATGTCATGGCAAGAATTATCTGGAGGGCCACTGCAGACCAAGCAGTTGATTAAATGTATGGTGCTTGCACGTTTGAGCATGCAATTTGGGAGAGCCTACCAGAGTATTTGCCTTCATGAGAAAGGATGCAGGGGCAGTGCTAAAAGATCTTCAGTGACAGTAGTTCATTAATGCTTCCTCTCCCTCATCCCTCTCAGGGTCTAAGGTGTTCCCTCCCCAGTGGAAAGGTGCTCACCCTGTTCATGGCACAGAACCTGAGTACACCATTAGGGTAATTATAACTTTACCTTTTGTCCACTTAACTTCCTACTGAAATGACTGACCTTTCATTCAGAAGAATCAGATGCAGGAGACAGTGGCATTTGTATAGAAACTAACCAAGTATTTTTGTATATAGAAATCTATAAAATAATCCTTCACCTTCGAGAAGGTAGAATGGGGCAGCCATTCAGATGAACAATCTGGCATGTCTCAGTCTGATTAATTATACTGATACCCTGTATCCTAGAAATTGTGATCCTAGCTGTATGTTCTACTCCTCATTCTGGTCGGTCACAGACTTCTCATATAGTTCAATAATGGGACATGCATTGCAATGTTTATTAAAATGCTACCTGTGCTGTTAGCAGGATGGACCAAATGTCGGTGTCAATTACTGAGTCAGTGTAACACAAAGAACTGGAATGGGCATCCAGTGTGTACTGGGACATATACTGCTGTGGTAACAGAAAACTGATCACAATTCTGAGCAGTTTCAGTATTCTTCCTCCACCTTGTTTTGGGAGTAAGCAAGCATGTGCACACTCTTTATGAGTGGAATATACGTTTCTTACAGTCCTACCATTAGTCACACTGATTTTCAAACCACATAAAGGGTCTTGTTTATCCAGTGTTAGACTCTATAGCTGAGTTGCCCAATATGTGGCTTGAATGGCTCACTTCTGAGGGAGGCTCTCTGAGCCCATTTAATCTCTTGGCTCTTCTGTGCTCCCTCCAACATGATTGCTTCTCTTCCCTTTCCACCTGACTCTGGATATTTCTTAAAAATTTGGTTATATAAGTGTCTTTCTGCCAGTCTCCAGTTGTTTTCAGTGAGAATTGCTCCAGTATAGATGTATATTTGATGTGTTCATGGGGGAGGTGAGTGCCATCTCCCACTCTGCCATCTTGTTCTCCTCCCAGTGGCAGGTTTAGTAAGCAAGGAAACTTACCAGGTTTATCTTGGATGGCCACAAGACATTGATTTGTACCCTTGCTTGCCAAATATTAAAAGTTTATATAGAGGACTTAACTGAGTTCAGTCAGTTATATAGTCAGCGTGGTCTGGACACCATATTACCCTCTCAAGGCTGTGTCCTTTGGCAGCTTCTAGCTCAAGAAAAGCAAGTGGAACACACATTCCAAGGACAGGAGTGGGGATAAGGAGCTACTGATTGCCCAGGACCAGGTCACAGGTCAAATGGGCAGTCACATCTTATTAGTAACCACCTCCAACAGCTTTATGTCCACTTAAGGTATTAAACATAATTTTTAAACCTCCCCTACATAGTAACTGAAACCTGTCAATTGCTTGAATTGTTTGAATTTACTCCTTGTCAAATTTTTTCAATATTTTGTTTAAAATGGAATGCCAAGGTTATCATTTGAGACACCAAGGGAAATTGAACCACATAAGGTAATCTTAGACTATCGCAAAGAGATTTTAAGCAGATTTTTTAAAAAAGGAAAAGAAAACAGAGAGACAATTCATCTGCATTAAGGAAAAAGCAAACGAAAAAAAAAAACCCTCCAACCAGCCAAACCCTCCAACTCTAGAAAGAAGGCTTGGTAATTAGAAAATGAAGCAGCCAAGAGTTCATTAGGGGTTTCAGTTTTGAATGAGGAAATAGACTGCTTAAATTAAGCTATGAAATTAAATATGGGACTTTCAGTTTTTGATAAGATGACACACTTAGCAAGGTGGTGTTGTCCTCCCTTTTCCCCACAGAGTCCAAAAGTCTGTTCTTTATATCTGTGTCTCTTTTGTTGTCTCACATATAGGGTCATTGTTACCATCTTTCTAAATTCCATATATATACGTTAATATACTGTATTGGTGTTTTTCTTTCTGACTGACTTCACTCTAAAATAGGCTCCAGTTTCATCCACCTCATTAGAACTGACTCAAATGCCTTTTTTTTTTTTTCAGTAGCTGATATTCCATTGTGTATATATACCACAACTTTTTTATCCATTTGACTTCCAATGGACATCTAAGTTACTTCCATGTACTAGCTGTTGTAAACAGTGCTGCAATGAACATTGGGGTAAACGTGTCTCTTTCAATTCTGGTTTCCTCAGTGTGTATGCCCAGCAGTGCAATTGCTGGTACATATGGCATTTGTATTTCCAGTTTCTTAAAGAATCTCCACACTGTTCTCCATAGTGGCTGTACTAGTTTGCATTCCCACCAACAGTGTAAGAGGGTTCCCTTTTCTCCACACCCTCTCCAGCATTTATTGTTTGTAGA
>SJYX01010990.1:0-68220 GCA_006410675.1 Oreotragus oreotragus
CCTTTCCGGCCCACCCCTCCCCATAATAGAGTCTGGAGCCCCTAACAGTGTCTTATCTGTGAGATCTCAATCCCGAGGTAAGACCGTATGTACCTGGTTCACTAAATGCATCCCTGTGTCATCCTGTGGGAGGGATGAGTGGACCCCAGGAATCATGTCCTGTGTTCTAGGTGTCTGCCTCATGGATTCTGGTGATGCTGTGAAGTCCATAACTGGGCAATGAATGATGACTCTGGGTCCCAGGGGGAGTAGAGCATCAACTCTTAAGTGACTGAGCAGATCCTGGTCCTACTCCAGCCCGAGTTTATATTCTGGTTCTGACATTTATAATCAATTATTATCACTACTGTGTCAAGCCTACAGAAGGAGATGGAGCTCATGTACAGATGGGGGCTTGGAAGTGAGTGGAACACAGAACAAGTAAGTGACTGTTGTAAAATAAAACATTAGCACATTTAAATAGAGAGAGAGAAGAAAATGTGTTCAATTGACTTTTCTCCCTTTTCATTTACCTGCGTCTCAAATAGGAAGGACGGGCATGACANTGCCCTTTCATTAGTACAGGATTGGAAGAAGCTGAAAATAAGATCAGAGATGATGGACTGACCAACTCAGAGGGAATGAGAGCTGTTTAAGGAGGAAGGTCAAAATGCTGAGACAAATTTGGGAAACTGAGCCTGACTGTCAGCACAGAGTGATGTGAAGGGAACAGGAGATGCACCAGGGGCGAGTGATCTTAAACAGGACTTAGATCTAGTTGTTGGTCAGTCAGAAATGGTGACTGAGAAACAACCAAGCCCAACAGAGGAAGCAAGGTGGGATCAGAGGGAGCAGTTTGGGATAAAGACACAGAAGGAGAGGAGATCCAGGAAAGTGCCTGCTTCATGTGACAGATTCTATCTTCTTTTCAAGTCTTCTTTGTATCCATCGGAAGAGACTCTGTTCTGCTGCTGGAAAAAGTGACCCCCAAATCTCTCTCTCTCTCTCTCACACACACACACAGAGACACAAATGCACACATACACACACACTCATATACACACACACACACACTCATCACAACCTGCAGTTGTTGGTGGGCAGTGAGACTCTTATATGTGCACCCTCTGGAGCATACAGCTTCTGGGGCAGAAAAGAGAGAGACTAGAGAATCACACTTGGGCTAATCCAGGAAGGTACCTGCTTCACGTGACAGATTCTGTCTTCTTTTCAAGTCTTCTTTCTCCTTTGTATCCATCAGAAGAGACTCTGTTCTGCTGCTGGAAAAAGTGACCCCCAAATCTCACACATACACACACATACACACAGACACAAATGCACACATACACCCACACTCATATACAGACACACACACACTCATCACAACCTGCAGTTGGTGGTGGTCAGTGAGAGTCTAACATGTGCACCCTCTGGAGCATACAGCTTCTGGGGCAGAAAAGAGAGAGACTAGAGAATCACACTTGGGCTTTTCATACCTCCACTCAGAGGTGACAGAGGTGACACCACCCACGTTTCATTCCCCAGAATGAGTCACTGAGGACTGGATGAGCATCACTGTCTATCCACATCCTTCAGTGGAACTCCTGAGAGCACTGCTGTCAGTCTTTTCTCACCTTGGAGAAGCTTCTGAGGTTCAGCTTTGTGCAGAGATTGAATGTGATCCTACCTCCCCAAGTGGGATTTGAAGGCATTTCCTATTTTTATCCTTTGGCTGTGTGTCTCTGACTCCTTACTCCACCTCAGTCTGTGCCAAGTGGGATTAGTCAGATTTGTATCTCCCGTGTCCCCCACCTCCCTTTTCCACTCATTATTAGTAACTGCAGGGTGATTTTCAGCATTTGTCCGTGAATTCACTTCTTTAGTTAGCCAACATTTGTTAAGCTCTTTCTATGTGCCTTTACTTGACCTTAAGGAGACACTGAAGAATAAGACATAATACTTGCTCTCCAGAAGCCTGCACTTTGGAGACCATACAATATATACAAGAAAGCTTATATAGATTAAATAGATGCAGCAGTAAGTTTGGGCTGGAGGAATTAGAAAGGATTCTCAGAGGTGAAAACTCTATGCATTTAAAAACAGAGAAGATTTATCAATTTTCTTAGGCTTAAAAATGTGTCCTCTAGAATTCAAATATACATAAATGTAATATTCTCTGTTATTATAAGTGATTTCATCTTGTGCACTAGCAAGGTGTGTTTGTGTGGACTGAAAGTTCCATAACTTTAACACAGACTCTCCCATTTAAAATGTGTCCCTCAACTTAGCTTAGGCTCATTGTAATAATTGTCTTGTCATTTCTAGTTCAAGCTCCCTGCTGAGACTGGTTTTCCTCTATTTAAGGAGGCATCTTCTTTTCTCTCCTCCCACAGATGGTGTCTGGGGTGGGAGGGCTTCTTCGTTTCCAACAGCAGTGGGGAAGGGTCCTTGCTTTGCTTGCTCTCCACTTAGAATTTGATTGTCTTTGATTTAGCAGCTTTGATCGTTTCTGGTCTCTGGGTATCTGATGCTGCACTCTGGAGGAATGAATGAGGCCAATCCAGAGCCATATTCTTTGTTTGATATTGCTGGTTATAGACCATAAAGGTCTGAACAGAGATGATGGGCTGGACATCACCAGCTCATGACTTTGCTCCTTCTTTTATGCCCTTGTGATGAAGTAATCTTTGGTAAAGGAGACTTTACAAACCCTGGTCCCATCCATCCATGCAAGGAACACAGATGGTGATGCAGATCTCCAATGCTTTGGTGTAACAACTCAATGAATTACTTCCTTTTGAACTGTATGCCACTACTTTAATTTTAAAATGTTTTGTATTTTAGTCACTCTGTTTGATTAGTTCTGAGGAAATGTTCCTCAAGCAAGCAGGTTTAATTATTAACTTTCCTGGCAAAGAGATTACTGAACCTCTGAAACCTCTATTTTCTCATGGTGATTTGGGAATAATAATGCTACAGATTGTATTACTTTACCATAAGACCAAGTAAACAGTTAGTCTAAGTTAAAGAAAAGGATTCTTCCTGCTCTTGGCTTCTGCACTTCTAATTCAATATGGAAGCTGTTAAAATAAAATTTTTATTAAAAAAATTTCTTCCTGTTACAGTTATGTGTGGTTTGAATCGAAAATGTGCTAAATGATAAATACATAAACATCCTGACCACTTGGCTATATCTGATTAAGACAAGAACAGGAGGCTTCATGGCCTTCACCTGTCAGGGTGCTGTGGTTTATCTTCTTTATCTTCAGATATACAAAGACACTTGCAGCTTTTTTATACGTGTTTAGAACTGGCTCTCTCAGCACTGCTCTTGGAGTGGGGCTAGCCTTGTTTCTGGTATTGCAATTTACTGCATTCATTGCAGCAAAGTGTTGAAGTGAACCATACATAGCTTATACCATTTAATCATATTGAAATATCATTACAAAAATTGACACAACTTGCATCGTGCTCTTCAGTTCTCACAACAAGTTAAATTATTTCTCAAAAGATTTCTTTTGATTGAAATGATTTATGTAAAATACCTGGCTGACATTCCTTCATTCAGGTATACAAAAAAAAAATCATTTAGGAATTTTTATTAGCAGGCTTTGGGGATAAGGAGATGAATTAGACACAAAACTTTTACCAAGTCCATTTATAAAGTAAAATTAGCAACTAAATAACTTAATTCATGAAGTTCACAGTTAGTAGGGTCAAAGTTCATGAGCAGTAGAATGGGGGACAGAGAGAAGGGGTGATGTGTGGAAAACTCACAACTCTGGCACCAGTCACCATTGCAGCATGTCAAAACCCTGGGAGAGTTTTGACAGCTCCAGTCAAGGCTCCAGATAACAGAATTTGATTCCTGTTCTGGAGTTCTGTGAGTCCTGGGATGGATGGAGCAAGGGGCCCTAATATTGCTTCTCTATCACTGCTATGTACTACTATTAACTAAAGGGTATATCTCTTACTAATGCCGACTCATTTAATTCTAACCAAAACTCTGTCATCGAGGCACAAACATAACTCTCCTCTTACAGACTAAGCTCCTTCACAGAGAGTGTAAGGACCCTGTACAAGGTCACACATGTGGTGTGTGGCTGAGCTCTGAGTCACGACAGGGCAAACTGGCTCCCAAGTCTGTTCTCCTGACCCCTGCACTGCACTCTCTCAAGTTTATTGTGGACAAAGTTGGTTGGTGTGTTCTCCCTAAAGCTTTCCTCCTTCAAATCTTGGGTGAGATTGGACACTGAGATTTTCTTATGTGTCAGAGAAGACATACCTTCATCAGAGGGTGAGTTGGTTCATGTTGATGCTGCACTCCCAGCTATGGGGTAGGGGGTGCTGGGGACCCTATATTAGCCCTGAGTTAGCTCCTTCTTTCCAGCCTACCCCTCCCCATAATAGAGTCTGGAGCCCCTAAAAGTGTCTTATCTGTGAGATCTAAATCCCGAGGTAAGACCATATGTACCTGGTTCACTAAACGCATCCCTGTGTCATCCTGTGGGAGGGATGAGTGGACCCCAGGAAGCAGGTCCTGTGTTCTAGGTGTCTGCCTCATGGATTCTGGTGATGCCGTGGAGTCCATAACTGGGCAATGAATGATGACTCTGGGTCCCAGGGGGAGTAGAACATCAACTCTTAAGTGACTGAGCAGATCCTGGTCCTACTCCAGCCCCTGAGTTTATATTCTGGTTCTGACATTTATAATCAGTTATTATCACTACTGTGTCAACCATACAGAAGGAGATGGAGCTCATGTACAGATGGGGGCTTGGAAGTGAGAGGAACATAGAACAAGTAAGTGACTGTTGTAAAATAAAACATTAGCACATTTAAATAGAGAGAGAGAAAAATGTGTTCAATTGACTTTTCTCCCTTTTCATTTACCTGAGTCTCAAATAGGAAGGACGGGCATGACAGGACAGAGAAGCTATGTCTGCTGACCAGGACGAGGGTTCTATCTGGTCGGGAATGTGACAGGGCTGTGGGCTGGCCCTCAGCTGCCCTCAGTGTTGCCTTCACTGAGACCTTAAGGTGTATGTGTGTGGGGGGCGCATGGAGCCATCCATCGCTGAGCTCTGGTGAGGACTCTGAAGGGTGTGTGTCACAGATGTATCTTTCCCCCATCTCTGCTGAAATGATGAGAGTCAGATGGTTGAGGGGGCCGCAGTGTGGGCTTATGTGGACCACAGGGGTGCATCATAGGCATCTTTAGCCTGAGAGGGCATGATGCATGGGGGGTAGCATCTTAGTGACCTTGGGTTTTGTCACTATCTTATATCCCCTTACTGTCCTTCTCAGTCTCTATTCACCCAGGACTACTTTCTGGTTACCATCTGGGAGCTTCTTCTGATCAGTGGAAACCAAACAAGGCAGCAATGGCCACACTGAACCTCAGCCCCTTCTGCTTTGAGCTGTCCCCTCACCCACCCGGGCTTCCAGTCTTGTCCCCACTTTTCCTCTTAAATGGAGAATGAAGGAGGTCGGGCCACTGATAGTTTCAGGCAGCATGAACCCCTTCTCTTTTCTGCTTCACAGGCCTCTTCTTTGACCCCTTGCCTGCATGTAGCAGAATACTTTCTATTTATCCTTCTGTCTGGGGCAGTTCCCTTAAATTATATTCTGCATCTTCTTTAGTAATGGCTTATAATATAATGAATCTTATCAAACCAAACTGTCAATATGCAAAGGGGGAAACTGTGAAGTTTAGGAAACCTAAGTCTTTCTAAACTACATGGTTTATTCTAGAGATCCCCAAATTCTATTTTGGAGGGCTAGAGTTGAATGATGACTTCCACTTTCTCTTTGTTTCCTATAACAGCAATCTCTTTCTCTCATGAAGCATTATTTGGTGACTATCTGAAAGGGATATTTCACATAAACTAAAATACAATAAAGGGGAAGGGATTTAGTGTGTCTGAAAATCCCTTATAGGGCTTCCCAAGTGGCTCAAGAGTAAAGAACCTACCTGCCAATGCAGGAGACACAGGAGACGTGGGTTAAATCCCTGTCAGAAAGATCCCCTAGAGATGGAAATGGCAACCCACTCCAGTATTTTTGCCTGGGAAATCCTGTGGACAGAGGAGCCTGGTAGGGCTACAGTCTATGGGGTCGCAAAGAGTCAGACACAACTGAATGCATGCACGTGCTCCAGTACCCAGGCTCCAGATCCTTCTGAGAAGGGAGAAAAGACCAGCAAACTCATCCCCTCAACTTGATGGGTCCCACCTCACTCCCACTGTGGTCACCTATGAATTCCTCTGCTCCTGGTCCTCACTTTCTGCTGGCCTGATAAATATTCTTGTATTTTAAGCCTTCTTGTAGTTCTCTTCCTTGTCCCTGAGTTCAGTCCCAGGGAAGATCAATACTTGATTCCACCAGAGAAATTCTCCATGGGCCAACAGATACCCTCCTCTGACCCTGACAGATCTCACAGTCTATGGTATTGGTCAGGGGATCAGATGAGAAACCGTTACTCATGGTTTTTCATGCAACTTTTCTACACCAGCCTCAGTCATGGAGCCCGGCTCTCAGGACCACAGAAGCAGGAGGTCAAAGACCGTGTTGCTCATATAAGGAGATTTTGAAGATTCAGAAGCTCATTGGTGTCTGAGCTGCAGAAATTTGCAGATGTAGCCTCTGATAGTGCCTGAAATGGTGAGAGGTGTTGCTATTGGCTCTCAGGAGGGAGGGTGTAAGGGGTGGTCTATATAGACCCCAGTCGACACCCTGATGCTCCTTACAGGCTGATACTGCAGCTGGGACTGTGACTTTGAGGAGGTGGGGTCAGGATGGCTCTGGGCAGACACCTCTCCCTGCGGGGACTCTTTGTCCTCCTCTTCGGCACCGTGGTGGGTGGTCAAGGTAAGAGCTGCCCCTCTGTCCTGGGTCCACACCAGGCAGTGGATGTCTTGGTGAAGGGAAAAGTGTCTGGAGTTCTGGAGCCAATCCTCAGTGTTGTTTTTACCAAAAAGGAACCACACTGACTGTGGATACTGGTCCCTCTCCTGTGTGGGCTACACTGGTCATAGCGGCAGATTTTACAGAGCAGTGAGATTTGGTCTGGACCAAGCTGGGTCAGCCTGAGTCCCCTCCACTGTCACCCTTGTTCTCAGGGAGTTTCTAGGAGTCCCAGTGGCTCCCAGTGTGTGGAAGGTCCAGCGACTGACCTCAGTTGGGACTCTGGGCTGTTCCCACACGCTCCACAAGCCTGGTGTGTGAGCACTGCCCCTGGGTCCCTGTGTTTCCCGTGTCTGTGCTCCTGTAGGCTCTGCTTGTGTGTGTGTGTGTGTGTGTGTGTGTGTGTGTGTGTGAGGGTGCATGTGAGGCTGTCTGTGGGTGTATGAGGCTGTATGAGGGAGTCTGTCTGTGTGAGAGGAATGGGACTGCTGAGCAGGGACTGAGTGTGTTGGTCTGTGAAGCACACAGGGTCCCACAGGGCTGGCTGTCATGTCTGCTGCATGTAACCAGACCAGAGATTACTGTTTACCTGCCTGCCTCTCTCTGGGTCCTCTCTCCCACCCTCCAGCCTCCTATATTTCTTCTCCTGCTTTAAAATATAAATTTTATTTCTTCAGGCATTTAGTAGTTTTCAACATTTCTGCTATTATGAAAAAAGTTGGTCTGAGCTTTTCTGCATTTAAATGTAAGGACCATTCATGATTATTTCTCTAATGATGTTCTCTGGGTGGAACTGTTGTTTCATGGGCCGTTAATATCTTTAAGGCTTTTGGTACATAGAGATTAAGTGCCTTTTGAAATGTTTGCATTGTTTCATTTCCACTAGTATTGTGTGAGAATATTAGTTTCCACTTACCCTCACCAACATTTGCTTTTTCAGTTCAGTTCAGTTCAGTCACTTAGTCATGTCCGACTCTTTGCAACCCCATGAATCGCAGCATACCAGGCCTCCCTGTCCATCACCAACTCCCGGAGTTCACTCAGACTCACGTCCATTGAGTCAGTGATGCCATCCAGCCATCTCATCCTCTGTCGTCCCCTTCTCCTCCTGCCCCCAATCCCTCCCAGAATCAGAGTCTTTTCCAATGAGTCAACTCTTTGCATGAGGTGGCCAAAGTACTGGAGTTTCAGCTTTAGCATCATTCCAAGAGTAAGTGTTTTTTTTTTTTTTTTTTTTAGAGTAAGTGCTTTTTGAAACATTTGCACTAAGTTTTATTTCCACTAGTATGTGTAAGAATATTAGTTTCCACTTACCCTCACCAACATTTGGTTTTTACCGAGCTTTAAAATCTTATCCAGTTTCATAGGCTAAAACTAGCATATATTCACTAATTTAATGCTTCATTTCCTCCTTCATTGCTTGCTCATTACATTTGTGTTTTTTTTAATTGTGATGTTTGTCATTTTGGCATGCTTTATATTGGAGCTCTCTATACTACAACTGTTGGAGAAGGCAATGGCAACCCACTCCAGTATTCTTGCTTGGAAAATCCTATGGATGGAGGAGCCTGGTGGGCTGCCGTCTATGGGGTCGCACAGAGTCGGACACGACTGAAGCGACTTAGCAGCAGCAGCAGCATCCTACGACTGTGACTACTACACCAGTTCAGTTCAGTCGCTCAGTTGTGTCTGCCTATTTGCAGCCCCATGGACTGCAGCACGCCAGGCTTCCCTATCAATCACCAACTCCTGGAACTTGCGCAAACTCATGTCCTTCGAGTCGGTGATGCCATCCAACCATCTCATCCTCCCTTCCCCTTCTTCTCCTGCCTTCAATCTTTCCCAGTATCAGAGTCTTTTCAAATGAGTCAGTTCTTCCCATTAGGTGGCCAAAGTATTGGAGTTTCAGCATCAGTCCTTCCAATGAATATTCAGGGCTGATTTCCTTTAGGATTGACTGCTTTGATCTCCTTGCAGTCCAAGGGACTCTCAAGAGTCTTCTCCAATACCACAGTCCAAATGCATCAATTCTTCAGTGCTCAGCTTTCTTTATGGTCCAATTCTCACATCCATACATGACTACTGGGAAAACCATAGCTTTGGCTAGATAGACTTTTGTCAGCAAAGTAATGTCTCTGCTTTTTAATATGCTGTCTAAGTTGCTTTTAGCTTTTCTTTCAAGGAGCAAGTGTCTTTTAATTTCATGACTGCAGTCACTTTCTGCAGTGATTTTCAAGCCCCTCCAAATAAAGTCAGCCACTGTTCTCATTGGCTTCCCGTCTGTTTGCCAAGAAGTGATGGGACCAGGTGCCATGTCTTAGTTTTTTGAATGTTGAGCTTTAAGCCAACTTTTTCACTCTCTTCTTCCAATTTCCTCAAGAGGCTCTTTAGTTCTTCTTCACTTTCTGCCAAAAGGGTGGTGTCATCTGCATATTTGAGGGTATTCATATTTCTCCTGGCAATCTTGATTCCAGCTTGTGCTCCATTTAGCCTGGCATTTCGCATGATGTACTCTGCATATAAGTTAAATAAGCAGGATGACAATAAACAGCCTTGACATACTTTTTTCCCAGTTTGGAACCAGTCTGTTGTTCCATGTCCAGTTTTAACTGTTGCTTCCTGACCTGCATACAGATTTCTCAGGAGGCAGGTAAGGTGGTCTGGTGTTCCCATCTGTTTAAGAATTTCCCAAAGTTTGTTGTGATCCATACAGTCAAAAGCTTTGGTGTAGTCAATGAAACAGAAACAGATGTTTTTCTGGAACTCTCTTGCTTTTTCAATGATCCAATGAATTTTGGCAATTTGATCTCTGGTTCCTCTGCCTTTTCTAAAACCGGCTTGAAGTTCTGGAAGTTTACAGTTCATGTACTGTTGAAGCCTGGCTTGGAGAATTTTGAGCATTACTTTGCTAGTGTGTGAGATGAGTGCAACTGTGCGGTAGTTTGAATACTCTTTGGCATTGCCTTTCTTTGGGATTGGAATGAAAATATTTCTCCTGGCAATCTTGATTCCAGCTTGTGCTCCATTTAGCCTGGCATTTCGCATGATGTACTCTGCATATAAGTTAAATAAGCAGGATGACAATAAACAGCCTTGACATACTTTTTTCCCAGTTTGGAACCAGTCTGTTGTTCCATGTCCAGTTTTAACTGTTGCTTCCTGACCTGCATACAGATTTCTCAGGAGGCAGGTAAGGTGGTCTGGTGTTCCCATCTGTTTAAGAATTTCCCAAAGTTTGTTGTGATCCATACAGTCAAAAGCTTTGGTGTAGTCAATGAAACAGAAACAGATGTTTTTCTGGAACTCTCTTGCTTTTTCAATGATCCAATGAATTTTGGCAATTTGATCTCTGGTTCCTCTGCCTTTTCTAAAACCGGCTTGAAGTTCTGGAAGTTTACAGTTCATGTACTGTTGAAGCCTGGCTTGGAGAATTTTGAGCATTACTTTGCTAGTGTGTGAGATGAGTGCAACTGTGCGGTAGTTTGAATACTCTTTGGCATTGCCTTTCTTTGGGATTGGAATGAAAACTGACATTTTCCAGTCCTGTGGTCACTGCTGGGCTTTCCAAATATGCTGGCATATTGAGTGCAGCACTTTCACAGCATCTTTTAGGATTTAAAATAGCTCAGTTGAAATTCCATCACCTCCACTAGCTGTTACCTATATGAATTTGAGTGCACAACATTCCTACAAGGCAGGATACATTTATCTCAAAGAACAGATCAGGAAGCTGAGGCAAAGGAAAGTTAAATCACTTGCCTAAATAAGACAGATAAGATTTGAGTAAGTAGCACAAGTAAAATTAGAACCCGAGCATTGGCCTTTCCAGGTGGTGCTGGTGGTAAAGAAGCCACTTGCCAATTCAGGAGATGAAGAGGCATGGGTTTGATTCCTGGGTCAGGAAGATCACATGGAGAAAGGGCATGGCAACCCACTCCAGTATTCTTGCTTGGAGAATCCCATGGACAGAGGGTTGCATGGACAGTCCATGGGGTTGCAAAGAGTCAGACACGACTGAGCAGGCATCTTGGATACCTAGTTTCTCCTAATGGCATCCCTAATTCCTATAGGTTTTCTTTATTCCTTTGCATTCTTTTTGCTCCTCTGATTGGATAATTTCAACTGATCTTTGTTTTATTTTATTGAGTCTTCTGCTTGGTCAAGTCTGCATTTTTTAAAGCTTTTTGTTTCATATTGGAGTATAGCCAGTTAACAATATTTTGACAGCTTCAGATGAACAGCAAAGAAACTCAGCCATACATATATGTGTGTGTATCCATGCTCCCACACACTCCCCTCCCATCCAGGCTGCCAGATAACATTCAGTAGAGTTCCCTGTGCTGTTCAGTAGGCCCTTGTTGATTATCCATTTTAAATACAGCAGTGAGTAGGAGTCAGTCCCAAATTCCTTGACTATCCCTTTCCTACATTCTTTTCCCTTGGCAACCATAAGTTAAGTTCTCTAATCTGTGAGTTTCTTTCTGTTTTGTAAATAAGTCCATTTAAAAATTTCTTTTTGGATTCATATATAAGGGATATCATGTGATATTTCTCCTTCTCTATCTGATAGTCAAGTCTGGTTTTGATGCTCTGCATTGAATTCTTCAGTTCACTCATTGTATTTTTCAGCTCCAGAATTTCTGGTTAGTTTTATTATTATTTTTTTAATGTTTTCTATCTGTTTGAAACTCAATGAATTTACAAGCTCCCTTCAGATTTGGGCTGATTTTCCCCTCCTGTTTTTACAAGTCTTTAATGCTTTTAGATAATTGTTAGTAAATTAATTCTACATTTTCAGCAGAAGAGAGAGCCTCAATAAGCAAGCCCACCATTACCAAGAAAATCTCCTAGAACTCTTCACAGTAATGAAAGCACATGTGTGTTTGTGTCATAAGCTAGATAAAAGCTCCATGTAGGCAAAAACATTCTTATTATTTTCTGTATTTATAGTACTTAAAAAAGACCTGCCTCTCCCTAGATACTTTTATCATTGATAAAATTTTAATCATGTAGTATTAATAAAAATAGCCTCCTGTGTGCGTTCAGGACCCTATTCAGCCCTTTGCTCATAGTCAGTGTCAGGATTCTAAAAGCTCTGCGTAAACACAGGATGCCTCTCTACTTCCTGTGTGCGTTCAGGACCCTATTCAGCCCTTTACTCGTAATCAGTGTCAGGATTCTAAAAGCTCTGCGTAAGCACAAGATGCCTCTCTACTTCTACTCTTTCCTTTGCCTGCCCAGGTATCCATATTTCCTTTCTAGAATAGACCCCCCTGGCTCTGCGGACTAAACCAGGTCCCTCCATAATTAATATGTTGAATCCTAGCCCCTAGTGTGACTGCACTGCAGACAGGGTCTTTAGGATTTAATTGAGGTTAAATAGGCCTCTCTGGTGGCTCAGTGATAAAGAATCCTCTTGCCAATGCAGGAGAGGCAAGTTTGATCCCTGGGTCAGGAAGATCCCCTGGAGAAGGAAATGGCAGCCCACTCTAGCATTCTTGCTTGGGAAATCCCAAGGACGGAGGATCCTGGCAGACTACAGTCTATGATGTCTCAAGAGTTGGGCACAATTTAGCGACTAAACCACTAACACCAAGGTTAAATAAGGTCATAAGGATGTGGCCCTAATCCAATAGGTGACTTTATAAAAGGAGGATGAGACAGATCCCCCTCCCTCTCTCCCTGTCCACCTGTTCCCGAGGAAAGGCCAGGGGAGCACACAGTGAGGGAGCCATGGCTACAGGCCAAGAGCAGAGGGCCCAGAATGAACACGGCCTTGCCGGCATGTTGGTCTCGACTTACCAGCCTCCACAACTGTGATGAGATAAACAATTTCTGTTTTTTAGCCAGCCAGACTCTGGTTTTGGGTGGCTGCCTGCCTGATCTGACTACACACCAGGATCTTCTCCAGTGCCGCATTTCCCCAGATGTTCCCTCTGTGATGCACCACTTTGGTTTCCAGAGTGAGAGCACATGGGGCGGGGCAGAGATCTGAGCAGTGTTAAGGGTGCCCCAAGGACGACGTCTTGTTAGATTGCAAGAAAGATTCCCATTTTCTGACCTGAATTTAAAGCTAGTGGAGCTGATCAAGGTCTCAGGGAACTCACTTCTCAGTTCCCGACAGGCAGGCCTGGGACACTGGGTGAGACCTGATGTGACAGAGAGAGGTGGTTTGGGTCCCAGTTCCAGGGGGAACAGGCAGCAGACCTGGTCACACAGGAAGAAGTCTCACCTGGGTGAAGCAGTGAAGGCTCAAGCACCAGCCTCCAGCTTGTTCCCCCACTGTCCTCTGACTCTGGAGGGAAGCCCTGCATCAGTTATGTGTTGTTGTGCAACCAGTTACTGCTGAACTCGGCAGCTTAAGTCAGCAAACACCAGGTATCTCACACTTTCTGTGGGTCAAGAATTGGCATGGCTTACCTGGATCCTCAGAGTCATGATGTCTTACAAGGATGCAATCATCTGAAGGTTCAACCAGGGGAGGATATTGCTCATGTACTTACCTGGTTGTTAGTAGCATTCAGACTTTGGTGGATTGTTGAATTGAAACCTAATCTCATAAGTGACATCTTATCACTTTTGCCAAATTCCATTTGTTACATGCATGTTACTAAGTACATCTGAGTGTGGGATTACACAAGGATGTGGATACCAGGCAACAGAAAAAATCAGAACACTGTAGAGCCTGTTACCCCAGCCTTCTGTTCCTGAGCTGGATGAGATGCTTCCTATGGACAGGGAAGGAGAGGGAGAATTCCTCCCTGGATCCCGGGCCATGACCAGCAACTGAGATGGAGAAGCTGGGCCCTAGAAGCCTTGGGCACATCTCCAGGAAGGGCAGCATCCAGAGTCTCTGAAGGCCTGTCCTCGGTGGTTTCCCTGGAGCTGGTTCTACAGGCTCCTGAGAAATACTTGGTGCCTCCCTTCCTGCTCCGTGTTCAGTGATGGCACATTGGGGCCTTAGAGTTGGCCACGCTGGGAATGTTTATACCACAGAGGTCAGGAAATACTGTATCCAATGCACTGTTTTGCTCCTCAGAGAGCTAATGTTTTAAATATTATACCACTCTAGGTCTCCTAAAATCTTTCCTGTCATGTGTCTCTTTTGCAGTACTGGAGCTGAGGCTGAAGGATGGAGCCCACCGCTGTGAGGGGAGAGTGGAAGTGAAGCACCAAGGAGAATGGGGCACAGTGGATGATCTTGAGTGGAGCTTGAAGGATGCATCTGTAGTGTGCAGACAGCTGGGGTGTGGAGTTGCTGTTGGTATTCCTCAAGAGGCTTATTTTGGGCCAGGACTTGGCCCCATTTGGCTTTCGTATACTTCATGTGAAGGGGTAGAGTCAACTGTCAGTGACTGTAGGCATTCTACTATTAAAGACTATCGTAATGATAGCTATTCCCACGACTGGGATGCTGGAGTAGTCTGCTCAGGTAAGTCCTGTCTGGTCTGTGTGTGGATCTCTAGCAGGAAAAGCCTCTGTCTTATCATCAGAATGACTCGAGATTATGGATAGAGCCTTTAGAACATGCTTGGGTGAAGGGTCTTTGTGATGTATCACATGAGGCAGAGAGGTGAGGTCAAAAGTTTCATAGAGATTCAGCGTCTGGATTCGACCTCTGTGACACAGTCTCAGCATGGTGATTGTTCTGTATTCTTTGACATAATGGTCGGTAAGGTGTGGCTACATTGTTGTGGGGGTGTCATAGAAGAGTTGTGGGCAACAAGGTTTATCATCCTCATTGGTCCTAAAAGTCAGAGTCACCACACTCCATCAGGTTGGTATGTGGGTGCTGTGCTGATAGAACAAGCTCAACCAAGCAATGGTGACCCCAAAAGGGCATGTGAAGACCCACGGACAAGTGAGAATATCCGAAGTCATGGTGCAATTACACAGGAAAATGTGTGAGAGAAATTCGGTGGTGCATTTAAATCTCCCTAGGTCACAGTCAGAGGAGGCCAGAAGTGGGACTTGTGGCAGGGAAAATCTCATCACACTGGTGTACCTGGTGAATCGAGTGGGGAGCTCACACCACATTTGCAGGGATGTTGAGGGAGCAGGAAAATGCAGTCTTGAAGTTTACAACACAGTAGCTGAAGCGCATCACGTATAAGAGGCAGTGAAGCTAAGAGTTCATGGGGTTCTCAAGGCAAGAATGCTGAAATGGTTTGCCTTTCCTTCTCCATGGACCATGTCTTGTCAGAACTCTCCACTAAGACCCGTCTGTCTTGGGTGGCCCTACATGGCATGGCTCATAGTTTCATTGAGTTAGACAAGGCTGTGGTCCATGAACTGTGAACTTCCAGATGTCCAAGCTGGATTTAGAAAAAACAGAGGAACCAGAGATCAAATTGCCAACATCTGTTTGATCACTGAAAATGCAAGAGAGTTCCAGAAAAACATCTACTTCTACTTTATTGACTATGTCAAAGCCTTTAACTGTGTGGATCACAACAAACTGGAAACTTCTTCAAGAGATGGGAATACCAGGCCATCTAACCTGCATCCTGAGAAATCTCTATGTAGGTCAAGAAGCAACAGTTAGAACTGGACATGGAACAGAAGACTGATTCCAAATCAGGGAAGGATTACATCAAGGCTATATATTGTCACCCTGATTATTTAACTTATATGCAGAGTACATTATAAGAAATGTTGGACTGGATGAAGCACAAGTGGGAATCAAGATTGTCGGGAGAAATATCAGTAAAGCAAGAGAGTTCCAGAAAAACATCTACTTCTACTTTATTGACTATGTCAAAGCCTTTAACTGTGTGGATTACAACAAACTGGAAACTTCTTCAAGAGATGGGAATACCAGACCATCTGACCTGCATCCTGAGAAATCTCTATGTAGGTCAAGAAGCAACAGTTAGAACTGGACCTGGAACAAAAGACTGGTTCCAAATCGGGGAAGGAGTACATCAAGGCTGTATATTGTCACCCTGATTATTTAACTTATATGCAGAGTACATCATGAGAAATGTTGGACTGGATGAAGCACAAGTTGGAATCAAGATCGTCGGGAGAAATATCAATAACCTTAGATGCAGATTATATCACACTTATGGCCGAAAGCAAAGAACTAAAGAGCCTCTTGATGATAGTGAAAGAGGAGAGTGAAAAAGTTGGCTTAAAACTCAACATTCAGAAATGAAGATCATAGCATCTGGTCCCATCACTTCCTGGAAAATAGATGGAGAAACAGTGGAAATAGTGACAGACTTTTTTTTTTGGCTCCAAAATTATTGCAGATGGTGACTGCAGCCATGAAATTAAAAGACACTTTCTCCTTGGAAGAAAAGCTATTGCCAACCTAGACAGCATATTAAAAAGCAGAGACATTTCTTTGCCAACAAAGACCAGTCTAATCAAAGCTATGGTTTTTCCAGTAGTCCTGTATGGATGTGAGAGTTGGACTATAAAGAAAGCTGAGCGCCGAAGAATTAATGCTTTTGAACTGAGGAGTTGGGGAAGATGCTTGAGAATCCCTTGGACTGCAAGGAGATCCAACCAATCCCTCCTAAAGGAAATCAGTCCTGAGTGTTCATTGGAAGGACTGATGCTGAAGCTGGAACTCCAGTACTTTGGCCACCTCAGCCGAAGAATTAATGCTTTTGAACTGAGGAGTTGGGGAAGATGCTTGAGAATCCCTTGGACTGCAAGGAGATCCAACCAATCCCTCCTAAAGGAAATCAGTCCTGAGTGTTCATTGGAAGGACTGATGCTGAAGCTGGAACTCCAGTACTTTGGCCACCTCATGCGAAGAAGTGACTCATTGGAAAAGACCCTGATGCTGGGGAAGATTGAAGGTGGGAGGAGAAGGGGACAACAGAGGATGAGATGGTTGGATGGCATCACCGACTGAATGGACATGAGTTAGAGTAAACTCCAGGAGTTGGTGATGGACAGGGAGGCCTGGCATGCTGCAGTCCATGGTGTTGCAAAGAGTCAGACATGACTGAGGAACTGAACTGAACTGAATTGAAGCTAAGAGGACCCGATGTGACTCCTAAGAAGTACTCAGTGCTCCCTGAGTGTGTTTGGCCTATGCCAAGGTGGATGCGGGAAAGACAGGGTGTGAGTGGGTGCTCACAGCATTTGACAGAGATGCTTCTAGTTGTTATCACAATCGTAGCTTGGATGTCCAGGTTATTAATCACATCAGAACAACTGGACTGGAGGAAGATATTGTCAGTTATCACAGTGAATTCCCTAAGGTAGCAGGCTGGTCTTAGGATAGTATCACCCCATCTAAAGGGATGGTGGGACAGGGGAGCCCTGAAGACATCTGCAGTAGGTCCTTAACAGCCACAGCCAATCAGCTCTTGGGGGTTTATGTACAGGAAGATCATTGGAAAAGTGATCTTTTCTAATCTCACCTTCAGTAGATCTTTGATGATTCTAGTTGATGCCCTTAAGGAAACAATTCTTTTCCTTTTTAAAAAGTACTTTATTGAGGTATGTCTGACATACAAAACTACTTGATAAGTATGCATTTGTGAAACCACTACAGCAATTATGTCATAAATCTATTCATCTCTTCAAAATGTTTTCTTCCATTCTCTTTATCATTCTTATTAAAAATAATTATTTTCAAGGTTTATTTGAATTTTAGTTAGAAACTCTTTAAACAAACCTGTTTTCTGGAATCTCAAGTAACATTCCTCATTGTCACAATGTCATAAGCACGGTTCCACCTGAAGATAAATTTGTGGAAATACTATAGGTGTCTCTACCATATTTTGATAAATCAGCATCTGAGTGCAAATGGAGTGTGTGATGTTGAAACTTTGTGTGAAATTAGAACTCCAAATGTCCTCCTAAGAAAACTGCTGTCATGTTATTAATTCAGTTAAGATATACTTAGAAGTAGAGAATTGGAAGTGCTCTGATATTTAACAAAGGTCCATATAGTCAAGGCTATGGTTTTTCAGTGGTCATGTATGGATGTGAGAGTTGGACTGTGAAGAAAGCTGAGCACCGAAGAATTGATGCTTTTGAACTGTGGTGTTGGAGAAGACCCGAGAGTCCCTTGGACTGCAAGGAGATCCAACCAGTCTATTTTAAAGGAGATCAGTCCTGGGTGTTCATTGGAAGGACTGATGCTAAAGCTGAAACTCCAGTCCTTTGGCCACCTCATGCAAAAAGTTGACTCATTGGAAAAGACTCTGATGCTGGGAGGGATTGGGGGCAGGAGGAAAAGGGGACGACAGAGGATGAGATGGCTGGATGGCATCACCGACACAACGGACGTGAGTTTGAGTGAACTCCGGGAGTTGGTGATGGACAGAGAGGCCTGGTGTATGGAAGGACTGATGCTAAAGCTGAAACTCCAGTCCTTTGGCCACCTCATGCAAAAAGTTGACTCATTGGAAAAGACTCTGATGCTGGGAGGGATTGGGGGCAGGAGGAAAAGGGGACGACAGAGGATGAGATGGCTGGATGGCATCACCGACACAACGGACGTGAGTTTGAGTGAACTCCGGGAGTTGGTGATGGACAGAGAGGCCTGGTGTTCTGCGATTCATGGGGTCGCAAAGAGTCGGACACGACTGAGCGACTGAACTGAACTGAACTGAACTGAACTGATATTTAAACCCTGATTGTGGTTTGTGCTCCCTGACTACCATTGCTCTAACTTAGACTCTCACATTTTTATGAGCGGTTCCAGGTTCCTTCTGTTTCTCTTTTGGTCACTAGTTTCCTCCTCCTGGTCGGTTTTTTCTGTATTTTCAGGCATATTTTAATGATGTGAAGATAAATCAAAGTGGTGGTGAATGTAGCAGAAATAAGATTGGAATAGCATGTGCTTTCATTATCTTAATCAGAACTCTTGAAGTTTCTTCTGCTCAACCTTAGGAGTCAGATATGGAAGAGAAATTTCAGCCTCAGTAGTGGATTGCTGGAAATGAAGTACCGTGTTTAGGAGAAATCTAGAGTGGAAACCATGACCAGAGGAGAATGTAGAGAGGCTTGTTTGAAATAACGAGGAGATTTCATGGGGTTCAGGTGGAAGATCTGGGAGGGAACACACAAATTGAGAAGGACTGTGGCGCAAGCGTTCCAGGTTGCTTCAGTTCTGTCCTACTCTTTGTGACCCCATGGACCCCATGGGTTCTCCAGGCACGAATACTGGAGTGGGTGGCCATTTCTTTCTCTAGGGGATCGTCCTCACCCAGGGATCAAACCTGGGTCTCCTGCATTGCAGGCAGAGTCTTGATTATCTTCTGAGCCACCAGGGACTACAGTACTGAAGTGCAAAATGGTGAGGGGATGAAGATGCAAGGAATCCAGGAGGGGAGGGTTGGAAAGATGTAGGTCAACTCATACATTCACCACAGCCTCTGTGTTACATTTCCTTCCTGCCCTCATTCTTTCCCTCTCTCTCTTCCTTTATCTTGTTGTGGAAGTCATTTCTGAGCTCTGTGGAAGTGCTAGCATTTGGAGGTTGCAGTTTTCTTAGTGGATTCTGTTTATCTAATAAATATAAGATTATTCATATTTTTCTCTTTTTGTATCAGATTTTGGTGAGTTGTATTTCACAAGTAATTTGTCTTCAAGGACTTGGTCCATTTTACAAAAAGTTTTTCAAATTAGAATAACACCATTTCATAACATATCTTTAGATGTTGGCAAGATCTAAGTAGCACTGGTTCATATCTCATATCTTTAGATGTTGGGAGGATCTATAATATTCCTCCTTTTGTTACTGGTTTTGTTAATTTGTGTTCCCTCTTTTTTCTTAACTGGTTTGCTAGAAGATTATCCGTGTTAATGTTCTTTTTAAGAGAATCACTAATGGACTGTATTGAGTTTCTTGATGGTGTTTTTGCTTTCTTCTTAATTGATTTCTATGCTCAGTTTTCATTCCTCTTTTTCAGTTATGATTGTGGTTGCTTTTGTAGATTCTTGAGGTGGAGTCTTGGATCATTTCCTTCTGTTTCTATTTTTTGTCTAATGTAATCATCAAGGAAGTATCAAGGTTCTAAATTTTCCTCTAAGTATGACTTTATTTTTAACCCACCAGTTTCAATACTATATAATTTCTTTTGTACTTTATTATCATAAAATGTTTCTTTTTCTCTGAGTGAATTCTTTGTCTTATAGTCTGACTTTGTATGATATTAATTTATATATTATATATAGTTTTCTCTGATTTGTGTTTGCACGGTGTGAGATGTGTATAAGAGACAGGTGTTAAGGGTGCCCCAAGGATTTTTTTTTTTTTTAAAGACCCAGCATGGCCCTGACTCAGATTCCTCAAGTCATGGTAAAAAATACCCAGAAAGTCAGAATAAAATATACATCACTATCTGTTAGTAACAAAAATTCAGAGACTCCTGAGTCTTCCTAAAAATTTAAGAGTCTCAGGAATGGCAGAGGAGCAGTGATTGGGACAGGGTGACTGCTCTCAATCGGGGCTTTTGCAGCTTTTTTCTTTTTCATAAAAAGATTGTGGAAATGTGTCAAAATTGAAAGAAAAAGACTAAAACTATAAATGCTGAGTGGTCTCAACTGTGGAAAAACTATACATAGAAAAAATGGAAGAAAATACATAAAAAAGTGAGCTATGATGGAAATGTGGGTGACTATTTCCCTTTCTGCTTTTCTGTATTTTCCAAATATTCCATAAGTGTGTAATACTTTGATGATGAGAAAAGTTTCTTTAAAAAGTTTCTCTGTCCTATTCACAGGCGATGTCATGGTCCTGGAGGCAGACATCACAATAGAAGGGCTTGGCACGGTCAGCGAGACAGGAGTCCCCATCATGGCACACCCCCCAGCCATCTACAGTGACAACACCCTAGAGCAGTGGCTGGAGGCTGTGCTGGCCTCTTCCCAGAAGGGTAAGGACTTCGCTCAGCCCCTCCCCGGCTGCCCACCCCTCTGGTCCTCAGGCCACATGGGCAGGGGTCCCTCTACTAGGAGACAAGTCCAGTGACTGTCAGGAGTTGCTCTTGCCTTAGCTTTCCAGACCACTCTAGAGGCCTGGGCTCAGGGAAGATGGGTGAAACGAGGGATGTAAACGTGCAAGGTAAGCTGCAAAGGGCCAAACATGAGCATTCAGGCTCTGAATCCATGGAACTGGATACAACATGCTCAAATCCAATTCCACCTTCCCCTCTCCTGTCTCTTTGCCAGTTACTATCAGAATCCAGGCATCACCCTAATGCCTCTCCCTCATCCCCTGCATCTACTCAGCTGCTGCATCCACCAATTCTAACCCTGAAGCCTTCCCCCAATCCAGTCCCACTCACCTCATCTTTCTCTTGGACCTCCTTCCTCACTGGCTTCCTGCCTCCAAACTCAGCCCCTACCCAGGTGAGCTTTCCAAAATGCTAACCGTCCTGTCACTCCCCTGCTTTAATCCTCCATGGCTCCCTATGTTGTCAACATATTATGATCCCCTTGGCCTGGCTTTCTAAATTCTTCTCTAATTCTTCAGCCTGACTCTGTGCTATTCAGGCTTGGGTGGCTGAGGACCCTCTAAGCCTGCCTGTCCAAGAGTCACAGTCCCTTTTCATCAGATTCTTGACAATACCTGCACCAGCCCCAAGTCCCAAGCCCTTAGCCATCATTTGTTTCTTCCCCTTTGGGATGAGGGATGGAACATCACTCCTACAGGGCAAGTCTTTCTCTCCAGGAGAGCTCTGCCTGTTTGAAGCCTTCTTCACACCCACCCAGAATTCCATCCCTGTCTTCCCTCCCACCTCTGACACACACAGCATACCTGTTCTCTCTGTCCCAGGAAGTCATGTCTTCTGTTTCCTTCTTCCTCAAGCACAAGGCACCAATTTCCAAGCCCTTGGTCCTCTCCCCACAGGCATCAAACTAGACTTCAAGAGCATCAAGGCTGTGGGGCCCTCCCTGAACCTCCTTCGGCAGCTGACAGAGGAAGGGAAAGTTCGAAGGCCTGTGTGGATCAATGCCGACATCCAGCGGGGTCCCAATGTGGGCATCTCAATAGAGGTCAATGCCACACAGTGAGTGTTTGCCTCTCTGCTCCAGCTTGTCTAGTCTGTTTCCTTCAACATCTGGTACAGCAGGTGCTCAGGGGACCTTTGCTGAGTTTGCCTCCAGCCACACCAGGTTGTCTGCCTCTGAGCCTTCACACATCCTGTTCCCTCCGCCTTGAGTGCCTTTCTACCATTTTCTGGCAAACCAGCCATTACCTGCCCCAGAAACTTCCCTGAAGTCCAAGGGTGCTGAAGACCCTCCCTCATACTTTCTCCTAACAGTCTTGATTTCACTGGGCTCTCATTGTCAGATTATGGATTTGTGCCCTACTAGAGTGTTTATTTGGAGAAGGCAACGGCACCCCACTCCAGTACTCTTGCCTGGAAAATCCCATGGATGGAGGGGCCTGGTGGGCTGCAGTCCATGGGGTCGCTAAGAGTCGGACACGACTGAGTGACTTCACTTTCACTTTTCACTTTCATGCGTTGGAGAAGGACATGGCAACCCACTTCAGTGTTCTTGCCTGGAGAACCCCAGGGACAGGGGAGCCTGCTGGGCTGCCAACTATGGGTCACCACAGAGTCGGACACGACTGAAGCAACTTAGCAGCAGTAACAACAGAGTGTTTATTCCCAGACAGCAAACAGTGACCAGGGCAACCCTTGGCCTGCTAGAAAAGTCTATAAAGCACTAACTCCTTCCCCAGCGTCCCCTGCCCACCCCACAAACAACCCCCAGGTCCCAGCACTGCCAACAACAGCACTTAGGTAGTACCAGCTGTATGGTGCGCTCAAGTTTTCAGAGGGCCGCATAAAAGGAGAGAATATATCTGAGTTCATCTTCCCATAGAAATGCCAGGTTAGGAGCATCTTTTCTTACCATTTTGCAGATAAGGAAGCTGACAATAATTGAGGCTCAGTCTGCTGAATGTTTATTATCTGTCACACACACTGGTCTAAGTAGTCTAGTTGTAGAGTACCATTTAACTCTTAGAATGAGAATGAGGTAGGTACTATTATTTTCATTTTAGTAATGCAGCATATCCTATTGCGGTTAAATGACCTGCCTAAGTCTAATAATTGGCAGAGCAAACATACAAAGCCGTCTTTCTGACTCTAACTTCCAGCTGTCTACTGTCCATCTCCATTCATCCATCCACCCATCCATCCATCAAACCATCTTTCCAACCAGTCAGCTAACAATCCATCCATCCAATATTTATCAAGTCTCAAACTGCATTTGGTAAGCAGCAGTTTGAAACTGTAGTCAGTGGCCCAAGATAAAAAAAATGGTTGATCTTCTTGTAGTGAGGTTACTCAATAATCTGGGGAAGGGGAGAGAGTAACATTATTTGCCTATTAACATTTGTAAGAGTTCAAAATCTGAATGAAATTTTTAAGTAATATCTGAAAGTTTAGAGACTCTCACAGCTGATAGAACCCAGATCCCACACCCAGGGCTTCGAATTGCATCTCCACATCCACATGAGGATGTTTGAGAAGTCCTGTCCTGCCTGAAAGGATGCCGTTTTTAAGAATCAAAGAGGTTGGGTAAACTGCCCAAGGTCATAAAGTCAGAACTGAAATCCAGGCCTCCCCAGCTCCAAAGTCCATGCTCTATCATGGGACTTTGAGCAACTCGTAAGCCACCCTGTTCTTCAGGGTGCTCTAATATCTAGATGCGATAGACCCTGCCTCTTCCAAGCATTCTGATGGGAACCCAGGAGATGAGGAAAGGGCTCTAAAAGACCAGCATCTCTGATTCTCTGCAGGTTCCTGGCCTTGGTCCAAGAGAAGTATCCTGAGGCAACCCTGTCTCCAGGCTGGACCACCTTCTATCTGCCCTTTTTCCCAAATGTGACGTACACACGGGCCATGGTGGAGAAGATGCAGGAGCTGGTGGGAGCACTGCCCCAGAAGGTGACCTTCCCTGTGCTGGCTGTCATGGCGAGGGCCGCCTGGCCCCACTTCAGCTGGCTGCTGGCCCAATCTGACAGGTGAGAACGCCCAGGCCCCTGCCACAGCCCCCACTCCCTCCAAACCCACTCCCAGTCCTGAGGCCCCAACAAGATCCCAGATGCTGATGGTTAGAAGGGTCTTCATGATCATCTGGCCCAACCTCTGCTGGTGCTCACAATATCCCTGCTTTCTGCTTGTGCACCTCTGGGACAGGCAGGTCACTATACCTGAGGCAGCCTGTCCATTGGAAAGTGTTGCTTTATTATTATTATTATCTGTTTATTTATTTTGGACCACACTGCACAGCATGTGCGATCTTAGTTCCCCAGCCAGGGATAAACAGGCATCCCCTGCAATGGAAGCACAGCCTTACCCACTGGACTACCAAGGAAGCTCCAAATAAGAGTTTATATTGAGACTCAATTTGCCTCCGGCAGCCTCCTCCCCCAGGAACCACCTGTTCCCTGAGGGTGTACAGACTGCACCTGTAGCCTCTGCCCCAATAGCCCTGTGGGACTGAGGAAGCCCACCCGCCCCCCAGCTCTGTACTGCCCCCAGCTGCCCAGCCTCACCTTCCGCAGACTTTCCCCACTGGAGGCCACCCCCTTTCCTCTTCATACCTGGCCTCTGACCCACCCCCCTACTCCCAGCGCCATGCCCATCTCTCCTGTCTTTGTCTCTTTCCTGAGAGAGGACCCACAGATAGACACTCCAAGTGAAGGGGCAGGCCAGTCCATCTCTCCTCCTTTCAGCCTATGAGATGTGTATAAGAGACAGGCTCTGTACTGCCCCCAGCTGCCCAGCCTCACCTTCCGCAGACTTTCCCCACTGGAGGCCACCCCCTTTCCTCTTCATACCTGGCCTCTGACCCACCCCCCTACTCCCAGCGCCATGCCCATCTCTCCTGTCTTTGTCTCTTTCCTGAGAGAGGACCCACAGATAGACACTCCAAGTGAAGGGGCAGGCCAGTCCATCTCTCCTCCTTTCAGCCTCTGCTCTCGGTTACCCAAGGCCTCTGCGGCTTCTTCTGCCCCCAAGAAGGGGGTAGTGCCCAGCCCCCCCAGCTCAGGTTAACTTCTGAGCAGGGGAGAGGGGCTGAGGGCTGCTGGGCGCAGACAGGCCCTAAGCTGACTCTCTGAACCCCAGGTACACCCTCACGATGTGGCAGTCGGCCTCGGACCCCGTGTCAGTGGACGACCTCCTCTACATCCGGGACAACACCGCCACCCACCAAGTCTACTACGACATCTTTGAGCCTCTCCTGTCGCAGTTCAAGCAGCTCGCCAGTAGGGAGGGGTCTGCGGAGGGTGGGAAAGTGTGTATGTGTATGCATGCTCAGTCGTGTCTGACTCTTGGCGATCCCGTGGACTGTCGACCACCAGGCTTCTCTGGCCATGGGATTTTCCAGGCAAGAGTACTGGAGTGGGTTGCCATTTCCTCCTCCAGCAGAAAGAAAAGGTGGTGGAGTGGATTTTGCCCACAAAAGCACTGAGCTAGGTGGGGCGGAGCATTGGAAAGGGAAAATCCTACATGAGATAAGAGGAAGGAATCATTTGAAGCATTCATTGTATGCCAGACCCTGGGATGGAATGCTAAGCTCCATAGATCCGTGAAGCAGAGATTCCATTTTACATTTCCTGTCCTTGTCATTGGTGCTATCATTGTCATACATTCTACTCATAAATTTATTATGAATCTTATAGTTTGCTGCTAATATTTTTGCCTTAAGTCTTCTAATAGAGAATCAACATTTAGCACAGTCTCTATAGCTTTGAGAGGATCCATGTTTTCATCTGCTGTCATCTCCCTTTAGCTTGAAGAACTTCCTGAGGCATTTTGTGTAGTGTGTGTCTGGTGCCCTCCAATTCTATCATCTGTCATTTACCTGAAACCATTTTAATTTTCATTCAGTTTTGAAAAGTATTTTCTTGGGTGATTCAATTTTAGGGTAACAAATGCCCAATCCCAATGCTTTAATATGTTCTTAGATTGTCATCTGACTTTCACTGCTTCCAACAAAAAGTCTGTAAATACTACTTACCCTCTTGTTCCCTGTATATAATGTGTCAAACTTCCCTGGCTGCTCTTAACATATTTTTGTTTGTTTGTTTACCAATGAATTTCAGTAATTACATTGTCTAGATTTCTGAGAATGGTTTCATTATCCTGTCTGGGGTTTGTTTAACTTTTGGACCAGTGGGTTTACAGTTTTCAATAAGTTTGGGAAAATGTCATTTATCTCTTCTTAATATTTTTTAGCAGATCCCTTATTCTGAATCTCCAAATACATATATTTTATATATTTTGATATTATCCCACATGCCATTGAGTTTCCATTCATATTTTTCTGCCTTTTTACT
Organism: Oreotragus oreotragus; assembly: GCA_006410675.1. Taxonomy (NCBI): domain Eukaryota; kingdom Metazoa; phylum Chordata; class Mammalia; order Artiodactyla; family Bovidae; genus Oreotragus; species Oreotragus oreotragus. The sequence continues at coordinate 26,165 of SJYX01010990.1, forward strand.
CTCTTTGGTTTAATTTAGATCATTTCTACTGCTGTGTTTTACTTCCCAATTCTTTTATTCTGTAATGTCTAGTCTCTTGTGTAATTAATCCAAATAATTGTTCATTCTAATACTATATTTTTCAGTTTTAGAAGTCTCATTTGTTTATTTTTCCTAGTTTTTCTCCCTGTTTATTTTTATGCTTCATTAAGCATATTGATATTAAGGGTTTAAGGAACTCTTCAGCCAATTCAATCATTTCTGTAATTTCTGAACCTACTTTAAATGAATTGTTTTTTAAAAATGTGTTATGGGTTACAGTTCTCCCTTTTAGAAATTCTAATAATTTTTTGGTTGGATGTTGGGCATCACTAAGCAGTCTTTTACCAGGAAGAAATTTAGAAATAAATAATCAGAACACACCCAGAAAGCAGGGAATTGTCCTTGATGAATTAAATAAGGTTCTTTCATTGGGTTATCTTCATTCAGTTCAAAATGTGTTCCTTTGATGACCAAATGATGAACTCTTATTTTGGTTTTCCTCCCTTGGTTTAAAAACTTCCTGATCCCACCTTGCCTGCCATATACCCCACCTATATCCTACTTCTTCAGCAGTAGCTACCCTTTCTGATTTTCTTTTCCATCCATCTGTATCTTTTAAAATGGCGTTTGCTTGTTTGAAGTGGGAGAAATGAGAAAGGATAGCAGTTTAGGTGGTAGATGGGAGGAGCAGAGGGTGATGTAGTATGCTAACAACCTACTCAGTGAGTGTTTCCCACAAATATTTGCATATTTATCCATATTGAGGCTTTTTCAACTTGGAACTCTCCAAATTATGGCTTGTTTGCTCATTTCCTCCTCCTCCTCCTTCTTCTTCCTTCTTTTTGGCAACAAGCCATCTTCTTTTAGAATTGTAAAACATCAGTGAAAGAAATTAAAGACAATATGATCAATGGAAAGTCATTCTGTGTTTCTGGCCTGAAAGAATTAGTATTGTTAACATGCCTGTACTTCTCAAAGTGATCTATAGATTTAATGCAATTCCTATCTAAATAGCATTCTTTATAGAAATATGAAAACAATCTTAAAATATGAGTGTGTGGTTTAATTTTTATATATTCATGATTTCTGTTTTCTGATCATTATTGAATTTTAGTTCCATTCCATTATAGTCATGTAAGATACTTGGAATTATTTTAATATTTTTAAATTTGTTAAGGCTTATTTGTAACCTAGCCTGGAGACTATTCCATGTGTGCTTGAGAAGAATGCATATATTTTTGTGGATAGAATTAGTACAATGATAGTATTAAAATCAATTATTATCAGCCCTTAGCATTTTCTATGAGTCCTGTTTGAGAAAAAAAAACCTTTAATAGGAGACGATATGGAAAGTCAGCTATCTGGTAAACTCCCACTGAGATCACACTCTCCCCCAGATTCTTTGACAAAACCTAGGTTTCAAGAAAGATGGCTGGGACTCTCTTTCTATGACTCTCCACATTTTCTTAATTCATTTTCCTTTACACTGAGATCACTGAAGAAATTCATGGAATTTTTTGGCATCAAAAAGTATTAGACAAGATGTGATGACATAAATGTGAGTTAGTGATAGTGTCCATATTTCCTCTCTGGAGCTGTGACCCATCTACAGGTTGGCATGCCCTCATCGATCCAGCCTCAGGACTTTCCTTAACCTAAGTCACTTGGGGACTAGCTCCTGGGAGAGAAAACTGGTCAGAATATTAGCCCCACAAGTCCCAGGAAAGCTTTCTAAGCTTGTCTGGATGCTAGGTCTCTAATCTCATAGCCCACATCCCTCTGGGTGGCTTCTGGTCTGCATATCTCTATGTTCAAGTTTAAGTGCTTGGATATTATACATTATCCTTGGATCTGTATGTAGGTCCTAGGCTGCTAAGTGAGAAATTCACTTGTCCAACCAATGCTAAAACACGTATTCCCAGTATTCAGCCATTCCAATGATCTGAATTGGGCTCTGTAGTTTCCAGGCTCCTAGACCAAGGAATTCACATTTCTAACCAGTCTCAAAGTGTATCTTCTTGGGATTCAACCATTCCAAACTGACCTTGTAATCCTTCCGTATTTTTCTTCAGAAACCTGCTCATGAAAATTCAGTTATGACACTGTCAAAGACTGTCTACATGCTCCACTCCTAAAAAGGAAAAACTTTCACACCATGACCTGTAATGTGCGATTTTAAGTCAGTACCATCAACACTCACAGGTTTTGTTGTTTCTTCTTAGGATTTGTGCATCTGGCTGGAGGGGATGGACCCTGCTCAGGGCAAGTAGAAATGTATTCTGGAGAAGTCTGGATCCCAGTGTCTGATGGGAACTTCACACTCCCCACTGCCCAGGTCATCTGTGCAGAGCTGGGTTGTGGCAAGGCTGTGTCTGTCCAGGAGCATGAGCTCTTCAGAGAGGCCAGTGCCCAGGTCTGGGCTGAAGGGTTCAGGTGTGAGGGGGAGGAGCCTGAGCTCTGGGTCTGCCCCAGGGTGCCCTGTCCAGGGGGCACGTGTCACCACAGTGGAGCTGCTCAGGTTGTCTGTTCAGGTGAGATGCAGGTCAGGCCTTTCACCTCTGTGAACACCCTGCTCAGTTGAGAAAGTTATGTGATTTTGCTGAAACTCTGTCTTCTTCTACCAGCATACTCTGAAGTCCGGCTCATGACAAACGGCTCCTCTCAGTGTGAGGGGCAGGTGGAGATGAACATTTCTGGACAATGGAGAGCGCTCTGTGCCTCCCACTGGAGTCTGGCCAATGCCAATGTTGTCTGTCGTCAGCTTGGCTGTGGAGTCGCCATCTCCACCCCCGGAGGACCACACTTGGTGGAAGGAGGTGATCAGATCCTAACAGCCCGATTTCACTGCTCGGGGGCAGAGTCCTTCCTGTGGAGTTGTCCTGTGACTGCCCTGGGTGGGCCTGACTGTTCCCATGGCAACACAGCCTCTGTGATCTGCTCAGGTAAGAGAGAGGGAAGGACTACTGGTACTCAGGATGCTCCTGGAGTGAAATGTCCCCAAGAGCAGAGAGGGAGGTTAAAAGGGCTTCAAAGTCAGAGATTTATTTTGTAGCGAAATATGGATCTTCTCATTGTTCATTCATTTTTCAGGTCAGGGCAAGAAGTGTGAAGGGGAATAATATATTTTTAAGCAACTTGTTGCTTACATAAAATCATAGAAAACAATGTAGGAGTAGTAAGTATAGACCTCAGTATGAACCCCAGCCCAGAGCAGCAAAGAGAATGTCCCCAGCACCACAGTCACTGTCGTCCCCAGGATCTGTGTCCTCCCTCCTCGACAGGGAAAAGCACTTACCTAAATTCTACTGACATAGAGAGTTTTATTAATATTTGAACTTTATGTAAAATGATGCCATATGTTTCATCTTTTGTGTCTGATTTCATAGACTCAAAATTATGTTTGGGATTCACACATGATATTGTACATTGTAGCACTTTATTATTTTTTTTAATTAATGTAGAGTATGCTTTGAATACAGATCCTAACAGCCCGATTTCACTGCTCGGGGGCAGAGCCCTTCCTGTGGAGTTGTCCTGTGACTGCCTTGGGTGGGCCTGACTGTTCCCATGGCAACACAGCCTCTGTGATCTGCTCAGGTAAGAGAGAGGGAAGGGCTACTGGTACTCAGGATGGTCCTGGAGTGAAATGTCCCCAAGAGCAGAGAATGAGGTTAAACGGGCTTCAAAGTCAGATTTATTTTGTAGTGAAATATGGATCTTCTCATTGTTCATTCATCTTTCAGGTCAGGGCAAGAAGTGTGAAGGGGAATAATATATTTTTAAGCAACATTGTTGCTTACATGTAATCATAGTAAACAATGTAGGAGCAATAAGTATAGACCTCAGTATGAACTCCAGCCCAGAGTAGCAAAGAGAATGTCCCCAGCACCACAGTCCCTGTCGTCCCCAGGATCTGTGTCTTCCCTCCTCGAAAGGGAAAAGCACTTACCTAACTTCCACTGACATAGAGAGTTTTATCAATGTTTCAACTTTATGTAAAATGATGCAGTATGTTTCATCTTTTGTATCTAATTTCATAGACTCAAAATTATGTTTGGGATTCACACATGATGTTGTACATTGTAGCACTTTTTTTTTTTTTTTTTAACAGTCCCTGTCGTCCCCAGGATCTGTGTCTTCCCTCCTCGAAAGGGAAAAGCACTTACCTAACTTCCACTGACATAGAGAGTTTTATCAATGTTTCAACTTTATGTAAAATGATGCAGTATGTTTCATCTTTTGTATCTAATTTCATAGACTCAAAATTATGTTTGGGATTCACACATGATGTTGTACATTGTAGCACTTTTTTTTTTTTTTTTTTACTGTAGAGTATGCTTTGAATGATCACATGGCCATGTACTGGTCCATTCTACTGACAGTATAGATCTGCGTTATTTCCAGTTCTTGACTATTACAAATATGATATTACAACTTACCTTGACAATGTCTTTGGATGCAAATATGTATTACTTATTTTCCATGTTTAACCCTTGGCCTTTTATTTTCATTTTCTTAATCAAATGGTGTCCTTTGATGAACTCATTTCTTAATCTTATGTAAATATAGCTTACCAACATTTTTCTGTACATTTAATGCTTCTTATATCCTTTAAAAAAGAAGTTTGCCTACTCGAAGATTGTAAAAACATTCTCTAAGAGTATCTTATGGAAATTTTATTATACTTCTCTTGTTATTGTACATTGCTTCTGGGATTGATATCTGTGTAAGATAAGGGTCAGGGTTCATATGGACATCCAATTGACTCAGAATCTTTTTCTGAAAAGACTCTTCCCCACTGCAGTGCTGCCTTTGTCATAAGCAGAAGGGCAAGTATGTCTGTCTTATTTGAGATTCTCTATTCTGTTCCATGTTATCATTTGTCTATCCTTGCACAAATACTGCATTTTCTTAATTATCATAACTTCATAGTTGTTGTTGTTCAATTGCTAAGTCATGTCTGACTCTTTGTGACCCCATGGACTACAGCACACCAGGCTTCCCTGTCATTCACTGTCTCCCTGAATTTCAAACTTTGTAGTAAGTCTTAATAATTTTAATTTACAGAGTTACTTTATATTAACTCCTCTAATATCATTGCTTTTCTTACCAACTGTGCTGTTCATTTTTGGCTGCTTGTATTTTGTATGGATTTAGAAGTCAGCTTGTCATTTTCACCAAAAGAAAAGCTTAAGGGTATCATTGAGATTAAATTTAAAAATTTGAGAGTAGACATAGAAATTTGAGGATGATTAACACTGACAATGTTGAGTTTTCCAAATCATTGACATAATACATCCCTCCATTTTGTTAGATCCTGAATTTCAGAGAATTTGCCCATCTTCTACTAAGATTTCTCCTAGGTATTTTATTTTTGATGTTAGGAATATTTTGTGAAAGTGTCCTGGCAATGAATTCTCTTTGACTTGTTTTCATCTTTAAATTCTTTCAATTTTGATGTATGTTGAGACATAAAAATGTTGGGAAAACACTATAAAAATTCATTTATGAACTTTACCTGGGTTTCTAAATGTTAGTATCAATATTTTGCTTTAATCTCTGTGTGTGTCCTTCCTTCTCTGTTCACCTTCTGCTCCATTTCTTCCTGAATATTTAAATTATTTCTGAATTCGGTTGAAGACATGATGTTCCTTTATCCTCAGAACAGTTCTGGGAATTTCCTTACAGAACCAGAGTTCAGTCAAGTCTTTAAATGACTTCAGCTCCAGGTGACATCTAATTGCAGCACTGAAAGACTGCCAAACTGAGTCTCTTCCTGATTAATGACCCAAAGTCATAAGCAAAATTAAGTACATATTTTTTTTTCGGCTACTAAGTTTTACCTTTTTATATTGATCAAATTGCCAACATCTGTTGGATCACAGAAAAAGCAAGAAAGTTCCAGAGAAACCTCTACTTCTGCTTTATTGACTATGCCAAAGGCTTTGACTTTGTGGATCACAACAATCTGTGGAAAATTCTTAAAGAAATGGAAATACTAGACCACCTACCTGCCTCTTGATAAATCTGTGTGCAGGTCAAGAACAACATTTAGAACTGGACATGGAACAACAGACTGTTTCTAAATTGGGAAAGGAGTACGTCAAGACTGTATATAGTCACACTGCTTATTTAAATTATATGCAGAGTACCTCACGTGAAATGCTGGGCTGAATGAAGCACGAGCTGGAGTCAAGATTGTCAGGAGGAATATCAATAATCTCAGATATGCTGATGACACCACCCTTATGGCAGAAAGCGAACAGGAACTGAAGAGCCTCTTGATGAAAGTGAAAGAGGAGAGTGAAAACGCTGGCTTATAACTCAACATTCAAAAAACAAAAATCATGGTATCCGGTCCCATCATTTCATGGCAAATACATGGGGAAATAATGGAAACAGAGACAGACTATTTTCTTGGGCTTCAAAATCACTGCAGATGGTGACTGCAGCCATGAAATTAAATGATGCTCGCTCCTTGGAAGAAAAGCTATGACCAACCTAGACAGCATATTAAAAAGCAGAGACATTACTTTGCTGACAAAGGTCCATCTAGTCAAAGCTGTGACTTTTCCAGTAGTTATGTATGGAGGTAAGAGTTGGACCATAAAGAAAGTTGAGCATCGCAGAACTGATGCTTTTGAACTGTGGTGTAGAAGGAGACTCTTGAGAGTCCCCTGGACTGCAAGGAGATCAAACCAGTGGATCCTAAAGGAAATTAGTCCTGAATATTCATTGGAAGGACTGACACTGAAGCTGAATCTTCAACACTTTGGCCACCTGATGAGAAGAGCTGACTCATTGGAAGAGACCCTGCTGCTGGTAAAGATTGAGGGCAGGAGGAAAAGGGGATGACAGAGGATGAGATGGTTGGATGGCATCACCGGCTTGATGGACATGAGTTTGAGCAAGCTCCAGAAGTTGGTGATGAACAGGGAAGCCTGGCAAGCTGCAGTTCATTGGGTCACAAAGAGTTGGACATGACTGAGGGACTGAGCTGAAGTGAACCAAGTCTTTTGGAAAAACTGCCATACAACCATATAGCCAGAACTCTTGCTATGTGACCTGAATTAATTGAAGAATATCTTCTGATTTTGCATTTTGATGTTTCAAGTTGGTGATGAACAGGGAAGCCTGGCAAGCTGCAGTTCATTGGGTCACAAAGAGTTGGACATGACTGAGGGACTGAGCTGAAGTGAACCAAGTCTTTTGGAAAAACTGCCATACAACCATATAGCCAGAACTCTTGCTATGTGACCTGAATTAATTGAAGAATATCTTCTGATTTTGCATTTTGATGTTTCTACTTTATGCTGAGCTAATGTACAGCTACACTTATTCTTTAGTTCTTAACTGCAGCTAACAAGTTTTTCAGCTCTAGAAGTATTTGGTTTTTGTTATCATTTCTCTGCAAAGATACACATTTTGTCAATTAACTCCATAAGCACTTTAACCGTGGCTATATATATTCTCATCAGGTAACTCTAGCAGCTGAACACCCTGGGAAATTTGTTCTAATGTCTCCTTTTTTCCTTTTCGATTTTTAATGAGATCTATTTTATATAAGTGTTTGTTTTAAAGATACACATTAAAGAAATTGTAGAAATCCTTCAGAAAGAATTTTGTTTTGCTTTTACTTAGGGATAGATTCGGGCTTCCCTGGAGGCTCAGATGGTAAAAAATCCTCCTGCAGTGCAGGAGACCTAGGTGTGATCCCTGGGTTGGGAAGATCCCCTGGAGGAGGACTTGGCAATCCACTCCAATATTCTTGCTTGAAAAATCTTATGGGCAAAGGATACTGGTGGGCTATAGTCCAAGGGGTTTCAAAGAGTCGGACATGACTGAGCGACTAACCACAGACAGGGATAAATTTAGGGATACAACTTACTTAACTCACTCTTACAGCAAACTGAATTAATTGAAGAATATCTTCTGATTTTGCATTTTGATGTTTCTACTTTATGCTGAGCTAATGTACCACTACACTTATTCTTTAGTTCTTAACTGCAGCTAACAAATTTTTCAGCTCTAGAAGTATTTGGTTTTTGTTATAATTTCTCTGCAAAGATACACATTTTGTCATTTAATTCCATAAGCACTTTAACCGTGGCTATATATATTCTCGTCAGGTAACTCTAGCAGCTGAACACCCTTGGAAATTAGTTCTAATGTCTCCTTTTTCCATTCTGTTTTTCATGAGATCTATTTTATATAAGTGTTTGTTTTAAAGATACACATTAAAGAAATTGTAGAGATCCTTCAGAAAGAATTTTGTTTTGCTTTTACTTAAGGATAGATTTGGGCTTCCCTGGAGGCTCAGATGGTAAAAAATCTGCCTGCAGTGCAGGAGACCTAGGTGTGATCCCTGGGTTGGGAAGATCCCCTGGAGGAGGGCTTGGCAACCCACTCCAATATTCTTGCTTGAAAAATCTTATGGGCAAAGGATACTGGTGGGCTATATTCCAAGGGGTTTCAAAGAGTTGGACAGGACTGAAGATTTGGGCTTCCCTGGAGGCTCAGATGGTAAAAAATCTGCCTGCAGTGCAGGAGACCTAGGTGTGATCCCTGGGTTGGGAAGATCCCCTGGAGGAGGGCTTGGCAACCCACTCCAATATTCTTGCTTGAAAAATCTTATGGGCAAAGGATACTGGTGGGCTATATTCCAAGGGGTTTCAAAGAGTTGGACAGGACTGAGCGACTAACCACAGACAGGGATAAATTTAGGGATACAACTTACTTAACTCACTCTTACAGCAACACTTGGGTTAAAACAGAAATTGTGATACTGTCAGAAACAGAACTCTCCAAGGAGGAGGTGAAACCAAGTGTATGATAACTTTACTGCTGGGTCACAGCTCTCATCTTAGGTTCCAGCAGTAGGTCATTATTTTCCTTAATTCAGTTTCCTCTTCTTCAACCCTTCCAGACTTCTGATCAGTGTTCTTTCTTCAGGAAACCTGACCCAGGTGCTGCCCCAGTGCAATGACTCCCTGTCTGAACCAGCAGGCTCTGCGGCCTCAGTGGAGAGCGCCCCCTACTGCTCAGGTGAGGGTCCCACAGGACAGAAGACCCTACTCAACCCCTGGGGTCACCGCCCCCATTGTCCCATTTCTCTCTCCTCAGACAACAGACAGCTCCGCCTGGTGGACGGGGGCGGTCCCTGCGCCGGGAGAGTGGAGATCCTTGACCAGGGCTCCTGGGGCACCATCTGTGATGACGGCTGGGACCTTGACGATGCCCGCGTGGTGTGCAGGCAGCTGGGCTGTGGAGAAGCCCTCAGTGCCACGAAGTCTGCTCACTTTGGGGCGGGATCAGGGCCCATCTGGCTGGACGACCTGAACTGCACAGGAAATGAGTCCCACGTGTGGAGGTGCCCTTCCCGGGGCTGGGGGCAGCACGACTGCAGACACAAGCAGGACGCGGGCATCATCTGCTCAGGTCTGCGCTGCACACTGTCCACAGGCTGGAGGAAGGGTGGGGCCCTGGAGGACGGGGATCTGAGCCCTGAGGGAGAGATGCTGAAAGGACCAGAGAAGGAAGCTTCCTCTCAAAGAAGTCTGTCTTTCCAGCAGATGTGAAGACGAGGTGCTTTCACTTCCTTCTGCAGCAGCTGAGGTTCTGGTCCTTTCTTCTCAGCAGTGTTTCCTGGCAGGGCCATTTCTTACAGTTTTTATTGAAAGCAGGGCTCACTCTGCAGTTACATACAAAAAATTTAAACCCACGGTACTAGTTTCTGTTTGCTTCCTTAATAATTTCCAAATTAGTGGTTTAAAACAGCATGTATTTATTTCCTTACACTTCTCTAGCTTAGATGTCCAGCAGGGATCTCACTGGGCTGGGATCAAGGCTTCAGCAGGGCAGCATCACTTTTGTGGCTCTAGGAGAGAATCTGTTTCTTGCCTTTTCAAACTTCTTGAAACCACCTACATTCCTTCCTTCACAGCACCCTTCATCCATTATCAGACTAGCAATGCTGCAGGCCTCCAACCATTATCCAGAGTCACACCTCTCTTTTTAGCCTGAGCTAAGAAAAGTATTCCACGTTTAAGGATAGTGGGTCTAAGGATGTGATTAGACTGGGCTCATATTGTTAATACATTATCTCACCATCCCGAAGTCCTTACTTTAATCACATCTGTAAATCCCTCTTGTGAGGTACATTAACATATTCACAGGTTGCAGAGATTGGGATGTGGACATTTTTTGATTAATTATTATTCCTATCTCCCTAATATCCACATCACATCCCTTTGACATACTCTTTAAAGATTTCATCAGGAAGCAAGATTCAGCTGCCCCTTCCTGACTAGCGCCCATGCAGTTTGGTCTTCCTCTCAGTTCATATCCACTACACCATTGTGGCAGAAATAGAAAGACAGACACAAATGGACGAAGTCGGTTAAAAGGGAGGCGATGTCAGTCTTGTCATCTAGTGGGTATCTCTTGAACAAAGTCAGAGATGAATGTTCATTATTTCCAGAAGAAAGGAAAACCTAGAACATCCAACAAAGTTTTTTTACTGTGTATTGGGATGTGGACATTTTTGGATTAATTATTATCCCTATCTCCCTAATATCCACATCACATCCCTTTGATATACTCTTTTAAGATTTCAGGAAGCAGGATTCAGCTGCCCCTCCCTGACTAGCGCCCATGCAGTTTGGTCTTCCTCTCAGTTCATATCCTCTACACCATTGTGGCAGAAATAGAAAGACAGACACAAATGGACAAAGTCGGTTAAAAGGGAGGTGATGTCAGTCTTGTCGTCTAGTGGGTATCTCTTGAGCAAGGTCTGAGATGAATGTTCATTATTTCCAGAAGAAAGGAAAACCTAGAACATCCAACAAAGTTTTTTTACTGTGTTCTGTATCCTCCCCTTTCAACCTTAGAGTTCCTGGCCCTCAGGATTGTGAGCGAGGACCAGCAGTGTGCTGGGTGGCTGGAAGTTTTCTACAACGGGACCTGGGGCAGTGTCTGCCGCAGCCCCATGGAAGACATCACTGTGTCCGTGATCTGCAGGCAGCTTGGCTGTGGGGACAGTGGAACCCTCAACTCTCCTGTTGGTCTCAGGGAAGGTTCTAGACCCCGGTGGGTGGATGGAATCCGCTGTCGGAAAACTGACACCTCTCTCTGGCAGTGTCCTTCTGACCCTTGGAATTACACTTCCTGCTCTCCCAAGGAGGAAGCCTATATCTCGTGTGCAGGTGACTTACTCTCTGTTTCTGTGTGTCTGTCCCAACCCTGTAGGATGCAGTGAGATCTGATATTTTAAAATCTAAGTGATGAATTTAATTTGGGTCCACAAAATGATATAAGTGAAAATGTTAGTTGCTCAGTTGTGCTCTTTGTGACCACATGGACTGTAGCCTGCCAGGCTCCTCTCTCTATGGGATTCTCCAGCAAGAATGCTGGAATGGGTTACCATTCCCTTCTCCAGGGGCTCATCCTGACCCAGGTATGGGAATCGGGTCTCCTATACTGCAGTCGGATTCTTTACTGTCTGAGTCACCAGAGAAGCTTAATGAGGTAAGAATGAAACTAATTTAATCCACATAGTCCAATCTTGTCTGTTAAAATCTTTAATTGAGACGTAACTCTCATAACATTATATTAGTTCTAAGTGTAAAACATAGTGTTTATGTATTTGTACATATTGGTAAATCACCACACATACAGTAATATCCATCACCACATGCAGTTACAATTTTTTTCTCTTATGATCCCACAAGTAAGAATTTGCATGCTGCAACTAAGACCCAGCACAACCAAATAAATACTTAATTTTAAAAGAGAGTGCCGTTTCCTTCATAGCAGCATGGTTTTTATCCACACAAGGGCTTCCCTGGTAGGTCAACAGGTAAAGAATCCGCCTGCCATGCAGGAGACCCTGGTTTGATTCCTGAGTCTGGAAAATCCGCATGAGAAGGATAAGCTACTCACTACAGTAGTCTTGGGCCTCCCTTGTGACTCAGCTGGTAAAGAATCTGCCTGCAATGTGGGAGACCTGGGTTTGATCCCTGGGTTGGGAAGACCCCCTGGAGAAGGGGATGGCTACCCACTCCAGTATTCTTTCTTGGAGAATTCCATGGACTCTATACTCCATGGGGTTGCGAAGAGTTGGACATGACTGAGTGACTTTCACAAACACTATATACAAAAATATTATCTTCTTTCCTATATTATTGTCTTAAGATATCTTTCATGACAATATTTTTTCTCTAGAATGTTTTAAAATTTCTTATTTATTCATAGGAACTCTTTATAAACAAACATCACTTACTGTTTTTCTTAAATATTTTTGTAAGATTTTCCCCATATTTTACATATATTTTAAAGGTTGTATATGTGTATGGGTGGGTTATGTGGTCAAATCTGTAATGTTTTACTTTTTTGCTGTCTGCCTTTATTGCAATGTTTCAAATGCCATTTTTTATCTCAAAATAACAAGGAATCAAGTTTTATTCTCTGCAAACAATTTTATAGTTCCACTAAAGAATATTCAAAACCTAATTTCAAATTTATTTATTTATCTGAATTTATTTTACTATGTGTGATGGTGTAACATCATCACCAGATAGGAATTACATTTTAGATATGTGATATCTTAGCTCCATCACAAAATAAAAGCACATGGTTTCATGAGTTCATGGATATGACATCAAAAGTACAGGCAAGGAAGCAAAAAAGACAAGTGGGAATATATCAAAATAAAAAGCTTCCACAAACCAAATGAAAGATCAACAGAGTGAAAAAGCAAGCTCCTTCTCCTAAGTCACTTCGGTCGTGTCCGACTCTGTGCAACCCCATAGACGGCAGCCTGCCAGGCTCCCCCATTCCTGGGATTCTCAAGGCAATCACACTGGAGTGGGTTGCAGTACAAGTTATATAAGATATTAATTTCCAAAAATAATAAGGAACTCCTATAACTTAAGAGAAAAAAAAACCCAACAAACTTAAAACCTAATAACTCAATTAATAAATTGGCCGAGGGCTTGAATAGAAATTGCTCTAAAGAAGACATACAAATGGCAATAGGTATATGAAAAAATGCTTGACATTGTCAATCATCAGGGAAATGTAAATTAAAACCACAAAGAGATATCATCTCACACATGTCAGAATGACTTTTTTTTTTTTTTTTTTTAAAACAAACATCACTTACTGTTTTTCTTAAATATTTTTGTAAGATTTTCCCCATATTTTACATATATTTTAAAGGTTGTATATGTGTATGGGTGGGTTATGTGGTCAAATCTGTAATGTTTTACTTTTTTGACTTCTGCCTTTAGTGCAGTGTTTCAAACGCCATTTTTTTTAATCTCAAAGTAACATTGAATCAAGTTTCATTTTCTGCAAACAATTTTATAGTTCCACTAAAGAATATTCAAAACCTAATTTCAAATTTATTTATTTATCTGAATTTATTTTACTATGTGTGATGGTGTAACATCATCACCAGATAGGAATTACATTTTAGATATGTGATATCTTAGCTCCATCACAAAATAAAAGCACATGGTTTCATGAGTTCATGGATATGACATCAAAAGTACAGGCAAGGAAGCAGAAAAGACAAGTGGGAATATATCAAAATAAAAAGCTTCCACAAACCAAATGAAAGATCAACAGAGTGAAAAAGCAAGCTCCTTCTCCTAAGTCACTTCGGTCGTGTCCGACTCTGTGCAACCCCATAGACGGCAGCCTGCCAGGCTCCCCCATTCCTGGGATTCTCAAGGCAATCACACTGGAGTGGGTTGCAGTACAAGTTATATAAGATATTAATTTCCAAAAATAATAAGGAACTCCTATAACTTAAGAGAAAAAAAAACCCAACAAACTTAAAACCTAATAACTCAATTAATAAATTGGCCGAGGGCTTGAATAGAAATTGCTCTAAAGAAGACATACAAATGGCAATAGGTATATGAAAAAATGCTTGACATTGTCAATCATCAGGGAAATGTAAATTAAAACCACAAAGAGATATCATCTCACACATGTCAGAATGACTTTTTTTTTTTCTTTTTTTCTTTTTTAAAAGACACTTAGTGTTGGCAAGGCTGTGGAGAAGTTGACACTTTAGGTGCACTTATCCACATTAAATGTATAAATTGTACTAATAAAACTATGTAATCCAGGGGTTAAATCTCTGGGCTTTCACTGTCATGGGCCCAGGTTCAATCCCTGACCTGGGAACTATGAGCCCGTGAGCAACAGCACAGCCAGCAAACAAACTATGACCAAAATATCTGTATGATTTGTACTGATGTCCCTTTTCATTCTTGGTATTGTTAGCTTCATCTTCTCTCTGCTCTGCATTAGAATTGCTCAGGGTTCATCAGTTTTCAATGAGCCACGTTTAAAGGGTTTTCTTCTATATTTTCTATCTTATGCTTACCTTCTTTTCCATTAATTTTTGTTCCTTTTTAAATTAACCCCAACATTCTACATTCTTGACTTTCTCATCTAGTTTCTTAATTGGAAGCTTATTTTTTTTTTCACTTTCAGTCTTTCCTCTTCTCTAAATCTAGGGTATAAACTTCCCTTAGGTACTACTTGAGTTTCATTAGAAGAATCTAGCATACCATTATTTTGTGTTTTTTTTTTTTATCATTATTTCACAATATTTTGTAAGTTTTAAATTTATTCCTGGACTTGATGGTTTTTGGAAGGATCTTGCTGAATTTCCCCAAATAGAGGTGGCTATAAATATTTTCTTATTAGTTCCTAGTTTTATTCCACTGTGGTCAGAGTAACTATTCTGTATGAATTCAAAGAATGAAAGATTTTGTCCTGTCATGTGGTCATTTTGGTAAAAGTTCCAAGAGCATTTACAGTAATGTGACCTCTTGCGCTGTCGGGTGCATTGCTCTATGTGTCACTTAGTTAAATGTGCTGATTATGTTGTTGTACATCTACTCTATTCTTCTTTGTTTTCTGTATGTTTGGTCTGCATGCTATTGAAAAGGATATGGTAATAATCCCCCAGTTTGATTGTGATTTTGTCTATTTCTTCTTTTCACTCTGTCAAGTATGTTTCAAAGTTATGTTCTGTTACCTTTCTTGAATTTTGTTGTCTAAAATATCTTTATCAAGGGTGCATCTCCTTATAATCCTGAAAATTCCCTCTTTAATTAAATTCATGTATCTTGGCTTAAAGTCTACTTTCTGGGACATTGATATAGCTACTCTAGTTTTGTTACAGTTAGTACATTTTTTCCATCATTTTACTTTCAGCCATTCTTGCTTTCATAATATAAGGTGGGCATTTTGCAAGTAACACTTGTGTCAATTTTGTTTTATCTTAATCCATTCACTGTAAATGCAATTACTGATATTGATGTGTTAGTATCTGCCATTTGTTTTTAATTGATCCCCCTGCTTTATGTTCCTTTTTGTCTCCTTTCTTCCCCTCCTTTTGTGTTAAATAAATCTGTTATTATCCTAGATTTTCCTTTTTCCTTTTGATTTTCAGCAGCTTTACTAGGAGTGGGAATTTTCATACTCCTTCATTAATTTTTTTAAAAAGTTCTCTATTGCTACATCTTCAGATATTACGTCTGCAGTTCTGTCTCTCTGTCTCTTATCTCTTCTCCCTCTCCTGCTCCTCTTTCTTCTCTTTCTCATCTTTCATCTTTAAGACTCCTCTAAATCACTATATTCTAAGTTCTATATAAAATTCTTTAAACTTATTCATTCACCTTTTAAACCTAGCTATTTTATTTTAGGTTGGCAATAGTTCCTTGGATATTTTTATTTATGATTATTTGTTATTTTTTTCATCTTTTTACCTGCTTATATTCTCTTCTTCTGTCTTTTCCCCTAAATACAATGATCATAGTTAAAACCCTTATCTGCTGAGTCCAGCATTTCTATCATAGGTGTCTCTGCATTCTTTCCTCTTTTTTCACTTTGGTCATTTGTCATGTTATCCTAGCTTCTCAAATGTCATGTCATTTTTTATTAGATGCTATAAATTATATATGAAAAAGTAAGATACTCCTGATACATTTTCTAACACTTGAAAGGATTTACCCTTTGTTTTCCTAGGCAGGTATGGGGAAAGGGTGTTCATCACCCAAACATCCAAATATAACCTAAAACTGAGCTGTAAGAAGTATGAGTTGCAATTTTGGTAGCACTCAGTCCACCTCTGATTTCTCTGTCCCTATGACATAGGCTTTCAGAGATTTCAGTTCAAAGCCTATATTCTATGGTAGCTAAGTACCCAAAATAATGAAAAAGACTCTGATTTCCAAGTCTTTTTATATAGTTCTCTAGCTTCCTGCCCTTCACAGCTTATATATTGGGCAACTATTTGAGGAGAAAACCTGCTGTGTGAGAGAGGTTCTCAAGACTCTAATTTTGTCCTTCCAGCACCAGATAACTCCCAGGTTATGCTGGCTTCCTGTCACAACAGTAGTCCTCTGCTCGTTTGAGCCCAGATTCTGAATCATTAAATTATGCAATGAACTGGCAAATTCCCACAGAGAAAAAGAAGCTATAGATCTTGGACTAACATTGAAATAATCTCCACTCTTTAGAATGTTACCATATTTAGTCCATGTTTTGTTAACAAATGTTGAATGCATTTACTGTTTTAAAAAAATTTTTTTCTAGCTTTTAGAGTTGTATCCAGAAAGACCCAGCAGGACACATTGGCCTGCTGTGAACTCCATTCTCCCTGAAAGTGGAAAATTTTAGGTTTAATTCTCTACTTCATTATCTACTTAAAGTGCAGCACTGATCAACATTATTTAACCTTTCTTTACCTACATTTTTTTTTATCCTTCCTCCTACTTTTCAACCTTATTAATTCTCTTGCCACTGCTATAAGAAACCAGACCCAGCTGCTGCCCCAGTGCAATGCTGCTGCTGCTGCTGCTAAGTCGCTTCAGTCGTGTCCGACTCTTAACGACCCCATGGACTGCAGCCTACCAGGCTCCTCTGTCCATGGCATTGTCCAGGCAAGAGTACTGGAGTGGGTTGCCATTGCCTTCTGCACGAGTGCAGACTCCATATCAGAACCAGCAGGGTCTGTAGCCTCAGATGAGAGCGCCTCCTACTGCTCAGGTGAGGGTCCCACAGGACAGAAGACCCTTATTCTCCAGGTCAACGTCCCGTGTCCCATTTCTCTCTCCTCAGGCAGCAGACAGCTCCGCCTGGCGGACGGGGGCGGTCCCTGCGCCGGGAGAGTGGAGATCCTTGACCAGGGCTCCTGGGGCACCATCTGTGATGACAGGTGGAACATGAACGATGCCCGCGTGGTGTGCAGGCAGTTGGGCTGTGGAGAAGCCCTCGATGCCACTGTCTCTTCTTCCTTTGGGGCGGGATCAGGGCCCATTTGGCTGGACAACGTGAAATGCACAGGAAAGGAGTCCCACGTGTGGAGGTGCCCTTCCCTGGGCTGGGGGAAGCACAACTGCGATCATAGCGAGGATGCAGGAGTCGTCTGCTCAGGTATGGTCAGTTCATTACTCACCAGCTGGGAGAAAGGAAAGTTCCAAGAAAGCTGGTGTCTGATCAGGGGGACAATAGGGGACGGGTGGGCTAGAGAGGACTGAGACAACTACCCCTCCTCCCTGAGTGCCCCGTAGCTGTGAGCAATGAGCTTCATATACTTTCCTCTTACAAGTCTATGTTATTCTTTTCTTCTTCATTGGTCTTACCTGAACTAAAATAGCTTTATTTATTCTCCCAGTTAAAATAAATCCTCATAATTTTTTTTCATAATTCACTTTTTGTAAGAGTGAAACATTTGCTGACAGCCATATATACGTTCCTTTTGCACAAGAAGGCTATGAGAGGGAGGGACAAAAATGAGGATGTACTTTCCTGAGTGGAGTTTTTTCTGTACAAACAGTGTGAGACATTATTTTGCACTAGGTTAGTATGAGTGGAGGTTACTCCTACTATAGGAGGATATCATTTACATATACAGAGGGTATCCCTACAGGGGTTATCATTTAACAGATCAGAGATTCTTATGGATTTGTGCCAGATTTCAAGTTTCCTTTGCAAATTTAGACATAAATGTTCATAGTTCTTTGATAGTAGAGAATTGCTGATGGAATGCTCTGAGTCATATATTCTTCCATTGTTACTAGAAAAGTTTCTCTCTCAAATTTTTCCTTTAAAATATCTGTATAAATGCAAACTTTGGAGGAACACTTAGCCAAGCACTGACAAGTCAAAGGTGGAGGTAATAAAACTCGAATTTCTGTTTTTTATGTTAAGAGATTATATAGTTTATATTTGATGACTTCAATGATATAAGAGAATTGCATTTGGGGGCTTATTCGGAGTAAGTGGACAAATATAATTTTTGAAGAAGATGGAAAAGGTTTTATAGTAGCTGGGAGAAAGGAGAATGGCAATGGGAGCTGATGAAGGCTAGTGTGAGGTTCTCTGAGCAGCGCTGAGAGGCCAGGTGTGGTGTGAAGGATGCTACGTGTGCCTAAAGACACAGAATGTGTACACAGCAAGAGACCAGACAAGGATATGTCTTCACTATATTAATATCTTTACTTACATCGGCCTTCTATTTAATACTTTTCTTAGAATTTTCGCACACCTATTCTTCCATGTAAATTTAAAAATCAAGTAGAAAATAAAAAAAGATATACTATATCTCTATCCTGATATGTATAAGACTTTATTGAGTATTCAGCATACACTTGAATATTTCACATGTATCAGGCTATATAAAACAGAATACAAGAAAAAAATACCTTTTTCTTGTTCTTTCTAAATTTTTAATCTCATAGAATTAATATAACAATATCAATAACCTCATATATGCAGATAACACCACCCTAATGGCAGAAAGTGAATGGAAACAGAGGAGAGCCTCTTGATGAAAGTGGAAGAGAAGAGTGAAAAAGCTGGCTTGAAACTCCGCATTCAAAAAACTAATATCATGGCATCCAGTCCCATCACTTCATGACAAAGAGATGAGGAAAAAATGGAAACAGCAACAGACTTTATTTTCTTGGGCTCCAAAATCACTGCAGACTATGACTGCAGCCATGAAATTAAAAGACGCCTGCTCCTTGGAAGAAAAGCTATGACAAACCTAGACAGCATGTTAATAAGCAGAGACATTACTCTGTGACAAATGTCCATATAGTCAAAGCTATGTTTTTTTTTTTTTTTCCAGTAGTTATGTATGGACGTGAGAGTTGGATCAAAAAGAAGGCTGAGCACTCTAAGAATTGATGCTTTTGAACTGTGGTGCTGGAGAAGACTCTGGAGAGTCCCTTGGACTGCAAGGATATCAAATCAGTGAATCCCAAAGGAAATCAACCCTGAATACCTCATTGGAAGGATGTATGCTGCAGCTGAAGCTCCAATACTTTGGCCACATGATAAGAAGAAATGACTCATTGGAAAAGACCCTGAGGCTGGGGAAGATTGAAGACTGGAGAAGAAGGGGATGACAGAGGATGAGGTGGTTGGATGGCATCGCTGACTAAATGGACATGAGTTTGGGTAGACTCAGGGAGACAGTGAAGGACAGGGAAGCCTGGAGCACTGCAGCCCATGGGGTCACACAGAGTCGGACACGACAGAGCGACTGAGCAACAAAAACAGTCAGTTAAATAAAAATACTTTAATTAGAATGTGGAGCCTGTGACAAGACTCCCAGCCAGAGGAGGCCAGGGGTCCTGACCTGGACCCCTCCCCAGAGATGGAAATTGATAAATAACAAAAGGCAGGCAGATCATCCGCTCCCTCATCACTCATTCTTATATCAGTGGTCAAGCTAATCCTTCAATTCTTTAATTTCTGTGGTGTCTTTTCTGTTCTCTCCTGCTCTCTATAGTAGATTTTTATTCTGTTACATCATTCTTTTTGAGACCTCAAAGTTCGCATACTTATGCAATCAGTGTCCTTTACCAGGACAAATTCCACCATTACGTACATAGCCATGAACACACTCAGAAACCAGGCAAATTATTTTAAAATTTTTTCTTTACAATTTGCAGGGTTTTTTTTTTTTTTCCCCATTGCATTACCTTTTCTCTGTCCAAATATGGTCCCTGAAGGATGAAATCATGATCATGAGTCTTTTCTTTGGTCTCTCTCATACTCCATCCACTTCCCATTTAACCTACCACTCAACCCACCTCACTCCCTACAGAAGTTCTTCCCTTTTGGAGTGTCCTTTCCATCTATTTGTAGCTTTTAAGATCGTTTCTTCTTTTCTGCATTGGGGGAATTGGGAAAGGGTAGCAGTGTTAGGTGGCAAATGGGAGAAGCACAGGGGATAAAAGGTGTTAAAATCTTGTTGAACAAGTATTTGGTTTCCAAATCTATGTTTCATCACTATTGAGGCTTTTGCAATTTGGAAATCTCTAAAATATATATGGTTTGCTTGCTCTCTGCTATCCTCCTCTCACTCTCCTTTTTCATAGCTTGCTGGTTTCTTTTTTCAGAAATCCAAATAGGAAAGGAATATGCAGTTGGCATATAGATAGAGTTCAGTTCAGTTCAGTTCAGTTGCTCAGTCGTGTCCCACTCTTTGCAACCCCATGAATTGCAGCACGCCAGGCCTCCCCTGTCCATCACCAACTCCAGGAGTTCACTCAGACTCGCGTCCATCGAGTCAGTGATGCCATCCAGCCATGTCATCCTCGGTCGTCCCCTTCTCCTCCTGCCCCCAATCCCTCCCAGCATCATAGTCTTTTCCAATGAGTCAACTCTTCGCATGAAGTGGCCAAAGTACTGGAGTTTCACCTTTAGTATCATTCCTTCCAAAGAACACCCAGGGCTGATCTCCTTTAGAATGGACTGGTTGGATCTCCTTGCAGTCCAAGCTACTCTCTAGAATCTTCAACACCACACCTCAAAAGCATCAATTCTTCAGCGCTTGCTCAGCTTTCTTCACAGTCCAACTCTCGCATGTATACATGACCACTGGAAAAACCATAGCCTTGACTAGACGGACCTTTGTTGGCAAAGTAATGTCTGTGCTTTTCAATATGCTATCTAGGTTGGTCACAACTTTTCTTCCAAGGAGTAAGTGACTTTTAATTTCATGGCTGCAGACACCATCTGCAGTGATTTTGCAGCCTAAAAAGATAAAGTCTGACATGTTTCCACTGTTTCCCCATTTATTTCCCATGAAGTGATGGGACCGAATACCACGGTCTTCATTTTCTGAATGTTGAGCTTTAAGCCAGCGTTTTCACTCTCCTCTTTCACTTTCATCAAGAGGCTTTTTAGTTCCTCTTCACTTTCTGCCATAAGGGTGGTGTCATCAGCATATCTGAGGTGATTGATATTTCTCCCAGCAATCTTGATTCCAACTTGTGCTTCTTCCAGCCCAGTATTTCTCATGATGTACTCTGCATCTAAGTTAAATAAGCAAGATGACAATATACAGCCTTGATGTACTCCTTTTCCTATTTGGAAACAGTCTGTTGTTCCATGTCCAGTTCTAACTGTAGCTTCCTGACCTACCTCAAGAGGCAGGTCAGGTGGTCTGGTATTCTCATCTCTCTCAGAATTTTCCACAGTTTATTGTGATCAACACAGTCAAAGGCTTTGACATAGTCAATAAAGCAGAAATAGATGTTTTTCTGGAACTCTCTTGCTTTTTCGATGACCCAGCAGATGTTGGCAATTTGATCTCTGGTTCCTCTGCCTTTTCTAAAACCGGCTTGAACATCTGGAAGCTCACAGTTCACGTATTGCTGAAGCCTGGCTTGGAGAATTTTGAGCATTACTTTACTAGTGTGTGAGATGAGTGCAATTGTGTGGTAGTTTGAGGATTCTTTGGCATTGCCTTTCTTTGGGATTGGAATGGAAACTGACTCTTTCCAGTCCTGTGGCCACTGCTGAGTTTTCCAAATTTGCTGGCATATTGAGTGCAGCACTTTCACAGCATCACCTTTCAGGATTTGAAATAGCTCAACTGGAATTCTATCACCTACACTAGCTTTGTTCATAGTGACGTTTTCAAAGGCCCACTTGACTTCACATTCCAGGATATCTGGCTCTAGGTGAGTTATCATACCATCGTGATTATCTTGGTCATGAAGATCTTTTTTGTACAGTTTTTCTGTGTATTCTTGCCACCTCTTCTTAATATCTTCTGCTTCTGTTAGGTCCTTACCATTTCTGTCCTTTATCAAGCCCATCTTTGCATGAAATGTTCCCTTGGTATCTCTAATTGTCTTGAAGAGATCTCTAGTGTTTCCCATTCTATTGTTTTCCTCTGAATACATTAAATTCTCATCAGTGCTTGACATTTGCTAAGAATCTCATGTCTAGAATGAAGTAATCAACTAACTCAGTTGTCTTGCATAATAATCCCATTGAGACTGCATTTTCTCTCAGGTGTGTTCATAAATCCTAGGTTTCTTAGAAAGATGGCTAGGACCATTCCCTCCTGCTCCTATGACTCTGAGCTTTTGTCATTTCCAACCTTATCTGTGAACAACTTCTTTCACAATTAGGTTACCTAATTGTGACCTAATGCCTGCACTCAGATCCAACCCGCATGATGTTCCCATCGCCAGTGACTTGAATATTGGCTCAGAGAAAACTGCCCAAAATTCTAGCCCCAGAAATCTCAGGACGACCTTCTAAACTTCCCTGGCTCTTAGGCCTCTAACCTCTCGAATCCCAGGATCTTTTTCTCACTCTCAGTTCAGCTCTGCCCTCAAGTTTGAGTGTTTACCACTGTGCAGTGTCTTTGGGCCTCGTAGTTTCCAGACCCCTAGATAAGAGTTAACATTCTTAACCAATATATATTACCAGGATTCAGCCATTCCCGACTGACCCTGCAGTCCTTCTGGATATCTCTTCAGAAACTTGCTCATGAAAATGCAATTTGACAATGACAGTCAAATTCTCTCCTCTTATCCCCTCTTATTCCACTGTTGGAAAGAAAAGCTTTCCCACCATCGCCTGTGAGGTGTTGTTTCCAACTGTCAAGCCAGGTTCATGAACACTCACTGGGTTTGTTGTTCTTTGTTTCTCCTAGGATTTGTGCGTCTGGCTGGAGGGGATGGGCCCTGCTCAGGGCGAGTAGAAGTGCATTCTGGAGAAGCCTGGACCCCAGTGTCTGACGGAAACTTCACACTCCCCACTGCCCAGGTCATCTGTGCAGAGCTGGGGTGTGGCAAGCCTGTGTCTGTCCTGGGACAGGTGCCCTTCAGAGAGTCCGATGGCCGGGTCTGGGCTGAAGAGTTCAGGTGTAAGGGGGTGGAGCCTAAGCTCCGGTGGTGCCCCGGGGTGCCCTGTTCAGGGGGCACTTGTCACCACAGTGGAGCTGTTCAGGTTGTCTGTTCAGGTGAGATGCACATCAGGATTTAGCCTTTGTGTACACTCACTTCAAGCTGAAAAAGAAATAAGATTTTTCTGAAACCCTGTCTGTTTCTATCAGTGTACACAGATGTCCGGCTCGTGACAAACGGCTCCTCTCAGTGTGAGGGGCAGGTGGAGATGAACATTTCTGGACGATGGAGAGCGCTCTGTGCCTCCCACTGGAGTCTGGCCAACGCCAATGTTGTCTGTCGTCAGCTGGGCTGTGGAGTCGCCATCTCCACCCCAAATGGAGCAGAAGAAAGTGATCAGCTCTGGAAAGCCCGATTTCACTGCTCAGGGACTGAGTCCTTCCTGTGGAAATGCCCTGTGACTGCCCTGGGTGTTCCTGACTGTTCCCATGGCAACATGGCCTCTGTGATCTGCTCAGGTGAGAGAGGGAAGGGCTACTATACTTAGGATGCTCCTGAGTGAAATGTCCCCAGAGCAGAGAGTGAGGGAGAACAGGCTTGAAAAGGAAGATATTCTGTAGTGGAATGTTTAATCTTGTTACTGAACTCGGGTTTCAGCTGCTCATTACTCAAGAATCCAACACTGAGAGACAAGTGTGGGGTAAAATTAAAGACAGGTTTATTGAGGAAACCAGCAGTTCTGGGGAGATAGAGGACTAATGTACCAAAGAACCAGCTCCTCCTTGCTGATCAGGGGTGAGTGTTTTTAAATGGGAATTTCAGGATTGCACAGGCAGAAGTCAGGGATAGTTTACCTGCAGAATAGCACAGCTAGCTCTGACAATCATCTTGAAATAAGTCTGATCAGTGTCACCTTTATTGTTTGAATTACAGTTAATCATCTCTTCTAGTGCTGGTTTATTCTCATTTCCTTGAGGCCGATCTTGGAATTGTGTAAGATGAAGATGATTAACTTCCCTGTTGGCTCAGATGGTAAAGAACCTGCCTGTAATGCAAGAGTCTCAGTTTGATCCCTGGGTTGGGAAGATCCCCTGGAGAAGGAAATGGCACCCCACTAGTCTGGTCATCATGTAATTTATTGCTACCACCTGTTTGGGATTTCAGTATCTGCAAAATAGCTCAGAAGATATGGCTCAGAATGTTATCTATAGCCCATGAGAAGGAACTGAAGGTCCTTGAATTTGTTTAGGGCTAAACTATTATTATTTTGTCCTATTTGACAGTTTTCCTTTGTTTCTGATTTTTTTTTAATTTCTGTGATCAAATTTATTCTTAGCTAGGTTTTTCTACAAACAGAGGCAGGTGGAGGACATGAGGGTGGTGTCCTGAGAAGGCTCTGTAAGGTCCTGCTCCATAGCATTCTCATTGTTCACTCATTTTTTCAGGGTAAAGAAGTGCTAAGAAATGCTAAGAAGTGCTATGTCAGGGAAAGAAATTATTAGATGAATACTATTTTTTATGGAACATTATTATTTAAGGATAATAATAGAGAACAAAGTACAAACAGTAAGTGTATACCTAGGTCATGTTTCCCAACCCAGATCTACAAAGAGAACACTCACAGCATCACAGAATCACTATTGCCTCCCAATAGCCGTGTCCTCCTCCTCTCCAGGGAAGACTGCTAATCTAAGACTTGTACTGCCATACAATATTTTCTCAGTTTTTGAACTTTATGTAAAATCATACAGTATGTTTTCTTTTGTGTCTAATTTCTGTGACTCCAAACTGTGTTTGAGATTCACTCATGATGTTTATGGCAACATTTCATTCATTTTTATTACTATAGAGTATGACTTTGAGTGATCAGATGACCATGCATTGAACCATTCAACTAATGGCAGAGATTTGAGTTTATTTCCAGTTCTTGACTATTACAAACACAATGGTGCGAATTACCATGACGATGACTTTTGGCAAAAGTATTTATTATGATTTTTGTGTGTTTAATTCTTGGTCTTATATTTTTATTTTCTTCATGGTATGCTGTACTTCAGTGAGCCAAGTTACTCATCTTAGGTTTGAATTATCAACTTTTTTCTGTCCATGTAGTACTCTTTCAGTCAGTCAGTTCCATTCAATCACTCAGCCATGTCTGACTCTTTGCAACCCCGTGGACTGCAGCATGCCAAGCTTTCCTGTCCTTCACCATCTCCTGCAGCTTGCTCAAGTGCATATCCATTGAGTCCATGAAACCATTCAGTCATCTGACTCTCTGTTGTCCCCTTCTCCTCCTGCCTTCAATCTTTCTCAGCTTCAGGGTCTTTTCCAATGAGTCAGTTCTTCTCATCATGTAGCCAAAGTATTGGAGCTTCAGCTTCAACATCAGTTCTTCTAATGAATATCCAGGACTGATTTCCTTTAGGATTGACTGATTGGACCTCCTGGCCATCCAAAGGACTGTCAAGAGTTTTCTCCAACACTACAGTTCAAAAGCATAATTATTCAGCATTCAGCTTTCTTTATGGTCCAACTCTCACATCCATACATGATTACTGGAAAAATCACACCTTTGACTAGATGGTCCCTGCTTTTTAATATGTTGACTAGGTTGGTCGTAGCTTTTCTTCCAGCATCAAACATCTTTTAATTTCATGGCTGTAGACATAATCTGCAGTGATTTTGGAGCCCCAGAAAATAAAGTCTGTCCCTCTTTCCCCATCTTTTTGCCATAAAGTGATGGGACCAGATGCCATGATATTAGGTCTTTGAATGTTGCGTTTTAAGCCAACATTTTCATTCTCCTCTTTCAGTTTCATCAGGAGGCTCTTTAATTTCTCCTCACTTTCTGCCATAAAGGTGGTGTCATCTGCATATCTGAGGTTATTGAGATTTCTCCCAGCAATCTTGACTCGTTTGTGCTTCATCCAGCCCAGCATTTCACATGATGTACCCTGCATATAAGTTAAATAAGCAGAGTGACAATATACAGCCTTGATGTACTTCTGTCTGAGTTTTGAACTAGTCCATTGATCCAGTCCATAGAACTCCTTATATTCTTCTAAAATGAACTTTGTCTACTCCAAAATTACAAAAATTTTCTCTGATAGTATCTCACAGAAATGTAATTACTTTTTTTTTTTTTCATATAATTGTACATTGCTTCTAGTAATGACATTTGTGTAGGATAAGGGTCAAGTGTCCTGTTTTCATTTGGGTATCCAGTTGACTCAAAATCTTTTTCTGAAAAGACTGTTCCCCACTGCAGTGCCACGTTTGTGATAAGCGAAAGGGCATGTATGTCTGAATACATTTTTTAGACTCTCTATTCTGTTCCACTGTATCCTTTGTCTCTCCTTGCACCTGTACCACATTTTCTTAATTATTGTAATTTTATAGTAAGTCTTGAATCTTCCCTGGTGTCTCAGAGAGTAAAGAATCCACCTACAAGATGGGAGACCTGGCTTTGATCCCTGGGTTGGGAAGATCCCCTGGAGAAGGGCATGGCAACCCACTCCAGTGTTCTTGTCTGGAGAATCCCCGTGGACAGAGGAGCCTGGCGGGCTATAGTCTATGGGGTCACAAAGAGATGGACACAACTGAGTGAGTAAGCACACACAGTAAGTCGGGGTAACTTTAATTTAAAGAAGTTGTGTTGTTGGTTTTCTTGCCAGCTGCTTTGGTCAGTCTTGGTTTTTGTATTTTGTATACATTTTTGAGCTGACGCTCCAATACTTTGGCCACCTGACGCGAACAGCTGACTCACTAGAAAAGACCCTGATGCTAGGAAAGACTGAAGGCAGGAGGAGAAGGGGATGACAGAGGATGAGATGGTTGGATGGCATCACTGACTCAAAGGACATGAGTTTGAGCAAGCTCCAGGAATTGGTGATGGACAGGGAAGCCTGGTATGCTGCAGTCATTGGGGTCACAAAGAGTCAGTTAGACACAACTAGGTGACTGAAGGCAACGTAAATTTTGAATCAGCTTGTCATGTTTCAGACATACAAAAGCACAAGGGAATTTGATTGAGGTTAGATTTAATCTGTATATAAATTTGAGAATGACTGACTTTGACAACACTGAGTTTCCCAATTCACTGACAAAATACATCCCTTCATTCAGTTAGGTCTTGAATTTCTCTCAGATGTTTTGCACATCTTTAACGAGGTTTTCTCCTAGGCATCTAATGGGTTTGATGTTATTAGTATTTCCTTTAGTGAATGTTTTCTAGGAGTGAATTGTCTCTGAACTTTACCTGGATTTCCCAAGTGTTAGATTAGTATTTTGCTTTAATCCTTCTCTCTTTCTTTTCTCTCTCTCTCTTGCTCTAGCTTTCTCTTTCTCTCCTTATTTGTTCCTCTGCTGCCCTGTTTTTCCCTGAGTTAAAATCTTTCTGGATTAGGTTGCAGATATGATGCTCCTTTATCCCTCCCTCCCAACAACAACAAAAATATTTTTGCGAATTTCCTTACATAACCACAGTTCAGTCAACATCTAAATGCAACCACATGAGAAACCCCAAAGATAGAACTGCCAAGTTGAATGTTTCCCAACTACTCACTCGGGAAATCATGAGCAAAATTAAAAAATAAATTCCTTCAACTACTAAGTTTTGGGGGAAATTTTGTTATATAGCATTATTAACCAGGCACTTACCATAGGACCAGCATTTCTAAATAGAGGAATATTTATCCTCTTGATTTTTCCATTTTGCTATTCCTACTTTATGTTGATCTAATGTGCTGATACACTCATTCTCTAGTTCTTAATTTCAGCTGGTAACTTTTTCAGCTGTAGAATTTTCACTAGTTTTTGTTATCATTTCTCTGCTAAGATGCACATTGTGTCACATTTGTGCACTTTAATCATGGCTATTTAAATTCTCTGTCAGACTATGAAACTCTTAGAGGAAAACATAGGCAGAACATTCTTTGACATAAGTTGCAACAAGATCTTTTTTATCAGATTCCTACAGAAAATAAAAACAAAACAAACAAAAAAAGGATTCAATTAAACTTAAAAGCTTTTACATATCAAAGGAAACCATAAACAGAACAAAAAGACAAGTCTCAGAATGGGAGAAAATATTTGCAAATGAAGTAATTAACAAGGGATTAATCTTCAAAATACACAAACCTGTCTCTTATACACATCTAGATGTGTATAAGAGACAGAGATAAGAGTTAACATTCTCAACCAATATATATTATCAGGATTCAGCCATTCCCGGCTGACCCTGCAGTCCTTCTGGATATCTCTTCAGAAACTTGCTCATGAAAATGCAATTTGACAATAACAGTCAAATTCTCTCCTCTTATCCCCTCTTATTCCACTGTTGGAAAGAAAAGCTTTCCCACCATTGTGAGATGTTGTTTCCAACTGTCAAGCCAGGTTCATGAACACTCACTGGGTTTGTTCTTTGTTTCTCTTAGGATTTGTGCGTCTGGCTGGAGGGAATGGACCCTGCTCAGGGCCAGTAGAAGTGCATTCTGGAGAAGCCTGGATCCCAGTGTCTGATGGAAACTTCACACTCCCCACTGCCCAGGTCATCTGTGCAGAGTTGGGGTGTGGCAAGCCTGTGTCTGTCCTGGGACAGGTGCCCTTCAGAGAGTCTGATGGCCGGGTCTGGGCTGAAGAGTTCAGGTGTGAGGGGGTGGAGCCTAAGCTCCGGTGGTGCCCCGGGGTGCCCTGTCCAGG
The DNA here is from genome assembly GCA_006410675.1 of Oreotragus oreotragus. Taxonomy (NCBI): domain Eukaryota; kingdom Metazoa; phylum Chordata; class Mammalia; order Artiodactyla; family Bovidae; genus Oreotragus; species Oreotragus oreotragus. The sequence goes on from SJYX01010990.1 coordinate 55,072, forward strand.
GGGCACTTGTCACCATAGTGGAGCTGTTCAGGTTGTCTGTTCAGGTGAGATGCACATCAGGATTTAGCCTCTGTGTACACTCACCTCAAGCTAAAAAAGAAATAAGATTTTTCTGAAGCCCTGTATTTTTCTATCAGTGTACACAGATGTCCGGCTCAAAACAAACGGCTCCTCTCAGTGTGAGGGGCAAGTGGAGATGAACATTTCTGGACGATGGAGAACTCTCTGTGCCTCCCACTTTAGTCTGGCCAACGCCAATGTTGTCTGTCGTCAGCTCGGCTGTGGAGTTGCCATCTCCACCCCAAACGGAGCAGAAGAGAGTGATCAGCTCTGGAAAGCCCGATTTCACTGCTCAGGGACTGAGTCCTTCCTGTGGAAATGCCCTGTGACTGCCCTGGGTGTTCCTGAGTGTTCCCATGGCAACACGGCTTCTGTGATCTGCTCAGGTGAGAGAGGGAAGGGCTACTATACTTAGGATGCTCCTGGGGTAAAATGTCCCCAGAGCAGAGAGTAAGGGAAAACAGGCTTTAAAAGGAAGATATTCTGTAGTGGAATGTTTAATCTTGTTACTGAACTCGGGTTTCAGCTGCTCATTACTCAAGAATCCAACACTGAGAGACAAGTGTGGGGTAAAATTAAAGATAGGTTTATTGAGGAAACCAGCAGTTCTGGGGAGATAGAGGACTAATATACCAAAGAACCAGCTCCTCCTTGCTGATCAGGGGTGAGTGTTTTTAAATGGGAATTTCAGGAGTGCACAGGCAGAAGTCAGGGATAGTTTACCTGCAGAATAGCACAGCTAGCTCTGACAATCATCTTGAAATAGGTCTGATCAGTGTCACCTTTATTGTTTGAATTACAGTTAATCATCTCTTCTAGTGCTGGTTTGTTCCCATTTCCTTGAGGCCGATCTTGGAATTGTGTAAGATGAAGATGATTAACTTCCCTGTTGGCTCAGATGGTAAAGAACCTGCCTGTAATGCAAGAGTCTCAGTTTGATCCCTGAATTGGGAAGATCCCCTGGAGAAGGAAATGGCACCCCACTAGTCTGGTCATCATGTAATTTATTGCTACCACCTGTTTGGGATTTCAGTATCTGCAAAATAGCTCAGAAGATATGGCTCAGAATGTTATCTATAGCCCATGAGAAGGAACTAAAGGTCCTTGAATTTGTTTAGGGCTAAACTATTATTATTTTGTCCTATTTGACAGTTTTCCTTTGTTTCTGATTTTTTTTTAATTTCTGTGATCAAATTTATTCTTAGCTAGGTTTTTCTACAAACAGAGGCAGGTGGAGGACATGAGGGTGGTGTCCTGAGAAGGCTCTGTAAGGTCCTGCTCCATAGCATTCTCATTGTTCACTCATTTTTTCAGGGTAAAGAAGTGCTAAGAAATGCTAAGAAGTGCTATGTCAGGGAAAGAAATTATTAGATGAATACTATTTTTTATGGAACATTATTATTTAAGGATAATAATAGAGAACAAAGTACAAACAGTAAGTGTATACCTAGGTCATGTTTCCCAACCCAGATCTACAAAGAGAACACTCACAGCATCACAGAATCACTATTGCTTCCCAATAGCCGTGTCCTCCTCCTCTCCAGGGAAGACTGCTAATCTAAGACTTGTACTGCCATACAATATTTTCTCAGTTTTTGAACTTTATGTAAAATCATACAGTATGTTTTCTTTTGTGTCTAATTTCTGTGACTCCAAACTGTGTTTGAGATTCACTCATGATGTTTATGGCAACATTTCATTCATTTTTATTACTATAGAGTATGACTTTGAGTGATCAGATGACCATGCATTGAACCATTCAACTAATGGCAGAGATTTGAGTTTATTTCCAGTTCTTGACTATTACAAACACAATGGTGCGAATTACCATGACGATGACTTTTGGCAAAAGTATTTATTATGATTTTTGTGTGTTTAATTCTTGGTCTTATATTTTTATTTTCTTCATGGTATGCTGTACTTCAGTGAGCCAAGTTACTCATCTTAGGTTTGAATTATCAACTTTTTTCTGTCCATGTAGTACTCTTTCAGTCAGTCAGTTCCATTCAATCACTCAGCCATGTCTGACTCTTTGCAACCCCGTGGACTGCAGCATGCCAAGCTTTCCTGTCCTTCACCATCTCCTGCAGCTTGCTCAAGTGCATATCCATTGAGTCCATGAAACCATTCAGTCATCTGACTCTCTGTTGTCCCCTTCTCCTCCTGCCTTCAATCTTTCTCAGCTTCAGGGTCTTTTCCAATGAGTCAGTTCTTCTCATCATGTAGCCAAAGTATTGGAGCTTCAGCTTCAACATCAGTTCTTCTAATGAATATCCAGGACTGATTTCCTTTAGGATTGACTGATTGGACCTCCTGGCCATCCAAAGGACTGTCAAGAGTTTTCTCCAACACTACAGTTCAAAAGCATAATTATTCAGCATTCAGCTTTCTTTATGGTCCAACTCTCACATCCATACATGATTACTGGAAAAATCACACCTTTGACTAGATGGTCCCTGCTTTTTAATATGTTGACTAGGTTGGTCGTAGCTTTTCTTCCAGCATCAAACATCTTTTAATTTCATGGCTGTAGACATAATCTGCAGTGATTTTGGAGCCCCAGAAAATAAAGTCTGTCCCTCTTTCCCCATCTTTTTGCCATAAAGTGATGGGACCAGATGCCATGATATTAGGTCTTTGAATGTTGCGTTTTAAGCCAACATTTTCATTCTCCTCTTTCAGTTTCATCAGGAGGCTCTTTAATTTCTCCTCACTTTCTGCCATAAAGGTGGTGTCATCTGCATATCTGAGGTTATTGAGATTTCTCCCAGCAATCTTGACTCGTTTGTGCTTCATCCAGCCCAGCATTTCACATGATGTACCCTGCATATAAGTTAAATAAGCAGAGTGACAATATACAGCCTTGATGTACTTCTGTCTGAGTTTTGAACTAGTCCATTGATCCAGTCCATAGAACTCCTTATATTCTTCTAAAATGAACTTTGTCTACTCCAAAATTACAAAAATTTTCTCTGATAGTATCTCACAGAAATGTAATTACTTTTTTTTTTTTTCATATAATTGTACATTGCTTCTAGTAATGACATTTGTGTAGGATAAGGGTCAAGTGTCCTGTTTTCATTTGGGTATCCAGTTGACTCAAAATCTTTTTCTGAAAAGACTGTTCCCCACTGCAGTGCCACGTTTGTGATAAGCGAAAGGGCATGTATGTCTGAATACATTTTTTAGACTCTCTATTCTGTTCCACTGTATCCTTTGTCTCTCCTTGCACCTGTACCACATTTTCTTAATTATTGTAATTTTATAGTAAGTCTTGAATCTTCCCTGGTGTCTCAGAGAGTAAAGAATCCACCTACAAGATGGGAGACCTGGCTTTGATCCCTGGGTTGGGAAGATCCCCTGGAGAAGGGCATGGCAACCCACTCCAGTGTTCTTGTCTGGAGAATCCCCGTGGACAGAGGAGCCTGGCGGGCTATAGTCTATGGGGTCACAAAGAGATGGACACAACTGAGTGAGTAAGCACACACAGTAAGTCGGGGTAACTTTAATTTAAAGAAGTTGTGTTGTTGGTTTTCTTGCCAGCTGCTTTGGTCAGTCTTGGTTTTTGTATTTTGTATACATTTTTGAGCTGACGCTCCAATACTTTGGCCACCTGACGCGAACAGCTGACTCACTAGAAAAGACCCTGATGCTAGGAAAGACTGAAGGCAGGAGGAGAAGGGGATGACAGAGGATGAGATGGTTGGATGGCATCACTGACTCAAAGGACATGAGTTTGAGCAAGCTCCAGGAATTGGTGATGGACAGGGAAGCCTGGTATGCTGCAGTCATTGGGGTCACAAAGAGTCAGTTAGACACAACTAGGTGACTGAAGGCAACGTAAATTTTGAATCAGCTTGTCATGTTTCAGACATACAAAAGCACAAGGGAATTTGATTGAGGTTAGATTTAATCTGTATATAAATTTGAGAATGACTGACTTTGACAACACTGAGTTTCCCAATTCACTGACAAAATACATCCCTTCATTCAGTTAGGTCTTGAATTTCTCTCAGATGTTTTGCACATCTTTAACGAGGTTTTCTCCTAGGCATCTAATGGGTTTGATGTTATTAGTATTTCCTTTAGTGAATGTTTTCTAGGAGTGAATTGTCTCTGAACTTTACCTGGATTTCCCAAGTGTTAGATTAGTATTTTGCTTTAATCCTTCTCTCTTTCTTTTCTCTCTCTCTCTTGCTCTAGCTTTCTCTTTCTCTCCTTATTTGTTCCTCTGCTGCCCTGTTTTTCCCTGAGTTAAAATCTTTCTGGATTAGGTTGCAGATATGATGCTCCTTTATCCCTCCCTCCCAACAACAACAAAAATATTTTTGCGAATTTCCTTACATAACCACAGTTCAGTCAACATCTAAATGCAACCACATGAGAAACCCCAAAGATAGAACTGCCAAGTTGAATGTTTCCCAACTACTCACTCGGGAAATCATGAGCAAAATTAAAAAATAAATTCCTTCAACTACTAAGTTTTGGGGGAAATTTTGTTATATAGCATTATTAACCAGGCACTTACCATAGGACCAGCATTTCTAAATAGAGGAATATTTATCCTCTTGATTTTTCCATTTTGCTATTCCTACTTTATGTTGATCTAATGTGCTGATACACTCATTCTCTAGTTCTTAATTTCAGCTGGTAACTTTTTCAGCTGTAGAATTTTCACTAGTTTTTGTTATCATTTCTCTGCTAAGATGCACATTGTGTCACATTTGTGCACTTTAATCATGGCTATTTAAATTCTCTGTCAGACTATGAAACTCTTAGAGGAAAACATAGGCAGAACATTCTTTGACATAAGTTGCAACAAGATCTTTTTTATCAGATTCCTACAGAAAATAAAAACAAAACAAACAAAAAAAGGATTCAATTAAACTTAAAAGCTTTTACATATCAAAGGAAACCATAAACAGAACAAAAAGACAAGTCTCAGAATGGGAGAAAATATTTGCAAATGAAGTAATTAACAAGGGATTAATCTTCAAAATACATAAACAACTCAATATCAACAAACCAAACAATCCAATGAAAAAATGGGAAAAAGACCTTTTTTTCCAGACATACAGATGTCTAACAAATACAACATCACTAATAAATAGAGAGATGCAGTCAAAGCTATAGTCAGGTAATACTTCACACCAGTTAGAATGTCTATCATTAAAAATATCCACAAATAAAGGCTGGAGAAGATGTGCAGAAAAGGGAATCATCCTACATATTAGTATGTAAATTGGTATAACTACTGTGGGTTGCCATGCCTTCCTCCAGGGGACATTCCAACCCAAGGATCAAAGCCAGGTCTCCCACATTGCAGGCGGATTCTTTATTGTCTGGGCCACCAGACTCAGAAGGCCTACGCTATTGATACTAAGTATAAAATAGATATTGCCTGGAGAATCCCATAGACCTGGAGCCTGATGGGCTACAATCCATAGTGTCACAGAGTCAGACACTACTGAAGTGTCTTAGCATGCACTCACACAGAAATAGATAAATAATGACTTTTTTATAGCACAGGGAACTCTACTCAGTGTTCTGTGGTGACCTAAATAGGAAGAAAATCCAAGAAAGAGGGGAGATGTGTGTGTGTGTGTGTGTGTGTGTCTGTGTGTGTGTATAGACAGATAGATAGAGTTGTTGTTGTTTAGTCGCTGAGTTGTGTCTGACTCTTTTGTGACCTCATGGACTGCCATGCTCCTTTGTCCATAGAATTTCTTAGGCAAGAATACAGGAGTGGATTGCCGTTTCTTTCTCCAAAGGCTCTTCCCAACCCAGGGATGGAACCCCAGTCTCCTGTTTGGCAGGCAGATTCTTTACCACTGAGTCACCTGGGAAGCCCAGATGTATGTGTGTAACTTACTAAATTTGCTGTACAGCAGAAGCTACCACAACATCGTAAAGCAGTTATACTCAAATGAAAATTAATAAAATAAACTCTGTCAGGTAACTTTAAGAGCCAAATACGCTGGGAAACGTTTTAATGTTTCTTTTTGCTCTGGTGTTCCATGAGATCTCTTTTATATCAGTATTTTTAAAACCACAAACATTGTAGATAAATAATTGTACAACTCCTTCAGAAAGGCTTTTGTTTTGCTTCTTCTCTTTAGGGGTGGATTAAGGATGGAACAACGTGTTTGACTCATTCTTAGGGCAACGCTTGGCTCAAAACAGGACTCGTGCCATTGTCAGCACCAGGCCCTTCATGGAGACAGGGCACACTAAGATGGTGGTGACTCTACTGGTGTGTTCCAGCTTTCATCTCAGCTCCAGCGCTAGGGCATCATTTTTTTTCTTTTGAACTTTCTACTTTGTATTGGGGTTTAGCCGAATAACAAAGCTGTTATAGTTTCAGGTGAACAGCCAGGGACTCGGCCATATATATACATGGATCCATTTCCCCCAAAACTCAGTATTTAATTTAACTGACTTTCCTGTCCTTTGACCCTCCCAACCCTCTAATCATCACTGTTTCTTCAGGAAACCAGACCCAGGTGCTGCCCCAGTGTGACCACTTTGTGTCTGAACCAGCAGGATCTGCGGTCTCAGAGGAGAGCGCCCCCTACTGCTCAGGTGAGGGTCCCACGGGCCAGAAGACCCTTCTCATTCCCCAGGTCACCGCCCCATTGTCCCATTTCTGTCTCCTCAGACAGCAGGCAGCTCCGCCTGGTGGACGGGGGCGGTCCCTGCGCCGGGAGAGTGGAGATCCTTGACCAGGGCTCCTGGGGCACCATCTGTGATGACGGCTGGGACCTGGACGATGCCCGCGTGGTGTGCAGGCAGCTGGGCTGTGGAGAAGCCCTCAATGCCACGGCGTCTGCTCACTTTGGGGCGGGATCAGGGCCCATCTGGCTGGACGACCTGAACTGCGCTGGAAATGAGTCCCACGTGTGGCGGTGTCCTTCCCGGGGCTGGGGGCGGCACGACTGCAGACACAAGGAGGACGCGGGGGTCATCTGCTCAGGTCAGCACTTCACACTGTCCACAGGCTGGAGGAGGGGTGGGGCCCTGGAGGACAGGGCTCTGAGCCCTGAGGGAGAAATACTGAAAGGACCAGAGGAGGCTTCCTCCCATGGAGCCTGTCTTTCCAGCAGACGCGGAGACGAAGTGCTTTCACTGCCTCCTGCAGCAGCTGAGATTCTGGTCCTTTCTTCTCAGCAGTGTGTCCTGGCAGAGCCTTTCTCACAGTTTTTCTTGAAATCAGGGCTCACCCTTCTGGTACATAGAGTAGAGAAGTCTTAAAGCCACTGTGCTAGTTTTTGTCTGTTCTATAACAAATTGCTACATTGTTAGTGGTTTAAAACAACATATTTGTTTGCTTACACTTCTCTAGCTTAGATGTGCAGCAGGAATCTCACTGGACTGTGATAAAAGTTTCAGCAGGGCCACGTCTCTTCTGAGCCTCTGGGAAAGAATCTGTTTCCTGTCTTTTCAAGCTTCTAGAAGCCGCCTGCCTTCCTCCACTCATAACCCCCTTCTGTTCATCATCAGACCAATAATGCTCCACCTCTCTGACCATTATCCATATTCAGATCTCCCTCTAACCAGAATGAGGAAAAGGATTCCACTTTAAAGGATAGTGAGTCTAAGAATATGATTAGACTGTGCTCAGGTGGTTAATGTGCCCATATTTCAGGTTACTCTTACCATCCCAAGGACCATACCTTAATCATATATGTAAAGTCCCTTTTGCCAGATAAGGAAACATAGACACAGCCTCCATGTAGACATTTGTGGGCCCATTATTCTATCTGCCTCCACACTGTCCACATCGCATCCCTTTCATACACTCTCTTAGATGTTTTGTCAGGAAGCAGGAGTCAGCTCCCTCTCCCTGCAGGTGTCCAGCTTGGTCTTCCCCTCAGTTCATATCCACTACATCATGGTGGTAGAAATATTTAGAAAGACAGACACAGATGGACACAGTCAGGTGAAAGGAGACAGGTTTCCCTCTGGTCATCTACTGGATTTGCTTCCTCAGCCTGGTCACAGACGAATGCTCACAATTTTGGGGAGAGAGGAAACCCCAGAGCTCGGAGTGGAGTGCTCACTGTGTCCTGTCTCCTCTCTTTCGATCTCAGAGTTCCTGGCCCTCAGGATGGTGAGCGAGGACCAGCAGTGTGCTGGGTGGCTGGAAGTTTTCTACAACGGGACCTGGGGCAGTGTCTGCCGCAGCCCCATGGATGACGTCACCGTGTCCATCATCTGCAGTCAGCTTGGCTGTGGGGACAGTGGAAGTCTCAACACCTCTGTTGGTCTCAGGGAAGGTTCTAGACCCCGGTGGGTAGATTTAATTCAGTGTCGGAAAACTGATACCTCTCTCTGGCAGTGTCCTTCTGGCCCATGGAAATACAGTTCATGCTCTGCAAAGGAGGAAGCCTACATCTCATGTGCAGGTGACTTATGTCTGTTTCTGTGTCTTTCCCATCTCTGTAGGATGTTATTAGTGAGATTTGATATTTTAAAATCTAAGTGATAGGTTTAAGTTGCATTTATAAAATGAAGTTTNACCTCTCTCTGGCAGTGTCCTTCTGGCCCATGGAAATACAGTTCATGCTCTGCAAAGGAGGAAGCCTACATCTCATGTGCAGGTGACTTATGTCTGTTTCTGTGTCTTTCCCAGCTCTGTAGGATGTTATTAGTGAGATTTGATATTTTAAAATCTAAGTGATAGGTTTAAGTTGAGTTTATAAAATGAAGTTTGGATGGAGCTAATTTGATCTACATGTTCCAAACTTGCTATATTAAACTTTTTAAATTGATATAATTGATACAACATTATATTTTTGCTGTGTACAACATAATGCTTATATGTTTGTGTGTCTTGATAAATGATCACTACAATAAGTCTAGGTATATCTCTATATATGGATCCATATATATAGATCTATATATACAGATACATATATATAGTTAAAAATTTTTCTTACATGATGAGAATGTTTAAGATGTATTTTCTTGCCATCTGTCAGACAACACAGTATTCACTATAGTCACCATGCTGTATGTTATATCTCTTCACCTATTCATTTTATAATTCAAATTTATACCTTTTGATTACCTTTGCCCACACCAAATCCCCCACCTCTAGTAGCCACCATCTACTCAGCATCTCTGAACTTGCTTTTTGTTTTAATATTACACATATAAATGAGATTATATGGTATTTTTCTTTCTCTGTCTGATTTGTGTCACTTAGCATAATGCCTTTGAGGTCCATCCATGTTGTTGAAACTGGCAAGATTTTCTTCTTTTGTATGGGTGGATATAAGTCTATATTACATTTTCTTTATCCATTCATCAGTGAAGACTTACACTGTTTGACTCATATATATTGCTATAAAATACTAAAACGTAATACTGTTAAAGTGCTGCAGTCAATACGTCAGCAAATTTGGAAAATTCATCAGTGGCCACAAGACCGGAGAAGGTTAGTTTTCATTTAAATTCAAAGAAGGGAAATGCCAATGAATGGTCAAACTGCCTCACAATTGTGCTCATTAGCAAACAAAAGGGAGAAAGTAGAAACAGTGACAGATTTTCTTTTCTTGGACTCCCAAATCACTGCTGACAGTGACTGCAGCCATGAGACTAAAGGAGGCTTGCTCTTCTGTGACAAACCTAGACAAGGTATTAAAAAGAGACATCACTTTGCTGGCAAAGGTCCATATGGTCAAAGCTATACTTTTTCTAGTAGTCATCTCTGGACATGAGAGCCGGGTTATAGAAGAAGGTAAAAAGAGTTGATTCTTTTGAATTGTGGTGCTTGGATGCCACAATTGCATTGAGAGTCCTTTGGGCAGAAAGGAGATCAAACCAATCAATCCTAAAGGAAATCAACCCTGAATATTCATTGGAAGGACTGATGCTGAAGCTGAAGTTCCAATACTTGGGCCACCTGATGAGAAGAGCTGACTCATTGGAAAAGACCCTGATGCTGGGAAATACTGAAAGCAAAAGAAGAAGGGGGCCACAGAGGATGAGAGAGATAGCATCACCAGTTCAGTGGACATGAATCTGAGCAAACTTTGGGAGATAATAAAGGAAATCAACCCTGAATATTCATTGGAAGGACTGATGCTGAAGCTGAAGTTCCAATACTTGGGCCACCTGATGAGAAGAGCTGACTCATTGGAAAAGACCCTGATGCTGGGAAATACTGAAAGCAAAAGAAGAAGGGGGCCACAGAGGATGAGAGAGATAGCATCACCAGTTCAGTGGACATGAATCTGAGCAAACTTTGGGAGATAGTGAAGGACAGAGGAGCCTGGCATGCTGCAGTCCATGGGGTTGCAAAGAGTCAGACACAACCTAGCAACTGAACATATGTTGCTGCAGTGAACACTGGGTTTTCAAGTTAGTGTTTTTGTTACAATACTTGGGCCACCTGATGAGAAGAGCTGACTCATTGGAAAAGACCCTGATGCTGGGAAATACTGAAGGCAAAAGAAGAAGGGGGCCACAGAGGATGAGAGAGATAGCATCACCAGTTCAGTGGACATGAATTTGAGCAAACTTTGGGAGATAGTGAAGGGCAGAGGAGCCCGGCATGCTGCAGTCCATGGGGTTGCAAAGAGTTAGACACAACCTAGCAACTGAACATATGTTGCTGCAGTGAACACTGGGTTTTCAAGTTAGTGTTTTTGTTTCCTTCACGTAAATACTCCAAAGTGAAATTCGTAAATCATATGGCAGTTCTATTTTTAATTTTTGATGCACCTCAATACTGTTTCCATAGGGGCTGCATCAACTTACATTCCCTCTAAGTGTGCAAAAGCTTTCCTGTCTCTTCACATTCTCCTCACCTCCTGTTATTTCTTCTTTTGGATAAAAGCCTTTCTAGAGGATGTGAGGGGATATCTCATTGTGGTTTTGATTTGTATTTTCTGATGATTAATAGTATTGAGCACGTTTTCATGTACCTATTGGCAAGTTGTATGTATTCTTTAAAAAAATGTGTATGCAGGTTCTCTGCCCATTTAAAAAAAAATCAGATTGTTTGTTTTTTGCTACTGAGTTGTATGAGTTCCTTGTGTATTTTGGATAATAATCCTTACCAGAAATATAATATGCAAGTATTTTCTGCAATTCCATAGGTTGCTTTTCCACTTTGCTGATGTTTCCTTATTTGGGCAGAAGCTTTTTAGGTTTATGTCATCACAACTGCTTGTTTTCACTCTTGTTCCCTTTGCTTTTGGTGCCAAATCCAAAAAATCATCACAGAGACTGGTGTCAAGGATTTTATTTTCTGTGTTTTCCTGTAGAAATTGTATGGCTTCAGGACTTGTGATCAAGTCTTTAATCTATTTTGAGTTAATTTTTGTGAATGGTGTAAAATAGTGGTTCAGTTTCATTCTTTGCATGTGGCTGTCCAGTTTTCCCAGTGCCATTTACTGAAAAAACTGTCCTTTTCCCACTGTGTATTCTTGGCTTCTTTGTCAAAAATTAATTGACCATAGAAATGTGGGTTTATTTATGGACTCTCTATTCTGTTCCATTGATCTCTGTGTTCATTTGTATACCAATGACATACTGTTTTGATTCATATAGCTTTGTAATATAGTATGAAATCAGGAAGCATGACACTTCTAGCTTTGTTATTCTTTCTCAAGTTTGCTTTGGTATTGAGTGTCTTTTGTGGTTCCACGCAAATTTTAGGATTGTTTCTTCTGTATCTGTGAAAATTTCCATTGGAATTTTGATAAGGATTGCAGTGAATCTGTAAATTGCTTTGGGTAGTATGGACGTATTAATAATATTAGATATTCCAATCCATGAGCACGGAATATCTTTCCATTTATTTGAGTCATCTTCAGTTTCTTTCATCAATGTGTTTATACTTTTCAGTGTACAGGTCTTTCATCTCCTTGGTTAAACTTATTCCTAGACATTTTATTCATTTTCATGTAAATGTAAATAGAATTGTTTTCTCAGTTTCTCTTATAGCAGTTTGTTGTTAGTGTAAAGAAATGCATATGATTTTTGTATACAGATTTTTCTTCTTCAACTTTACTGAGTGTATTGGTTCTCATATTTTTGCTGAAGTCTTTAGTGTTTTCTGCATATAATATCATGTAAGGGGGTTTCTTTCCTCATGATTCTGATGGTAGAGAATCTGTCTGCAATGCAAGAGACCCGGGTTCAGTCCCTGGTTCAGGAAGATCCCCTGGAGGAGGGAATGGAAATCCACTCCAGTATTCTTGCCTGGAGAATCCCAGTGGACAGAGGAGCCTGGCAGGCTGCAGTCCTTGGGGTCGTAAAGAGTCAGACACGACTGAGTGACTAACACTTTCACTTTTCAATCTGCAGATAGTGTCAGTTTTGCCTCTTCCTTTCAGATCTGGATATCTTGATTTTCTTTTTATTGCCTGATGGATCTGGACAGGACTACCAAAACTAAGTTGAATAAAAGTGGTGAGAGTAGACGTTTTTGTCTTGTGTCTGATTTCAGAGGAAAAGCTTTTGTTTTTTTACAGTCAAGTATGATGTTAGCTGTGTACTTTTCATATGGCCTTAATTATGTTGAGCTGCAATCCTTCTATACCTACTTTGTAAAAGAATTTTTACTATAAGTGGATGTTGAATTTGTCACTTTTTCTGCATCCTTTGAGGATATGACTTTTACCTTCAGTGTATTTATTTGGTGTATCACATTGATTAATTTGTGAATGTTGAACTATCCTTGTATCTTTGGAACAAATATCACTTGATCATGGTGTATGACTCTTTGTTTGTTTTTGTTTATTATAAATTTATTATTTTAATTGGATTCTTTCAGTGTATTGTCAAATTCAGTTTTCTAATGTTTTGTTGACAATTTCTGCACCTGTATTTATCAGCGTACTAGCCCATAATTCTCTTTTCTCGTGGTGTCCTTATCTGGCTTTAGCATTAGACTAATGTTGGCTTCAGAAAATGAATCTGGAAGTGTTCTTTTCTTCTGTTTTTGGGAGAGTTTGAGAAGGCTCCACCACTAAATACTGTTACATTGGGAATTGAGATTTCAGCAATAAATTTTGAATGAAATAAATAAATGTTGGCGAGGGCAACAAATAGTCAAACCATAGCACCTTATTCCTT
>SJYX01010992.1:0-18388 GCA_006410675.1 Oreotragus oreotragus
ACCCTGGAGTTCCTCTCGAGTTTCCTGTGGAGAGCGCCTCCTCTTGAGATGCGATGGGAAGGCAGGAATCATTTCTCGACGAAGCAGGGAAAGGAACCCTAGTTTCACACTGAGGAGGGGAGAATGGGGATCCTCTTGAGTTATGGAGGGACCTTCATTGTTTTACTCAAGTGGAGACAGATATGTCGCGGAACGTCTTAACTTGCAGCAAGCATTTGAAGGACGCTTCCGAGATTCAAGAGGGAAGGTGTGATTTCCCTCGAGACCCTGCAGCGGGAAAGGGCCTCATCTCGCCTGGAGGGGAGAAACTCCTGGTTTTCCTCAAGTTGCGGCAGGTTCCTCTAGAGTTTGATGGGGACCTCAGGGACCTGCTCAGGAGGTCTCATGAAAGTCCAGTGTCCATGAGAGCTGTGAGCGGTTTCTCGGGATTCCTCTCCAGTCAGTGCCGCATCTGAAGTCCTTGTCTGGAACATAGGCCGCAACCTGAAGTTTCCTCTCCACTGCAGACAGGGTTCTTGGGGTTCCACTGGAGTCTCCACAGGGGAGTCAGGCCTCGTCTCGAGTGGAGACATGCATGTCCGCTTTCCTCCCCAGCTGTAGCAGCAGAGTCAGGCTTCCCGTCGAGTTTACACAGTGATCTGTGCCTTCCCTCAAGGCTTTCCCACAGGGCTGTCACAGGGGCCACCATGGTGTGAGTCGATACTCTGGGTAACATTCGAGGCAGTGCAGGGAAATCAGCTTCAGCTGTAGTGGAATGAGTCATATGGTGGTCTTTCAGAATGGTTGCACGACCCCTGGAGTTCCTCTCGACTTTCCTGTAGAGAAGGCCTCCACTTGAGATGTGAAGGAAACGCCAGACATCGTGTCTCTTCAAAGCAGGGAAAGAAAACGTCATCTCGCATTGGGGAGAGGGAAACGGGGCTCCTCTTGAGTTGTGGAGGGACCCCCACTGTTTCTCTTGATTGGAGACTGATATGTCAGAGAACTCCTTGACTTGCAGCAAGGGTGTGAAGGACGCTTTCAAGGTTCAAGAGGGAAGGTGTGATTTCCATTGAGAGACTGCAGCGGGATAGGGCATCATCTCGCCTGGAGGGCAGAACCTCCTGGTCTTTCTCAATTTGTGGCAGGTTCCACTCGAGTTAAGATGGAGACCTCAGGGACCCACTCATGAGGCCTCAGGAAAGGCCAGTGTCTCTCCGAATTGCAAAGAGACTCGTGGGATTCCTCTCCATTCGGTGCTGCTTCCTAAGTGTTTGTCAGAAGCGAAGGCCGGAACCTGAGGTTTCCTCTCCAGTGCTGACATGGTTCTTGAGGTTCCTCTGCATTCTCCACATGGGAGTCAGGCCTTGTCTCGTGTGGAGACATGCTAGTCCGCTTTCCTCCCGAGCTGTAGCAGCAGTGTGAGGCTTCCCATCGAGTTGACACATGGATCTGAGGCTTTCCCACAAGGCTTTCCCACAGGGCTGTCACACGTGGCACCATGATGTCAGTCGATACACACGGTGACATTCGAGGCACTGCAGGGAAATTATGTTCATCTGGATTCGACTGAGAATTTTGCACGTCTTTTGGATGATGGCCCGACCCCTGGAGTTCCTCTCGAGTTTCCTGTGGAGAGTGCTTCCTCTTGAGATGCGACGGGAAGGCCAGCAACCATTTCTTGACAAATCAGGGAAAGGAACCCTTGTCTCACACTGAGGAGGGGAGAATGGGGATCCTCTTGAGTTGTGCAGGGACCTTCATTGTTCTACTCGACTGGAGGCAGATATGTCGGTAACGTCTTAACTTGCAGCAAGCATTTGAAGGACGCTTACGAGGTTCAAGAGGGAAGGTGTGATTTCACTCGAGATCCTGCAGTGGAAAAGGGCCTCATCTCGCCCCGAAGGGAAAACCTACTGGTTTTTCTCGAGTTGCAGCAGGTTTCTCTCGAGTTTGATGGGAACCTCAGGGACCCGCTCAGGAGGCCTCCTGAAAGGCCAGTGTCCTTGTGAGTTGTGAGGGGCTACTCAGAATTCCTCTCCAGTCGGTGCCGCATCGTAAGTCCTTGTCTGGAGCATAGGCTGCAACCTGAAGTTTGCTCTCCACTAGAGACAGGGTACTTGGGGTTCCTCTGGACTCTCCACAGAGGAGCCAGGCGTCGTCTCAGGTGGAGACATGCACGTCCGCTTTCCTCCCCAGGTGTAGCAGCAGAGTCAGGCTTCCCGTCGAGTTAACACAGGGATTTGTGGCTTCCCTCAAGGCTTTCCCACAGGGCTGTCACAGGGGCCACCATGTTGTGAGTCGATACTCTGGGCGGGTAACATTTGAGGCAGTGCAGGGAAATCAGCTTGAGCTGGAGTGGAATGAGTCATACGGTGGTCTTTTGGTATGGTTGCACGACCCCTGGAGTTCCTCTCAACTTTCCTGTCGAGAGGGCCTCCACTTGAGATGCAAAAGGAACCCCAGGAATCATGACTCGCCGAAGCAGGGAAAGAAACCCTCATCTCGCATTGAGGAGATGAAAACGGGACACCTTTTGAGTTTTCGAGGGACCGTCTTCTTTCGCTCGAGTGGAGACGGATATGTCGGAGAACTTCTTGACTTGCAGCAAGGGTGTGAAAGACGCTTTCGAGTTTCAAGAGTGGAATTGTGAATTCCGTCGAGACACCGCAGCGGAAAATGTCCTCATCTCGCCAAGAGAGGAGAACCTCCTGGTTTTTCTCGAGTTGTGGCAGGTTCCCCTCGAGTTATGATGGAGACCTCTGGGATCCACTCATGAGGCCTCAGGAAAGGCCAGTGTCTCTCCAAGTTGTGAGGGAATGCATGGGATTCCTCTTCGTTCGTTGCTGGGTTCTAAGTCTTTGTCAGGAGCAGAGGCCGCAACCTGAGGTTTCCTCTCCAGTGCTGACATGGTTCTTGAGGTCCCTCTGGAGACTCCACAGGGGAGCCAGGCCTTGTCTCCTGTGGAGACACGCTAGTCCGTTTTCCTCCCGAGGTCGAGTAGCAGTCTGAGGCTTCCCATCGAGTTGACACAGGAATATGAGGCTTTCCCAAGAAGCTTTCCCACAGAGCTGTGACACGTGCCACCGTGGTGTGAATCGATACACGGGGTGACATTAGAGGCGCTGCAGGGTAATCACATTCACCTGGATTCGACTGAGACTTTTGCACATCTTTTGGTTAGGTGGCCCGACCCCTGGAATTCCTCTCGAGTTTCCTGTGGAGAGCGCCTACTCTTGAGATGTGAAGGGAAGTCAGGAATCATTTCTCAAAGAATCAGGGAAAGGAAACCTCGTCTCACACTGAAGAGGGGAGAATGGGGATCCTCTTGAGTTGTGCAGGAACATTCGTTGCTCTACTCGAATGGAGACAGATATGTTGGGGAACGTTTTGACTAGCCTCAAGTGTTTGAACGACGCTTCCCAGGTTGATGAGGGAAGGTGTGGTTTCCCTTCAGACCCTGCAGCAGAAAAAGGCCTCATCTCGCTTGGAAGGGAGAACCTCCTGGTTTTTCTGGAGTTGCGGCAGGTTCCTCTTGAGTTACGACGGGGAACTCAGGGACCCACTCAGGAGGTCTCAGGAAAGGCCAGTCTCCATGCGAGTTGCAAGGGGCTTCTCGGGGTTCCTCTCCAGTTGGTGCCACATCTTAAGTCCTTGTCTGGAGTGTAGGCTGCAACCTGAAGTTTCCTCTCCACTGCAGACAGTGTTCTTGGGGTTCCTCTGGAGTCTCCACAGGGCAGTCAGGCCTCATCTCGAGTGGAGACATGCACTTCCGCTTTCCTCCCCAGCTGTAGCAGCAGAGTAAGGCTTCCCTTCGATTTGACACTAAGATCTGTGTCTTCCCTCAAGTCTTTCCATCAGGACTGTCACAGGAGCCACCATGGTGTAAGTCAACACTCTGGGTAACATCGAGGCAGTGCAGGGAAATCAGCTTCAGCTGGAGTGGAGTAAATCATACGGTAGTCTTTCAGAATGGTTTCACGACCCCTGGAGTTCATCTCGACTTTACTGTAGAGAAGGCCTATACTTGAGATGCGAATGGAACACCAGGAATCATGTCTCGCCGAAGCAGGGAAAGACACACTTCTCTCGCATTGAGGAGAGGGAAACGGGGCTCCTCTTGAGTTGTGGAGGGACCCTCTTGTTTGCTCGAGTGGAGACGGATATGTCAGAGAATTTCTTGACTTGCAGCAAGGCTGTGAAGGACGCTTTCGAGGTTCAAGAGGGAAGGTGTGATTTCCGTCGAGAAAACGCAGCAGAAAAGGGCCTTATCTCGCCTGGAGGGCATAACCTCCTGGTTTTTCTCGAGTTGCAGCAGTTTCCTCTCGAGTTACGACAGGGACCTCAGGAACCCGCTCAGGAGGCCTCAGGAAAGGCCAGTGTCTCTCCTAGTTGTAAGGGGACTCGTGGGATTCCTCTCCATTCGTTGCTGTGTCCTAAGTCTTTGTCCAGAGAGGAGGCCACAAGGTGAGGTTTCCTCTCCAGTGCTGACATGGTTCTTGAGGTTCCTCTTGCGACTCCACAGGGGAGCCAGGCCTTGTCTCCTGTGGTGACATGTGAGTCCATTTTCCTCCCGAGCTGTTGTAGCAGTGTGAGGCTTCCCATCAAGTTGACACAGGGATCTGAGGCTTTCCCAAATGCTTTTCCACAGAGCTGTCACACGTGCCACCGTGGTGTCAGTCGATACACGGGGTGACATTCAAGGCACTGCACAGCAATCACGTTCATCTGGATTCGACTGAGACTTTTGCGCCTCTTTTCGTTGGTTAGCTCGACCCCTGGAGTTCCTCACGAGTTTCTTGGGGAGAGCGCCTCCTTTTGAAATGCAACAGAAAGGCAGGAAGCATTCCTCGATGAATCAGGGAAAGGAACCCTCATCTCACACCAAAGAGGGGAAAATGGGGATCCTCTTGAGTTGTGCAGGGACCTTCGTTGTTCTTCTAGAGTGGAGACAGATATGTCGGGGAACTTTTAGACTAGCCTCAAGTGTTTGAACGACACTTCCGAGGTCAAAAGGGAAAGTGTGATTTCCCTTGAGACCCTGCAGTGGAAAAGAGCCTCATCTCGCCCGGAGGGTAGAACCTCCTGGTTTTTCTCGAGTTAAGGCAGGTTCCTCTCGAGTTATGACGGGGACATCAGGGACCCGCTCAGAAGGCCTCAGGAAAGGCCAGTGTCCATGCGAGTTGACAGGGCCTTCTCAGGATTCCCCTCCAGTCAGTGCTGCATCTTAAGTCCTTGTCTTGAGCATAGGCCGCAACCTGAAGTTTCTTATCCACTGCTGACAAGGTACTTGGCGTTCCTCTAGAGTCTCCACAGAGGAGTCAGGCCTCGTCTCGAGTGGAGACATGCAGGTCCGCTTTCCTCCCCAGCTGTAGCAGCAGAGTCAAGCTTCCCATCGAGTTGACAAAGGGATCTGAAACTTTCCCACGAGGCTTTCCCACACAGCTGTCACACGTGCCACCGTGGTGTGAGTTGATACATGGAGTGACATTCGAGGCACTGCAGGGTAATCACGTTCATCTGGATTCGACTGAGACTTGCGCCTCTTTTGGTTTGGTGGCCCGACCCCTGGAATTCCTCTCGAGTTTCCTGTGGAGAGCGCCCCTTCTTGGGTTACGACCGGAAGGCAGGAATCATTTCTCAACGAATTAGGGAAAGGACACTCGTCTCACACTGAAGAGGGGAGAAAGGGGATCCTCTTGAGTTGTGCAGGGACCTTCGTTGTTCTACTCGAGTGGAGACAGATATGTCNGAGCGCCCCTTCTTGGGTTACGACCGGAAGGCAGGAATCATTTCTCAACGAATTAGGGAAAGGACACTCGTCTCACACTGAAGAGGGGAGAAAGGGGATCCTCTTGAGTTGTGCAGGGACCTTCGTTGTTCTACTCGAGTGGAGACAGATATGTCTAGGAACTTTTTGACTAGCCTCAAGTGTTTGAACGATGCTTCCGATGTTCAAGAGGGAAGGTGTGATTTCCCTTGAGACCCTACAGTGGAAAAGGGCCTCATCTCACCTGGAGGAGAGAACCTCCCGGTTTTTCTTGAGTTGCCACAGGTTCCTCTCGAGTTACTGTGGGGACTCAGGGACCCACTCAATAGGCCTCAGAAAGGCCAGTGTCCATGCAATTTGTGAAGGGCTTCTCGGATTTCCCCTCCAGTCGGTGCCGGATCTTAAATCCTTGTCTGGAGCATAGGCCGCAACCTGAGGTTTCGTCTACACTGCAGACAGGGTACTTGGGGTTCCTCTGGAGTCTCCACAGGGAAGTCAGGCCTCATCTCGAGTGGAGACTTGCACGTCGGGTTTCCTCTTCAGCTGTAGCAGCAGAGTCAGGCTTCCCATCGAGTTGACATAGGGATCTGTGCCTTCCTTCAAGACTTTCCCACAGGGCTGTCACAGGGGCCACCATGGTGTGAATCGACACTCTGGGTAATATTTGAGTCAGTGCAGGGAAATCAGCTTCAGCTGGAGTGGAATGAATCATATGGTGGTCTTTTGGAATGGTTGCATGACCCCTGGAGTTCCTCTCGACTTTCCTGTAAAGAAGGCCTCCACTTGAGATGCGAAGGGGAACGCCAGGCATCATGTCTCATTGAAGCAGGGAAAGAAAACATCATCTGGCATAGAGGAGAGGGAAACGGGGCTCCTCTTCAGTTGTGGAAGGACCCTCGCTGTTTCACTCTAGTGGAGACAGATATGTCGGAGAACTTCTTGACTTGCAGCAATGGTGGGAAGGATGCTTTCGAGGTTCAACAGGGAAGATGTGCTTTCCTTCGAGACACTGCAGCGGAAAAGGGCCTCATCTCGCCTGGAGGGGAGAACCTCCTGGTTTTTCTCGAGTTGTGGCAAGTTCCTCTCGAGTTACGATGGAGACCTCAGGGACCCACTCATGAGGCCTCAGGAAAGGCCAGTGTCTCTCCGAGTTGCGAGGGGACTCGTGGGATTCCTCTCCATTCGTTGCTGCATCCTAAGTCTTTGTCAGGAGTCGAGGCGGCAACCTGAGGATTTCTCTCCAGTGCTGATGTGGTTCTTGAGGTCCCTCTGGAGACTCCACAGGGGAGCCAGGCCTTGTCTCATGTGACGACATGTGAGTCCGTTTTCCTCCCGAGCTGAAGTATTAGTGTGAGGCTTCCCATTGAGTTGACACAGGGAACTGAGGCTTTCCAACGAGGCTTTCCACAGAGCTGTAACACGTGCCACTGTGGTGTGAGTCGACACACGGGGTGACATTCGAGGCACTGCAGGGTAATCAGCTTCAGCTGGATTCGACTGAGACTTTTAAACCTCTTTTGGTTTGGTGGCAGGATCACTGGAGTTCCTCTCGAATTTCCTGTGGAGAGCACCTCCTCTTGAGATGTGACGGGAAGGCAGGAATCATTTCTCAACGAATCAGGGAACTGAACCCTCGTCTCACACGGAAGAGAGGAGAATGGGGATCCTCTTGAGTTCTGCAGGGACATTCGTTGTTCTACTTGAGTGGAGACAGATATGTCGGGAACTTTTTGACTAGCCTCAAGTGATTGAACGACACCTCCAAGGTTCAAGAGGGAAGGTGTGATTTCCCTCGAGACCCTGCAGCAGAAAAGGGCCTCATCTCGCCTGGAGGGGAGAACCTCCTGGTTTATCTCAAGTTGTGGTAGGTTCCTCTCGAGTTACGACAGGGACCTCAGGGACCCTCTGAAGAGGCCTCAGGAAAGGCCAGTGTCAATGCGAGTTGTGAGGGGCTTCTTGGGATTCCTCTCCAGTTGGTGCCTTTTCCCCCACTCTCTCCACCAGCATGGAAAGCACTGCTGACCACAGAACATCTGACATCAGAGATACCGGATGAGTGAGGAGCAGAGCCACCCACTGGACAGATGTCACGCTCAGCTCCGTTCACACAAATAGCCTCCATACCCACTTGGAGACAGATTAAGGCGCTCTGTCGCCAGGCACAGGGAATAGTTTTCCTCAGGGATGTTGAATCTCTCCTGAAAGGGTGTTTATTGCCATGCTTGCTCTACTCTCTTCCCAGGTAAGCGCCTCTCCCAGTCCAACCAAATATTGGGCGTTTCTCCCAGATTCTCCAACTTTCCAAGTTGTTACTTGGAACGGTGACCCCATACGGGTTAATACAGACCAACTTCGCCTTTTGGGAGGATCTTATACTTCCTATATAAAAGACCAATACCCTATTAATTTTAATTATACCTTTAAAGGACTAGTAGATGATTTTCCCGTTTGCTTTAATTTTCCTTGTGGCCATACAGGAAACTTCGTTACCAAGAGAGGATGCGTTGGAGCCTCTACAAAAACAGATTATGACAGATTCCCCAACCTCTAAATTTGCATCTAAAGGGGATCGGTCTGTTTGGATATTACCAGTTTGTATTCCTGGGGTCCTTGATCTCTCTATGTCCTTGTCTCTCAAAGCTCCACAAGAATATCCAAATTGTGACGATGTTGCTCCCTCAGATGTCATATGGAAAACTATAGATGATCATTCAGGATATACGATTTGGAAAACGTGTACTTATAATTCAAGAATTGATTACAGAATACCGGGAGGAATAAATTGTACAATTAAGGACTGGAGCAACCCAAATCCAGGTCAGGACCCTGAGTCCAGTAATGGCTTTATCAATAGATTGGACAATTGGAAAGAATATTCAGTTCCTTAGCCGTTAGTCGCCACTAGATGGCATCATAATCAATTTGTTCCCCCTNAGGGACCCACTCATGAGGCCTCAGGAAAGGCCAGTGTCTCTCCGAGTTGCGAGGGGACTCGTGGGATTCCTCTCCATTCGTTGCTGCATCCTAAGTCTTTGTCAGGAGTCGAGGCGGCAACCTGAGGATTTCTCTCCAGTGCTGATGTGGTTCTTGAGGTCCCTCTGGAGACTCCACAGGGGAGCCAGGCCTTGTCTCATGTGACGACATGTGAGTCCGTTTTCCTCCCGAGCTGAAGTATTAGTGTGAGGCTTCCCATTGAGTTGACACAGGGAACTGAGGCTTTCCAACGAGGCTTTCCACAGAGCTGTAACACGTGCCACTGTGGTGTGAGTCGACACACGGGGTGACATTCGAGGCACTGCAGGGTAATCAGCTTCAGCTGGATTCGACTGAGACTTTTAAACCTCTTTTGGTTTGGTGGCAGGATCACTGGAGTTCCTCTCGAATTTCCTGTGGAGAGCACCTCCTCTTGAGATGTGACGGGAAGGCAGGAATCATTTCTCAACGAATCAGGGAACTGAACCCTCGTCTCACACGGAAGAGAGGAGAATGGGGATCCTCTTGAGTTCTGCAGGGACATTCGTTGTTCTACTTGAGTGGAGACAGATATGTCGGGAACTTTTTGACTAGCCTCAAGTGATTGAACGACACCTCCAAGGTTCAAGAGGGAAGGTGTGATTTCCCTCGAGACCCTGCAGCAGAAAAGGGCCTCATCTCGCCTGGAGGGGAGAACCTCCTGGTTTATCTCAAGTTGTGGTAGGTTCCTCTCGAGTTACGACAGGGACCTCAGGGACCCTCTGAAGAGGCCTCAGGAAAGGCCAGTGTCAATGCGAGTTGTGAGGGGCTTCTTGGGATTCCTCTCCAGTTGGTGCCTTTTCCCCCACTCTCTCCACCAGCATGGAAAGCACTGCTGACCACAGAACATCTGACATCAGAGATACCGGATGAGTGAGGAGCAGAGCCACCCACTGGACAGATGTCACGCTCAGCTCCGTTCACACAAATAGCCTCCATACCCACTTGGAGACAGATTAAGGCGCTCTGTCGCCAGGCACAGGGAATAGTTTTCCTCAGGGATGTTGAATCTCTCCTGAAAGGGTGTTTATTGCCATGCTTGCTCTACTCTCTTCCCAGGTAAGCGCCTCTCCCAGTCCAACCAAATATTGGGCGTTTCTCCCAGATTCTCCAACTTTCCAAGTTGTTACTTGGAACGGTGACCCCATACGGGTTAATACAGACCAACCTCACCTTTTGGGAGGATCTTATACTTCCTATATAAAAGACCAATACCCTATTAATTTTAATTATACCTTTAAAGGACTAGTAGATGATTTTCCCGTTTGCTTTAATTTTCCTTGTGGCCATACAGGAAACTTCGTTACCAAGAGAGGATGCGTTGGAGCCTCTACAAAAACAGATTATGACAGATTCCCCAACCTCTAAATTTGCATCTAAAGGGGATCGGTCTGTTTGGATATTACCAGTTTGTATTCCTGGGGTCCTTGATCTCTCTATGTCCTTGTCTCTCAAAGCTCCACAAGAATATCCAAATTGTGACGATGTTGCTCCCTCAGATGTCATATGGAAAACTATAGATGATCATTCAGGATATACGATTTGGAAAACGTGTACTTATAATTCAAGAATTGATTACAGAATACCGGGAGGAATAAATTGTACAATTAAGGACTGGAGCAACCCAAATCCAGGTCAGGACCCTGAGTCCAGTAATGGCTTTATCAATAGATTGGACAATTGGAAAGAATATTCAGTTCCTTAGCCGTTAGTCGCCACTAGATGGCATCATAATCAATTTGTTCCCCCTATGCTGTCTTATACGGCTAAACGTAAAACCTTTTTACAACCAGAAATTTGGAAATTCCTTGCCGCTACCACACCTATTATTTTAATCCGACCAGAAAATACCTCTATTTACTCTATTTTAGGTTGTCTACCCTCTCCTTATGTTTTTCTTTTCAGTAAATATTCTGAAAGACCTAACATATGATTGAATTATACAGGTGGACCCCAAGTAGTGTCTTGTGAACAATGTATGCTTTAATCCTGCTTAACTCCTCAATATAATGTTTGCTCACTTTATGGTTTTAAAACATCCGCCCTATCTCATGGTACCTGTAACTGTAGCCACGTACTGATATGATAACCATGGCCTAGCTGTGCTGCAACAGCTACAAGATTTAATGCAGACACAAAGGTTTGTGGGCTTCATTATTTTGGGAATATCAGCTTTGATAACTGCGATTACTTCTGTTACTGTGGCAGCATTATCGTTGTCTCATCAAGTGCATACCTCCCAATATGTTGATACTGTATCCAAAAATGTTTCTTTAATGCTGGCAACACAGGAAGTTATAGACAGGAAGCTAGAAATGTGGTTTGATGCCCTAGAAGAAGCAATAATGCATATTGGGACTGAATTACAGAGTCTGAAAGTAAAAATGGCTCTTTCATATCATGCTGGCTACCGGTGGATATGTGTTACCTCCCTGAAAGTAAACGAGACAGATTTTGAATGGGAAAGAATCAAAAATCATATTTTAGGTGTTTGGAAGAGCTCAGATATTAGCTTAGACTTAGGGAAACTTCATGATCAGATTCAGACCTAGGCACACTCCCAATTAGATTTTACCACTGCAGGGGAAGCCAATGATTTTTTCCACACCTTCTCTGACTTCATTTCTGGAAAGACTATTCTGTTTACTGTTTCTAGTTATGTTGCTGTGGGTGCTATACTCCTGCCCCTCGTAATCATTCTTCCTTGTATTGTCAGGATTCTTCAGCAGAACATTGAGAATCTCACGACAGAACTGCACCTGATTAAAAAAAATAATAATAAAAATGTGGGAGATGCCAGAAGCCAGCGTGAGAAATTCCGCCCATGACAAGTTCATGAGGAAGGAAGCCTGACAAAATGCAAGGACGTGATCAGGCTTCAGGTTTTCCCCCTGGAATTTCCTCAGCATGTACCCCCAAACCCAAAAAATCTGCCAGCTTCTGTACTCTGCTCTTCTGATATTCTCTGGAAAAAGTCAAATCAGGGCTTTAGTCTTCTGCATTTGAAAGGGATGTTTCAGTTAAACCCCTTTGATAGCTCTTTAGCTTGCCTAACAGGTTCCGGACCTCTTACAGCTTGTGAATTGCTTACAACCCCCCAACCTTGAGAGGCACAAAGCTTAAAAGCATCTTAAAGATACAGCGTCTTTTCTTTAGAGCTAAAAATCATATTGGTGACAGGTTTTCAATGTTGACTCAATGATTGCTGCCAGGCCTTTATATTCTTTATCTTTTAGACACCTGGGAAGATGTTAATCAATGTAAACGGGATATGGAATAAGATATACAGTAGTTTTGATGTTAGCAACACTAGACTTTTGAATTAATTACTTTTCTCTTTGTTATATATCACTGCACTTCTCTTGTTTCCTTGCTGTGTAAAAACGTAACTTTATTTAGTGCTTTCTGAGAGTGGCACCAGACTTTAGGAAGATCAACACTAATAAGTCTTCTGGTTGACAAACCCTTATCAGAAAAAAGACTGTAAAATGTTAATTGGTTCTTTGGTCAGAAGATGATGTAAATTACCTGAGACTTGTGTATACAACTAGGTATGCAGAGAGAAAAGCCTGATTTTGATGAGTCTGGGCTGCTAACACTGCAGAACTTTGTGTTACCCATTGACTTCTAAGTATTATCAAAAGTATAAAAAGGCCTTCTGAACAATAAAGGATGGACCAGTTTCTCGGACCAGTCTCTCGGCCTAGTTTCTTGGGAATCGGGCTCCCCATGTGTCTCTCGTCTCTCTCTCGCGCGCTCTCTCTTTTTCTCCCTCTCCTTCCTTTTCCTCTTTACTCTAATTTCAGGCTGAATTCCCATCTGGAGCAGGGCGGCTCAACAAGTCTACTTACTTTCCCTGGCTTTTAATAAACGCGCAAATGGGAGCCTGAGGTGGGGCACCCTTCGATATTCAAGTGGACGCTGGTGACCCAACGTAGATGGTGCAAGCTTTTTGTCTGGAACTTTATTGGCCTTCCGCATAAGCCAAGTTTTTCAGCCTTCTTTCTCCACTTAATTTTCCTACTACACTGTTTTTTCCAAATCTAACCTTATACTAATAAATAAATAAGTCTTTCCTTGCCAAAACTCTCCTGGCTTCAAATGCTTGGATCCACCGGGGCTGGACCCAAGCACCCAAGATCCATGTCAGCACTAAGAAGAAACATTAGGTTCTGGCCTCATCTCCAGATGAGGACTTAGGACCTGGCACTGACTGGAGAGGTATCCCAAGAGGCCCCTCGGAACGGGCATGGAAACTGGCCTTTCCTGAGGCCACACGAGCGGGTCCCTGAGGTCCCCGCCATAACTCGAGAGGGACCTGCTGCAACACGAAAAAAAAACAGGAGATTCTCCCCTCCAGGTAAGACGAGGTCCTTGTCTGCTGCGGCGTCTCAAGGGAAATCAAACCTTCCCTCTTGGACCAGGAAAGGGTCTTTCACACCCTTGCTGTAACTCAAGAAGTTCTCCGACATACCCGTCTCCACTTGAGAGGAACACCGAGGGTCCTATCACAATTCAAGAGGAGCTCCATATTCCGCTGCTCAGCTCCAGACGAGGGTCCCTTTTCCTGCTCAGTTGGGAAAGGATTCCCGGTGTTTCTGTTGAATCCCAAGAGGAGGCATTATTCACAGGAAAGTCGAGAGGAACTCCAGGGTTCATGGCATCATTATAAAAGACCCCCAGATTTCTCAGTCCAATCCAGATGAACCTGATTTCCCTGCACTGCCTCGACTATCACCCCGAGTATCGGCTCACACACTGTGGCATATGTGACTGCCCTGTGGCAGCATGAGGGAAAGCCATTGATCCCTGTGTCAGATCAATGGGAAGCCTGACACTGCTGCCACAGCTTGGGAGGAAACCGGGTGTACACGGCTCCACTGGAGAGGAGGCCTGACTCCCCTGTGGAGACTCCAGAGGAATCCCAAGATACGTGTCAGCACTGGAAAAGAAACCTCAGGTTCCGGCCTCAGCTCCAGATGAGGACTTAGGACCCAGCACTGACTGCAGAGGAATCCCAAGAGGCCTCTCACAACTCGCATGGAGACTGGCCTTTCCTGAGGCCAAAGGGGCGGGTCCCTGAGGTCTCCATCGTAACTGGAGAGGAACCTGCCGCAACTTGAGAAAAACCAGGAGATTCTTGCCTCCAGGCGAGGAAGCCCTTGTCTGCTGTGGTGTCTCGGGGTAAATCACACCTTCCCTCTTGAACTTCGAATGGTTTCTTCACACTCTTTCTGTCACACAAGAAATTTCCCGACATACCCGTCTCCACTCGAGAGAAACACCGAGGGACCCTCCACAACTCAAGAAGAGCCCCCTTTTCCCCTGCTCAGCTCCAGACGAGTGTCCCTTTCCCTGCTCCGTCGGGAAAGGATTGCTGGTGTTCCCGTCACATTCTAAGAGGAGGCGCTCTCCACAGGAGAGTCGAGAGGAAACCCAGGGGTCGTGTCACCATTCTAAAGGAAGCCCAAATCTCTCAGTCCACTCTAGATGAACCTGATTTACCTGCACTGCATTGACTGTCACCCCGAGTATCGGCTCACACCACGGTGTCACATGTGACAGTCCTGTGGCACCAAGAGGGAAAGACACAGATCCCTGTGTCAACTCGACAGGAAGACTGACACTGGTGCTATCGCTCGGGAGGAAAGTGGAAGTGCACATCTTCACTCGAGACAAGGCATGATTCCCCTGTGGAGACTCTAAAGGAACCCCAAGATCCATGTCAGCATTGGAGAGGAAACCTCAGGTTCTGGCCTAAGCTCCAGATGAGGAATTAGGACTCATCACCATCTGGGAAGGAATCCTGAGACACCCCTCGCATGTGGCACGGAGACTGGCCTTTCCTGAGGCCACAGGGAGCAGTCCCTGAGATTCCGGTCATTACTCAAGAGGAACCTGCCAGAACTCGAGAAAAATCAGGAGATTCTCTCTTCCAAGCGAGATGAGGCCCTTGTACACTGTGGCATCTCGGGGGAAAACACCCCTTCCTTCTTGAGCCTCAAAAGGGTCTTCACACGTTGCTGCCACTCAAGAAGTTCCCATACATACCCGTCTCCACTTGAGTGGAATACATTTGGTCCCGCCACAACTCAAGAGAAGCCCCATTTTCCCCTGCTCATCTCCATATGAGGGTCCTTTTTCCTGCTCCGTTGGGAAAGGATTCCCAGCGTACCGTCACATCCCAAGAGGAGTCGCTTTCTACAGGAGAGTCTAGAGGAACGCCAGGGTCATGCCACCATTCCAAAAGACCCCAAAATGTCTCAGTCCGCTCCAGATGATCCTGATTTCCCTGCACTGCCTCGACTGTCACCCCCATTATCGGCTCACACCACGGTGGCACATGTGATAGTTCTGTGACACCTCGAGGGAAAACCACAGATCCCTGGGTCAACTCCATGAGAAGACTGACACTGCTGCTGCAGCTCGGGAGGAAAGCGGACGTGCACATCTCCACTAGAAACGAGGCCTGACTCCACTGTGGAGACTCCAGAGGAACTCCAAGATCCATGTTATCACTGGAGAGGAAACCTCACGTTCCAGCCTCAGCTCCAGACGAGGACCTAAGACCTGTCGCTGTCTGGGGAGGAATCCCGTGAGGCCCCTCGCAACTCTCATGGAGACTAGCAATTCCTGAAGCCACCAAGGGGGGCGATCCGTGAGGTTCCCGTCATAACTCAAGAGTAACCTGCCCCAACTCGAAAAAAATAAGGAGATTTTCTCCTCCAGGCTAGATGAGGCCCTTGTCTGCTGCGGCATCTCGGGGGAAAACACCCCTTTCATCTTGAACCTCGAAAGGGTCCTTCACACCCTTGCTGCGACTCAAGAAGTTCCCCGACATACCCATCTCCACTCGAGAGGAACAACAAGGGTCCTGCCACAACTCAAGAGGAGCCCCGTTTTCCCTGCTCAGCTCCAGAAGAGGGTTCCTTCCTCTGCTCCATCAGGAAAGGATTTCCGGCATTCCCGTCGCATCCCAAGAGGAGGAGCTCTCGACGTGAGAGTTGAGAGGAACTCCAGGGTCGTGCCACCATTCCAAAAGACCCCCTGATGTCTCAGTCCACTCCAGATGAACCTGATTTCCCTGCACTGCCTCGACTGTCACCCTGAGTACCAGCTCACCCCACGTTGGCACACGTGACAGTCCTGTGGCACCTCGAGGGAAAACCACAGATCCCTGTGTCATCTCGACAGGAAGAGTGACACTTCAGCTACAGCTGGGGAGGAAAGCAGACGTTCACGTCTCCACTCAAGACGAGGCCTGAATGCCCCCTGGACAGTCCAGAGGAACCCAAAGATCCATGTCAGCTCTGGAGATGAAACCTCAGGTTCTAGCCTCAGCTCCATAAGAGGACTTAGGACCCGTCACCAACTGGGGAGAAATCCCGAGAGGCCCCTTGCAACTCGCATGGAGAATTGACTTTCTTGAGGCCATGGGGGGGGGGGGTCACTGTGTTCCCCATCGTAACTCTAGAGGAACATGCTGCAACTCGAGAAAAACCAGGAGATTCTCTCCTGCAGGCGAGATGAGGCCCTAGTCCGTTGCAGCGTCTTGGGGGAAAACACCCACTTCTCTTTTGAACCTCGAAAGGGTCCTTCACACCCTTGCTGTGACTCAAGAAGTTTCCCGACATACCCGTCTTCACTCCAGAGGAACACTGAGGGTCTCGTCACAACTCAACAGGAGCCCCGTTTTCCCCAGATCAGCTTCAGATGCTCCGTCAGGAAAAGATTCCTGGCGTTCCCGTCGCATCCCAAGAGGAGGCACTCTCCACAGGAGAGTCAAGAGGAACTCCAACGGTAGTGCCACCATTTGAAAAGACCCTCAAATGTCTGAGTCCACTCCTGATGAACCTGATTTCCCTGCACTGCCTCAACTGTCACCCCGAGTATCGGCTAACACCATGGTGGCACGTGTGACAGCCCTGTGGCACAGCGAGGGAAAGCCACAGATCCCTGTGTCAACTCGATGGGAAGCCTGACACTGCTGTTACAGCTCGGGAGGAAAGCGAATGTGCACTTCTACACTGGAGACGAGGCCTGCCTCCACTGTGGAGACTCCAGAGGAACCCCAAGATCCCTGGCATCACTGGAGTGGAAACCTCATGTTTCAGCCTCAGATCCATACGAGGNTGACACTGCTGTTACAGCTCG
This sequence comes from Oreotragus oreotragus, assembly GCA_006410675.1. Taxonomy (NCBI): domain Eukaryota; kingdom Metazoa; phylum Chordata; class Mammalia; order Artiodactyla; family Bovidae; genus Oreotragus; species Oreotragus oreotragus. Next base: position 16,916 of record SJYX01010992.1, read on the forward strand.
GGAGGAAAGCGAATGTGCACTTCTACACTGGAGACGAGGCCTGCCTCCACTGTGGAGACTCCAGAGGAACCCCAAGATCCCTGGCATCACTGGAGTGGAAACCTCATGTTTCAGCCTCAGATCCATACGAGGACTTAGGACCCAGCACCGACTGGGGAGGAATCCCAGGAGTACCCTCACAACTTGAATGGAGACTGGCCTTTCCTGAGGCCACAGAGTCGCGTCCCTGAGGTCACCGTCTTAACACTAAAGGAACCTGCTGCAACTTCGGAAAAAACAGGAGATTCCGGCCTCCAGGTGAGATGAGGCCATTGTCGGCTGCAGTGTCTTGGGGGAAATGACCCTTTCCCTCTTGAACCTCGAAAGGTTTCTTCACACACTTGCTGTGACTCAAGAAGTTCCCCGACATACCCATCTCCACTCGATAGAAATACCAAGGGTCCCACCACAACTCAAGAGGAGCCCGTTTTCTCCTGCTCTGCTCCAGTCGAGTGTCCCTTTCCCTGCACAGAGGAAAAGTACTGGAGTTTCAGCTTTAGCATCAGTCCTTCCAATGAACACCCAGAACTGATCTCCTTTAGGATAGGGTCCCACAAAAATGAGGAATAAGTTGTAGGGAATTACAAAAGCAAAACACTAGTAAATACAGCATTGCTTTCTTTCTTTCAATCTTCCTTCTTCATTCTAGAAGACAGTATGCCCTCACAGTCTCACTGCCTTCTAAGGGAAACAGTCATTTACAATAAACAAACTCTCCAATTGAGGGTCTTATGTTCCATGTATACCTTGAAGTTTTCAATTAAATTTGACAGATATGTTACACAAGAGATCATTATATTTCTCAGTCTGAGAAAAGCTAGGATGATGTGTGAAATGAATGACAGATTGGTGTTTAGGCAGATGTAGCACACCTTCTTCCATAGCTTCTTTTTATTACTATTAATTTGCCAAGCAGTCACAAAAAACCCCACAGGGCTAAAGTGAACGAGATAGCTAAGTATCCATCAACATATGAAAAGATAAAGAGGATGTGATACACACACACACACATATACACACAATGGAATACTACTTAGCCATAAAAAAGAGTGAAATAATGCCATTTGCAGCAACATGGATGTCCCTAGAGATTATCACACTAAGTCAGACATAGAAAGACAAATATCATATAATATCACTTAAATGTGGAATCTAAAAAAAATGATACAAATGTACTTATTTATAAAACACAAACAGACTCAGACTTCAAAAACAAACTACTGGTTACCAAAGTGGGGAGTGAGGGATAGATTTAAGGGCCTAGGTCTGATAGAGTGCCTGATGAACTATGGAATGAGGTTGATGACATTGTACAGGAGACAGGGATCAAGACCATCCCCATGGAAAAGAAATGCAAAAAAGCAAAATGGCTGTCTGGGGAGGCCTTACAAATAGCTGTGAAAAGAAGAGAGGTGAAAAGCAAAGGAGAAAAAG
>SJYX01010992.1:18956-32170 GCA_006410675.1 Oreotragus oreotragus
GAACAGTAGATGTCATCTATGGGTTACGTCGAACAGTAGGTATTGTCTATGGGTCACGTTGAACAGTAGGTATCGTCTATGGGTTATGCCACATCGAACAGTAGGTATCGCCTATGGGTCATGTCGAACAGTAGATGTCATCTATGGGTCACGTTGAACAGTAGGTATCGTCTATGGGTCACAAGTATTTGTCCAACAACAGCTGCTGTTCAGTTGCTCCCATCGTGTGCGACTCTCTGCGACCCCATGGACTGCAGCCCACCAGGCTCCTCTGTCCATGGGATTCTCCAGGCAAAAATACTGGGGTGGGTTGCCACGCCTGCCTCCAGGGGATCTCCCCAACCCAGGGACTGAACGAGAGTCTCCTGCGTCTCCTGCACTGGCAGGCAGGTTCATTACCATCGGCCCCCACGGCCATCACAAGGGTCGGCTGAGCTGGGAAGCTGGAAACAAAATTACAACACTGTACACCCACTGATTTTGTGCAAGTTGGAAGCAGAAACAAGGTCTGGCAAGGCTGCCTCCCGCCCCCACGCGGACGCTCACAGCCTGTAAACCGTGGGCCCCTCTGAAGCACATGCCTGGGCCGGGAGAAGTGTCAAGCCGGGCATCCGTGATCCCAGCCTGGGGGATGGATCCTCAGGGAACAACATGAGTGAAGCGGAAACGTCACGAACAAGGATATGCTGGCTGAAGCACTGCTCTGCGATGTATTATGAAAAATGCCAACCCACACACAAGCAGAGAAAATAAGATAATGAGCCCACGTGCCATCCTCAGTCTCAACCGTCTCAGCTCACAGACAGTGCTTCCTGTCCTTGCCACACACACACATGCACACACGCTTGCACACACCCTCTTTTTAGTATTCTGAGGGGAATCCCAGACATTTCATTTTGTCCATTAATACTTCAGCCTGCATCCCTAGCTTATTTGCTAATACATCTATTAAACCTTATTTGGTTTTTAAAAGTCTAATCATCACCTTATCATGCCCAATAGTAAATTCTTTAACGTCGTTCAGTTCACCGCCCATGCTCGATCTTTCCACGTTTTAGACACTGCAGGACCAGTTTGCGGGAAGCAGGAAGCGTAGAGGCGCAAGGCGCTGCGTCTGGTCGCTTTGCGTGAGTCTCCTTTGTTCTGTAACAGCCTTTGCATCCCTCCTCACTGAGTCGTCTGAAACAGTGCCCCTGAGTGGGCAGTGGGCAGCAGGCCCAGGGCCAGGGCCAGCCGAGCCACGTGTGGTGCCCTAGCCTGAGCTCCAGGGCTCTGACCGTCCAGGCAGCGGAGGCCGAATGTGACCGGGAGCAGCCAGCCACGGGCCCCTGTCCAGCCTGGCAGCAGCTCACCCAGCTCTGCTGCCCCCAGCGACTTGGCCGCTGGACCTGGCTGTGCCCTTGGATCGGGCAGCGAGGCCACGCCCAGGCCTCGTGGTATGTTTGGACCTGGTCACATTTCTGGACGCCACCCCTTGGCCACAGCTGAGCCCCCTTGCCTCAGCAGCTGCAGGCAGGAAGCACCTCCCTGCTCCCCTCCATGGCCACACTCTGCCCTCAGAGTTGCCCGCCAGGAGCCCACCCTGCCCCCGCCACACTAGCGGGAGATGCAATGCCCACTGAACAGCCACGTGCAGGCACGTGCCTTGCTGTGGATAAAACCACAGCTGTGCAGGCTCTAACTACAGGAACAACCCTGCTCACCTCATCCTCCGACACTCAGCTGGGTCCACCTGTTGGAGAAGGAGAGCTGGGCTTTGTTGCTGGGTTGCCATGGGAACACTTTCCCCCTGGAGCAATGGACAGGTGCAGGGTGGGGGCCCAACCTGGATGGCCAGGGAAGAAGCGGCTGGTGAGGGCCAGGTTGCCCAGGTGTCTAACGTGGGTTTTGTCATCATTCAGGTAAGTGGGGCCAACAGACCGTAAATGACTGCTGCTGAGAAGGCAGCTGGTTACACTTGCAGATGCCCAGAGGAGGGGGTGAGATGCCTGGGGCGGGACGCACGGGGAGGCACCAGAGTCGGTCAGGGGGCCTGGGCTGGGGGTGTGTGGGCGAGAGCCCCTACCGGAGTTTCCCAGGAAGAAACGGGTGAGCGGCAGAGAAGTCCTGGGCCCGGCTGACCTGAGTGACCACAGGGCTCTGGACACAGGGCTGTCCCCACCCATAGGGGTGATGAGGGCAGGGGGCTCGTGGTCCTGCGTGTCAGAGCCCCGAGGAGGAGGGGTTGGTGTGGATGGAAAGGCAGGCTCGGGGAGGAGCCCTCTGTCCCTAGGATGCTCCAGTGCCTGCACAGCCCCGAGACGCCAGAACCTTGGCAAGTAAAATCACAGGAGAGGCAGGAACTAGAGCCNGAGGGCAGGGGGCTCGTGGTCCTGCGTGTCAGAGCCCCGAGGAGGAGGGGTTGGTGTGGATGGAAAGGCAGGCTCGGGGAGGAGCCCTCTGTCCCTAGGATGCTCCAGTGCCTGCACAGCCCCGAGACGCCAGAACCTTGGCAAGTAAAATCACAGGAGAGGCAGGAACTAGAGCCAAACCGCAGTCGCCCTTCACCTGCCCCTCCCCACCGTCGGCTCACGCCAGACTCGCCCGCTTCTCTCCCCAGCTCGCCTCCGACGACGACGACAGCCCCTCGCCCCATCCCCACCCACCACCAGTCACGCCCCGGGGGCTCACTGCCCCCACCCTGGGCTCCTCCGCAGCTGGCTTGCCGGCCCTGCGCCTGCAACTGCTGGACCCTGTCTCCACCCACTGAAGCCAGGGGCCCCGGAGCTGCTCTGGCCAACGGGGTGCAGCTCTCGGAGCCCTTGTGCCCTGCTGGTGAGGAGGCACGTGGTGCACCCGCTCCAGAAAACGGCACAAAGGTCTTCAGAACCGAACACAGAATCATACAACTCAGCAGCTCCGCTTCTGGGTGTTTACCCGAAGGAGCTACCTGAAAGCAGGGACTCGAAGGCGCACCTCCACGTGCACACTCGCGGCAGCGTTGCTCACCGTCGCCAAGAGGGGAAGCCACCCAGCTGGGTGAGTAAACCAAGCCTGGTCCATACAGACAGGGTGGCTCAGCCTTTCAAACGAAGGGCATCCTGACGCCCGCCACAGCGTAGATGAACCCGGAGGACACAGGACGCAGTGAAACAAGGGACAAGGCCCTGTATGATCCCCTTACACGAGGCCCCAGGGGGTCGTGTCCACAGACGCAAGAAGTAGATGGTGGGGCCTGGGGGAGGGGGTGTGTATAAGAGACAGCTGTTTACCTGATCAAAGGTGTTCACGTTCTAAGTTGACCTGTTAATCTACAATCATGGGAAAAGTATAAAGGGCCACTTCAGGGCGGGTGGCTTCCCTGGTAAAGAATCCGCCTGCAATGCAGGAGATCAGGGTTCAATCCCTGGGCTGGGAAGATCCCCTGGAGAAGAAAACGGCAACCCACTCCAGTATTCTTGCCTGGAAAATCTCATGGACAGAAGAGCCTGGCGGGCTACAGTCCATGAGGTTCCNGAGGGGGAGGGGGTGGGGGGTTGGTGTTAATGGACACAGAGCTTGAGTTTTGCAAGGTGAAGGAGTCGTGTGCACAGATGGTGGTGGCGGTCACGGAACATGTGAATGACCCTAAGCCGGGCACGTTAACACGACTGAAACGGTAGACACTGCTCTTTCATAACACGTATCATGACGACAAAGGAGAAAACAAAAGTGTCGCTTTCTCAGAGAGGTTCCCCACGCCTCCCTGGTCAGCCTCTGCCCTTCTCTCCAGACGTTCATAACCGCTCACCAGGCACACATTCCATGCCAGGCACCAGGGTAAACAAGGGAGGTGAAATGCAGGAGGCCCCTGCTCCGGCCGAGAGATCCTCCTGGAGGCCCTGCAGACACCCGAGGCAGCGAGGAGGGGGTTCTGTGACCCACTCCTGCCCACCTGCCCTGCCCTGCCTTTCACAGGTTGCTGGAGAGTGGAGTGTGGCCTGGCTTGGGTTCCTCCGACTTGGTTTCCTTTGCTGGGGGCCTGGCCCCCTCCCCCTGAGGAGCTGACCCTGCCTGGGCGAGGCCATGGAGCTGTCCACGCTGCAGTGCTGAAAACGCCCGGGCCTGCAGCCGGCAGGGGGCTCACTGGTGGGGCTGACCCCGCAGCCAGGCCGCCGGCCTCCTGAGTGGCTGAGGGGCCCTGAGGATGCCCCCGTGCTGTCCACAAGCCCGTTCCAAATCCTGGCTGTGGGCTCTGTGCCAGGCACACCAGCAGAGGATGGGAGCTTCCCCCCCAAAAGAAGGGGCAGGCAGCACCTTCTCACAGCAAGGAGAGGGGGCTGAACGAGACAGTGTCTGCCCAGCTCACCACCCTGCAGACACGCTGCAGTCACGCACAGTGCACCGGCCTCACCCTCTTCCTCCATGGAGTCAGGCCCTCTGTCTCTCCGGCTTTGTTGCCCAAGCGCAGCGAGGGACTAGCTGCAGGGCCCCACAGCTGAGTCGCAGGTGGGCCTCTCTGGGTGGAGAGGAAGGAATCTGGGCCCGTCCCAGCAGACCTGGGGCTCTGGGGCAGAGTGGAGGCCCAGACAACAAGCCCCTCCTGCTCCCAGTTAGACCGTCTACAACAAGGACAGAGCAGAAGCTACAAGAAGTCACCCTATCGGCGCTGCCTGCAGTTAATGAAGCAGGAAATAAAGTGCGAAGCTCCCCAGGTCCAGGCAGAGAAGCAGGGGGCGGGGGGCCAACCCCCAGTGAGTGAGGGAGGGGGTGCAGGGGAGAGCAGAGGCCTCCTTGGGGTGAAAACGAGCAGATGTGAGGGACTTCCCCTGCCTAGGACACGCCCTCAGCTCAGGGTCAAGAGGACTCCTTCCAGGGAGGGAGCAGGTGGGCCAGGGTGGGGGCAGTTGCTCGGAAGTCGTCCAATGACTTGAGTCACTGTTTTACTTTGATAGAAACGTAAATGGTGGTTTGAAAATATTTTAGCAAATCATCATAAAGGACAGTTGAAGAATTTAGTTTGGAATTTTACGTTCACGGAGGCCTGGACACACCCCTCTTTCTTGTTCACCCCCCAGGAACCCCAGGTGGGGGGAGGCTAAGGTTGGGAAGGATGCAGGCAGGAAGGGAGGCGTGCCCACCCTGAAAGGGGCCTGGGGCTCCCCTGATGTCAGCCCCAAGGGTTTCTGGCACTCAGAGCAGGGTGTGTAACAAGGCGAGCTGAGTGGAGGGTCGCCGTCTGATCCTGCGTCCAGTTCTCGGGAAGGACGGACGCAGTGACCTCGACAGCCTGCTGGGGGCTTCCTGCGTCTCATCTCCTGCCATGACTGCGATCAGGCCACACAATTCACTGCTGTCATGACAGGCTGCCTTCCCAGGTTTCCTTTGCAAAAGTCACGCCCTCACCAGGCAGCGAGCGGGCGAGGACAGGAAGCTCCCATCCTCTGCTGGAGTGCCTGGCACAGAGCCCACGTCCAGGACTCGGAACGGGCTTGTGGACAGCACGGGGGCATCCTCGGAGCCCCTCGGCCACTCAGGAGGCCGGCGGCCTGTCTGCGGGGTCAGCCCCGCCAGTGAGCCCTCTGCCGGCTGCGGGCCCGGGCGTCTTCAGCACTGCAGCGTGGACAGCTCCATGGCCTCGCCCAGGCAGGGTCAGCTCCTCAGGGGGAGGGGCCAAGCCCCCACCAAAGGAAACCGAGTCTGAGGAACCCAAGGCACGCCGCACTCCACTCTCAAACAGCTGTGTCCAACGGAAACAGACCTGTCTAGCAGCCACGTGAGAAGCACAGAACACGCAATGGGTGAGGTTACTTTTAGGAACGTGTGTAATCCGGCCTGGGGAGCCGGCTGGGTGAATGAACCCCACGGCGGCGGGACACGATCAGTACTCTCTAAGTGACAGATGCCTCTCCACAGCTAACAGACACACGAGGCAAGACCTCCAGTCACAGCGACCAGCACAGCGCATGCTGAGGAGCAGCTGGGAGCATTACCGCCCGGTTTCAGGCAGCCCTGGGGCCCGCCCTGCCCTCACTCCTGGATGAGGACAGTGAGCGGAGGTAGGGGTGTACTGAGCCCTGGTGGATGGCCTGTCTCCTCCAGTCCCCCCACGGGGACCACCTCCAGGCATGGGACACACACTCACACCCTTTCCTTGGGGTCTGTCCCTCGAGAAGAGGGCCCCGCGTCCACCCTCAGCCTCCCCACATGCTAAAGGAGAAAGCGGGGTTCAGACAGCAAGGCTGCCCACTCTGGGTGCAGAGAGGGGCCAGGCTCCTGGCCCCTCACTTCCCCAAGGGGAGCCCTGAGTAGCCAGCCTGTTCCCCTCCCCCACAGCCAGCTGCAGCCTCCCAGCCCCCTGCCCTCCGCCCCTGTCTTCAGTTCATTTTTTCCTTTTAGGGCATTAAGCACAGAAGTATTAAAAGGGATTGTTCAGGCCAGTTAATTAGCTCAGAAGAGGCCTCTGCAGAAGCCCAGGTCACGGCCGTCCACCTCTCTTTATTAGCCGAATTGATGGAGACAGCACGGCCCAGATGGGAATAAATTGAATCCGATGGCAGAGAGCCTCTTGTGTGAGCTATTAACGGGAGCGAGCAGGCCTCACGCTCTCCTCGCTGGCGCTTGCTTAACGCCTTCTCCTGCTGCTCCGGCCGCTCCCAGATGCCCACTTACACTCCGTGGGGGAGCAGCTGCTCCCTGGAGCACCCCACCTGAGCCCTGAAGTCCAGCCGTGGGTAGCAGGGCAGCTCCAATCCATGAAGGACATGCTCATTGGGAGGGGTAGGCCTCACCCCAAGGCCAGGGGTCCTGGACACCCTCTTCCCACCTCAGTAAGGCTGCAGAGGCCTGGAGCCGGGGGCCAGCGTTCCCTGCCCCGGGGGAGGGCCCAGTTTTGGCACCCACACCCAACTTGTCCTGCCAGCACGGGGTCAGCACGCGTCTGGCCCCCACCTCTGTGGTGGGGGAGGGGAGACCTGACCAGGCGGCGGGCTGAGGCAGTGGGGGGCGGGGTTGCACTGGGGGCCTGTCCTGCTCAGGCTGCGGCCATCCCCACGGGGAGGGGAGAACGCAGAGCCAGCCTTTCAGCACCCTGGACAGGGCTGAGCCTGCGCTGAGACTTGCGAGCTTGTGGACTCAGGCCTTCAGGACAATGGGCAGTGGAGGAGAGTCACCCCGGCCCTGGCTGAGGCCAGTGCCCGCCTTCCTGGAGTATCCTGCAGCTTCCCGGATCTCTGCCTGCTGGCTCCTCCCATCTCTCAGTCTCAGCCCTTGCCCCCCTCCTCTGAGGAGTCCTCCTGGATGGCCCAAGAGGACACCCAGCCCTACCTGGCTCCTGACACACTGTACTGCTGACTTTCCTGGGGTTCTCTCTGGAACGGTTACCCCAGGAGGGCCCCCCGATGGCCCATTCTTGGCCAAGCACCTGAGCCTGGAGTGGGGGTTGCCAGACAGGAGTGACGGCCACAGAAAACACTGCCGAGCCCCTGGAAAGGAACAGGGGGCGGGCCAGGGCTCCTGAGCCCCTGGGGAAGTGGGATAGATGGTTCTCTGTGGCTGAGAGGAAGGCCCCCGCCCCCGCCCCTGCCCCAGCCTTCCTGCCCACCTCTCATCTCTTCACTCCAGCTCCCCAGCTCGTCACTCTTACTGGAAGGCATCGTGAACATCCCCGGCTGTTCCCTCAGTTTGCGCCATCCTCCTTTGCTTTGTACTGGTGAACTCCTACACAACCTACAAGGCCCAACTCCACCTGCCCACAGTCCCACGACCCTCCCACTCCTTCCAGAAGGCAGTGTGTCTTCCTACTTCAAGGCTGAAAAACACTGGATATTCACTTTTCAAGCCTCCATGACAGTGGAGAAGTACAGGCCAGTCCCAGGGGTTGAGGATTCTGGCAAGCGTTTTCCTCCCCTTATGAAAAGTCTCAAGGGAAGAATGCCTCCTCCCCCATGACTCTCTGCTGGGCACAGACGTGTCTGATCACTGGGCTGATGTGGCTGTGACTCTTGGACACCCACACACGCTAGTGGAAGCCACCTCTGCCCACTGTGTCCCAAGCTGGTGCCCAGTGTGTCCGGCCAGGCAGCCCTGCCACCCCTGTGTCTGGTTCCTGGCCCTGCCCACCAGGGCCCTGTCCCTTCTCCTGCATGACTCCCTTTACATGCTGACACCCACCCTGGCCAGGCCAGCACTCCACTCCACGTGTCACCCCCCTGGCGTGGGCACCCTTGACATTCATAAAGGATGCCTCCTGCCTTCCCTGTAGCACTTGGCTGATGGCTGGGCCACCATGGGGATGAAACACCAGCTCCCCGACACCCCCCAGCCCTCGAGCCCAGGCAGGCTCCAGGCACTGCCTCTGGAGACACATGGCCCGCAGCAGCGCCCCAGGATGGGGGATGGGAGCCCCAGGGCCCTCGTCAGAGTCACAGCCTCAGTGGGGAGAGGAGATCTAGAGACCACGCAGGAGGTGGGAGGCCCAGAGCCTCCAAGAGCTCCACGGGCCGCCCCAGGTCCCCGGGACTGCGGTCCCTCCCATCAGCACCTGCCTGTGCCTGTCCCTGTCCGGTGCCCGCGGGCTGCAGGCAGAGGAGTCATGCTGGTGTGGACCCATGCCACTTGGCTGCCAGCTGCACCCATGAGGCCAGAAGCTCTGGTCAAGGGGGGCCCACAGGCAGTCAGCCACCTGCCTCAGGATGCCGGCCACATCCAGTTCTTGGCCAGCTCAGGGACCACTGCAGGTTGGCTCTGGTGTTGCCAGGACGACCTCTCCCAGTGGACTGGTCGGTGGCTGATGGATGGGCAGCCCTTCTGGCTGACCACCACCTCCCCAAGGCAGGGAGCGGCTCCAGAGCGGGGAGTCTGGAGTCCTCTCCTTGTTGTTTCCTGAAAGGAACTGCCCGGCACCCAGTGACCCCAACACTTGAAAACCGGCCAAAGTACAACACGCTGAAGTCCACACATCTGAAGGCATCGGCCCAACAGAAGTGCCCCCGCGTCACTGTCACCAGGTCAGGACTCAGAAATGGCTGTGCCCTGGATGCTGGGCGTCCCTCCCACCGCTGTCTTACCTGCTCAGAGTAGACGCGCACTGACCGCACACTCCCCCACACCTGTGACACCTCGGGTCGCGCGGAGCAGCAGCTCACTCTGGGTCACGGCTGAGTAGACACACCACACCCTGTGCAGACCACACTGCACTTAGGCCACAGTGCTTTTCCCCTTCTGCTGTTTTAGGCTTTTGGATTTCTCACATTTCAGGCCCGTGATGAGTGATGCTGCTAACAACACTGTCCATAACATTTTGGCAAAGAAAGCCCCATCCAGGACCTTTGGCCGTGTTCCTGTGGGCAGAGCTGGTGGGTCATAGGACAGTCTTATTATTTAACTTTTAAGAAACGTGGCTGAATGGCCTCACACTCTCACCAAGCAGTCACTTCTCATTCCTGCCAACACCTGTCATTCCTTTCTTAAAGCAATTGAGATACAGAACTTCCCTGCTGGGCCGGTGGTTAAGAATCTGCCTTCCAATGCAGGGAACGCGGGTTTGATCCCTGGTCGAGGAACTGAGATTCATGTGTTGCAGGGCAACTAAGCCAGCCAAGCACAACTAGAGTCCACGAGCCTGAACAAAAGATCCGCATGGTGCAACTAGGATCTGACACAGCCAAACACAGGCACACACGCACATGCACACGTGCACATGCATGCACATGTATGCACACACGCACACACGTAGATGCATGCACACGTATGCACAAACGCACGCACACACATGCACACGAACACGTGCAGATGCATGCACACGTATGCACAAATGCACGCACACACATAGGCACTCACATCCACACACATGCACATGCACACGCGTGCGTTCATGCACACCCATGCACAAACGCATGCACGCACGCACACACACGCACATGCACACGCACATGCATGCACAAACGCACAAACACAAAGGCACACGCATGCACTCACATGCGCATGCATGCACACGCGCACATGCACACATGTGCACACATGCATGCGCGCACATGCACACCGATGCGCACACATGGACACATATGCACAAACGCATGCGCACGTGCACACACACGCACACATGCATGCACCCGTATGCACAAACGTACACACATGCACACACACACTTGCACACACGCATGCATGCCCATGCACACACGCACACCAATGCACATGCATGCACACGTATGCACAAATGCATGAACACACTCGCACATGCACACGTGCACATGCACACACATGCACACACGCGCATACACGTTAGACCATGCTGCATGGCATAAGGGATGCTGCTTCCCTGCATGCCTGCATGAAACACGCCTGCAGGCACTGAACTCTGTCTGACTCTGTGTGACCCCACTGACTGTAACCCACCGGGCTCCTCTGTCCATGGGATTTCTCAGGCAAGAACACTGGAGTGGGCTGCCATTTCCTTCTGCAGGGGATATTCCTGACCCAGGGATTGAACTCGTCTCCTGCAGTGTAGGTGGATTCTTTACCACTGAGCCACCAGGGAAGGCCCAATAAATATTTTTTTAAAGGAATTGAGATTATAATTCACATACCATTTGAGGCACCCTTAGGAAGTACACAGGTTGGGTGGTTTTAGAACACTCACAAAGTTGCACACTCATCACTACTTGGCGCACACTGCCAACCCCTGATAGGAACCCTGTCCCCCTCCCCAGCAGCGACACTGGTTGCCTCCCTCTCCACCCAGGCCCGCCACTCCTCTCCTCTGTCTCCACCCTGGGCGTTTCCTGCAAACAGCACCATACGAGGTGTGCGCTTTCCTGACTGACTGCTTTCCCTCAGTGCCACATGAAGCGGAACATCCATCCTTCTATGGCTGCGCAGTAATCCACAGTACAGAGCCACCACCACAGTCTGTCCATTCATCCATTTCACACACGGACCACAGCCTTCTCCAACTCAGTGAAACTATGAGCCATGCCGTGTAGAGCCGCCCAAGATGGAACGGTCCTGGTGGAGAGTTCTGACAAACGTGGTCCCCTGGAGAAGGGAATGGCAACCCACTCAAGGATTCCTGCCTTGAGAACCCATGAACACTATGAAAAGGCAAAAAGATTGGACACTGAAAGATGAATTCCGCAGGTCAGTAGGCGCCCAATATGCTACTGGAGAAATAGCTCCCGAAAGAATGAAGAGATGGAACCAAAGCAAAAACACCACGCGGTTGTGGGTGTGACTGGCGATGGAAGCACGGCCCGATGCTGTAAGGAGCAAGGTCCGATGCCTAGGAACCTGGAATGTTAGGTCTGTGAATCAAGGTAAGTTGGAAGTGCTCAGACAGGAGATGGCAAGAGTGAACACTGACATTTTAGGAACCAGTGAGCTAAAATGGACCAAAATGAGTGAATTTAATTCAGATGACAATTATATCTACTACTGTGGGCAAGAATCCCTTAGAAGAAATGGAGTAGCCATCACGGTCAACAAAAGAGCCCAAATTCAGTACTTGGGTGCAATCTCAAAAATGACACAATGATCTCTGTTCGTTTCCAAAGCAAACCATTCAATATCACAGTAATCAAGTCTATGTCCCAACCACTGATGCCAAAGAAGCTATAGTGAATGGTTCTGTGAAGACCTACAATGCCTCCTAGAACTAACACCCAAAAAAGATGTCCTTTTCATCAGACGAGACTGGATGCAAAAGTAGGAGGTCAGGAGATACCTGGAGTAACAGGAAAGTTTGGCCTTGGAGTCCAAAATGAAGCAGAGCAAAGGCTAACAGAGTTTTGCCAAGAGAATGCACTGGTCATAGCAAACCGTCTTCCAACAACACAAGAGAGACTCTACACGTGGACGTCACCAGATGGTCACACCGAAATCAGACTGATCATATTCTTTGCAGCTGAAGATTAGTGTTATTGTTAGTTGCTCAGTCATGCCTGACTCTTTGTGACCCCATGGACTGCAGCCCACCAGACTCCTCTGTCCACGAGATTTTCCAGGCAAGGCTACTGGAGTGGGTTGCCATTTCCTCCTCCAGGGGATCTTCCCAACTCAGGAATCAAACCCAGGTCTCCTGCACTGCAGGCAGATTCTTTACTGACTGAGCTACAGAGGAGCTGAAGATGGAGAAGCTCTATACAGTCATCAAAAACAAGACCAGGAGCTGACTGTGGCTCAGACCATGAGCTCCTTATGGCCAAATTCAGATTTAAATTGAAGAAAGTAGGGAAAACCACTAGACCATTCAGGTATGACCTAAGTCAAATCCCTTAGGATTATGCAGTGGAAATGACAAATAGACTGAAGGAATTAGATCTGATAGAGTGCCTGAAGAACTATGGACGGAGGTTCATGACATTGTACAGCAGGCAGTAATCAAGACCATCCCCAAGAAAAACAAATGGAAAAAGGCAAACCGGTTGTCTGAGGAGGCCTTACAAATAGCTGAGAAAAGAGAACTGAAAGGCAAAGTGAAAAGGAAGGATATACTCAACTGAATGCAGAGTCCCAGAGAATAGCAAGGACAGATGAGAAAGCCTCAGCGATCAGTGCAAAGAAATAGAGGAAAACAGCAGAATGGGAAAGACTAGAGATCTCTTCAAGAAAATTAGAGATACCAAGGGAACATTTCATGCAAAGATGGGCTCGATAAGGGACAGAAATGGTATGGACCTAACAGAAGCAGAAGATATTAAGAAGAGGTGGCAAGAATACACAGAAAAACTGTACACAAAAGATCTTCACGACCCGGATAATCACGATGGTGTGATCACTCATCTAGAGTCAGACATCCTGGAACGTGAAGTCAAGTGGGCCTTAGAAAGCATCACTACGAACAAAGCTAGTGGAGGTGATGGAATTCCAGTTGAGCTGTTTCAAATCCTGAAAGATGATGCCGTGAAAGTGCTGCACTCAATATGCCATCAAATTTGGAAAACTCAGTAGTGGCCACAGGACTGGAAAAGGTCAGTTTTCATTCCAATCTCAAAGAAAGACAACGCTGAAGAATGCTCAAACTATCGCACAATTGCACTCATCTCACACATTAGTAAAGTAATGCTCAAAATTCTCCAAGCCAGGCTTCAGCAATATGTGAACCGTGAACTCCCAGATGTTGAAGCTGGTTTTAGAAAAGGCAGAGGAACCAGAGATCAAATTGCCAACATTTGTTGGATGGATCATCAATAAAGCAAGAGAGTTCCAGAAAAACATCTACTTCTGCTGTATTGACTATGCCAAAGCCTTTGACTGTGTGG
>SJYX01010992.1:68647-120545 GCA_006410675.1 Oreotragus oreotragus
GTATAGGTTGGTCAGCTGACCTTTAAGCTAACAAAAGACTTCCCTGATGGCTCAGCCAGTGAAGGATCCACCTGCAAGGAAGAAAACCCATGTTCACTCCCGGGGTCAGGGAGAGCTCTGGAGGAGGGCATGGCAACCCACTCCAGTATTCTGGCCTGGAGAATCCCACCATGGACAGAGGAGCCTGGGGGGCTACAGTCCATGCGGTAGCAAAGAGTGGGCACAACTGAAGCGACTTAGCACACAGGCACACAGAAAGCAATAGCTGTCCGCTGAGGACTCACCGTGTATAGAGACATCATTGGTATAACAGTATGAAAGAAGAAGAAATAGAGCTGCATTTGGCAAAGACTTTGGATACTGTTGAAATGAGCTGATATTAACCCAAACTAGATTGTGGTAAATTAATAATATTATGTTCCCCAGACAAGGTACTAAGAAAAATAAGTCCAAAAAATATACAGGAAAACCAATGGAACTAAAATGACACACGAAAATGTCTATTTAAAACACACAGAAAGACATTAGTGGAGGAGGAACAGAGGGCAAAATGGCAGAGATAAATCTGACCTCATCAGTAACTACGTTAAATGTAGATGGATTAAATGCTGCATGTAAGAGGAAAGATTGGCAAAATGGACGTTTTAAAAAAACGTGATTCAGTCTATAACGCCTACAAGAGACACATTTTATATTCAAAGAGAAAAACAGGTTAAAAGAGTGAGAACCCCTACCTCACACTACACACAAAAATTAACTCAGAATACTGAGTGGGTTAGAGGTTCCAAGACAGACCTAAACGCAAGGGCTAAAACCATAAGCTGGTTAGAAGAAAACACAGGGCCAGGTCTTTATGACCCTGGATTAGACCCTGGATGAGTCTAATTATGACCCTAATTAGACAATTAGATCCTTAAGGTTCAAGCAACCAAAGGAAAATAGATGAATTGAACTCACGAAAATTTTAAAGTTTATGCTTCAGAAGAATCAAGTAAAAAGACAACCCACAGAATCAGAAAATATTTGCAAATAGTATGTCTGATAGCGTTCTAGTAATCCAGAGTATATAAAGAGCTACTAAAATTCAACAAGACAAATAGCTCAACTTAAAATGGGCAAAGGTTTGAACAACATTTCCTCCAGGACCTACACCCAGCAGTTTCTCTGTAGGTCTCCTGGCACTCAGTTGCATGGGCCACGATCTCCATTCCAGGCCCGCTAAAACTTAGTATCTCCTGCTGTTCCCGACTGTTCTGGAAACCTCCACCCAGCGCAGTGACCCGGCCTGTGGGAGACAGTGCTTCCTGCTGAAATCGACTGTGACTGAGGGCTCTGGTCACGCCACTCTGCCTTCCAAGTCCTCCAGGTCCTCCAGGACGCGGCCTTTGCCACTGCAGCGTGGACAGGGCCGTGGGCAATGACCAGACTGTCGTGCAGCGCGCGCCCAGGGAGGGGCGCTGACGCAGGCCGCCCAGTGCCCAGAGCCCACGCGCCCAGCCCCTGGGGTGCAAAGCAGGGCGCCTGCTGCAGGGGCGTGCCCCCCACCCTACCCCTCTGCGCTCAGAAGCACAGCCTCCTGCTTCTCCCAGAGCAAGGCGAGGAGCTGGGGGGACGGAGGACGTGGAGCTTTCACCTGGCGGTGGCCAGCCAGCTGGCGGTCCATCAGACAGCGCTCCAGTGCCCCCACATCCAGGCCTGCTTCCCCAAGCCCTCCTCCTCCCTAATGTCGGACAGCTACTGTATGCGTGTCCAGGACTTCTCATTGGGCAAAGGGTGCCAGGCCCACCCAGCTCCAGCCCCCGCTGGGACCCGTGCCCCTGCCAACCGAAGCCCCACGCCGGGCCCGCCGACAGGCGCCCCGTTCCTTGTATCTGAGAACTGCCATGTCGCCTGGGGCCTTCAGCACCGTGACCACCAGCCAGGGGGAGAGCCTCCTGTGTGTCGGCCTCCTACGTCTCAGCCTTGCTGGTGACAAGAATCTCACTGAATCCTCACAACCAGCCCGAGGTCAGGAGCTGTGGCCATCCTGAGAGCGGATGTGAAGAACGGGCTTCGGACAGAGGCGGCCAGTCTCCGGGGACTCAGCCACCAGCGGGCCTGGCCTCCCCAGGAGAGCTCGGGGTTCCCGCGTCTGAGAGCTCACTGCTCCGGGGCTGGCAGTTCCGGCTTCTGAGCAGCGGGCCCTGGCCCTGGTCAGGGGCTCTTCCCTGGGATTCTCCCCAGGCAGCTCCTCTGCGGCTCAACAGGCAGAGACAATTCAGACGGTCCAGCTGCCGCTACCTGCACTTAAGCAACCTGCTTCCTGCTGACGTGACCGCCCCTTCTCTCAGAGGAGAGCACAGACGTCCTCCTCCCTGACGCCTGCAGTGACATGGATGCTCTTCGGGTTCTGATTTTGCAAAAGGGTGGGGCGGTTTCCTCCGGGGCTTGGAGCAGCTGTGAAGTGAGCAAGGACCCGGGCCACCCCAGGCCTCTGGTGTCTAAACCGCCCTGTGGAGGGGGGACCCTGGTGCCTCCTGGGGGGCACCCAGGAGCAGTGCCCACGCCTGGCTTTGTAGTGGAACGACCCTCCTCTTTATCCCACACGCAGGGCCCATCCGGGGGCTGCCTGGAGCCCAAGACAAGGACACAGGATGGGGGTCCAGGCCTGGGGACCAGAGCCCCGGAGGAGCAGGGCTCAGGGGCCTCGGGGCGGGGCCGGCCCCTCCGTCCACGCCGCCGGAGTGGCTTACGCTCACTCTCCGTCCCTGACAAAGGTGCCATCAGGCAGCCTCAAGGCGGGCTCCTGATGCCAGCTGGGCCTGTCCTGCTCCTCCTGGTAAAACCCAGTTGTGAAAAGAATGCAGCTGTCTATGCAGGCCCCACCCTGATGCCTGCTGCCCCGGATATCTGACAGCAGATACCCGGGGCGGATATCCTCACCCTTCATCGTCCCAGAGGATGTGTGACCTGCTGTAGCAGCTCACCCAGAACCACCCCAACAGGTCTCCTCGTTCCTGAGCTGCACACACCCTGCTCCTTGGCGCCGAACCCCCACTGGCCCCAGGTTCGGAGTTGAGCCTGTCTCCTCTCCCACCATAGAATCCCTGCGCCTATTGCAACGGACCGACCGTCTTTAATGAGTGCTGGCGAGTACTTTCCCTCTCACCCTACCTTGACGTGACTCAAGCCCCGAACCTCGGCGTGTTACTCCTCGTTCACTGAGGCCTACAGAC
Organism: Oreotragus oreotragus; assembly: GCA_006410675.1. Taxonomy (NCBI): domain Eukaryota; kingdom Metazoa; phylum Chordata; class Mammalia; order Artiodactyla; family Bovidae; genus Oreotragus; species Oreotragus oreotragus. The sequence continues at coordinate 71,863 of SJYX01010992.1, forward strand.
ATAAAGGGGCAGCTGCTGACAGGGGTGCTCCTCAGAACCCACCCACACCAGCCCAGGTGCCGGAGAAACCAGAGGTGGGCAGGGCAGCCGCCAGCCCTGGAGACTGTCAGCAGGGACCACGCGCTGAGAACCAGGAGGGCCGCAGAGGCCTGGCCCCGGGCGTGTGGCTCTGGGAGGGCAAAGGGCCCAGAGGAGACGCTAGACCACCCCGAGACCCGTCCAGCACCGTCCAGACCTAGCACAGCACCTGGACCGATGCTACCCCGCACAGGCCAAGGCCATGGGCAGAGACCGCGGGCCCTCTGCGCGCCCCAGCCGAGAGCCTCCATCTGGACGATGTGCGTGAGGATGGCAGAGCGATGGGTGGCTCCATCGGGCCACACCCAAGACCTGAGGCTCCTGACGCCTCAGGAGGTAAAACGCGAGACAGGCGGTGGCCGAGCAGCCGGCTTCCACGGAACACTGCCTCGTTTTGTGCTGCAAGCCCAGACTTTGTTGCCGCGCCAGGCATCTCTTGCCTTCCCGCTTTGCTCACGCGTGCGTGCCAAGTCGCTTCGGTCGCGTCTGGCTCCCTGCGACCCTCTGGACTGTAGCCTGCCAGGCTCCTCTGTCTGCGGCGTTCTCCAGGCCAGACCACCGGGGCAGGTTGCCACGTCGTCCTCCAGCCTTAGTCACCGGTGTCGTTATGTCTCTCACCGTCTTCCATCTATGGTTTAGATTAAGTTGCCGAAAACCTAGCCTGAAGGACCTAACTGCTGCTGTTCCGGGGCTGAGTCGTGTCTGACCCTCTGCGTCCCCTTGGACTGTGCCGTGCCAGGCTTCCCTGCCCTTCACACACAAACTCCAGGCGTTTGCGCAGATTCACGTGCATTGAGCTGGCGAAGTGCTCTAACCAGCTCATCATCTACTGCACCTTTCTCCTTTTGTCTTCAACCTTTCCCCACGTCAGGGTCTTTTCCAGTGAGTCGGCTCTTTGTATCAGGTGCCCAGAGTATTGGAGCTTCAGCACCAGTCCTTCCAATGAGCATCCAGGGCTGATTTCCCTTAGGTTGACTGGTTTGATCTCCTTGCTCTCAAGAGTCTTCTCCTGCACCACACTCCAAAAGCATCAATTTTTTGGCACTCAGCCTACTTTATGGTCTAATTCTCACATCTATTCGTGACTAATGGAAAAACCATAGCTTTCACTATATGAACCTTTGTCGGCAAAGTGATGTAGCTGCTTTTTAATATGCTGTCTAGGTTGGTCAGAACTTTCCTTTCAAGGAGCAAATATCTTTTAATTTTGTGGCTGCAGTCACCATGCACAGTGATTTTGGAGAAAAGAAAATGTGTCACTGCTTCCAATTGTTCCCCTTTTGTTTGCCATGAAGTGATGGGACTGGATGCACTGATTTTAGTTTTTTTAAGGTTAAGTTTCAGCTTTTTTCCTCTCCTTTTTCACCCTCATCAAGAGGCTCTTAAATTCCTTTTCACTTCTGCCATTAGAGGGGTATCATCTGCATATCTGAGGTTGTTGATATTTCTCCTTGCAGTCTTAATTCCAGCTTGTGATTCATCCAGCCCACATCTCACATGATGCACTCTGCATATAAGCTACATAAGCAGGGCGACATTGTATAGCCTTGTCGTACTCCTTTCTCAATTTGGAACGAGCCAGTTATCCCATGTAAGGTTCTAACTGCCGCTTCATGACCTGCATTAAGATTTCTCTCTTGACAGGTAAGGTGGTCTGGTACTTCCATCTCTTTGAGAATTGTCCACAATTTGTTGTGATCCACACAGTCCAAGGCTTTATCATAGTCAATGAAGAAGAATTAGACGTTTCCCTGGAATTTCCTATGCTTTCTCTGTGACCCAGCGAATGCTGGCAGTTTGATCTCTGGTTCCTCTGTCTTTTCTAAAACCAGCTTGCACATCTGTAAGTTCTTGGCTCACATACAGCTGAAGCCTAGCTTGAAAAATTTTGAGCATTACCCTGCTAGCATGTGAAATGAGCAGAAATTCACAGCTGTTTGAACATTCTTTGCCAATGCCTTTCTTTGGGATTGGAATGAAAACTGACCTTCTCCGGTCCTGTGGCCACTGCTGAGTTTTCCACATTTGCTGACACGTTGAGTGCAGCACTTTCACAGCATCATATTTCAGGATTTGAAATAGCTCAGCTGGAATTCCATCACCTCCACTAGCTTTGTTCGTAGTGATGCTTCCTAAGGCCCACTTGACTTCACATTCCAGGATGTCTGGCTCTAGGTGAGTGATCACACCATCGTGATTATCTGGGTTGTGAAGCTCTTTTTTGCACAATTCTCCTATGTATTCTTGCCACCTCTTCTTAATATCTTCTGCTTCTATTAGGTCCATACCATTTCTGTCTTTTATTGAGCCCATCTTTGCATGAAATGTTCCCTTGGTATCTCTAATGTACTTGAAGAGATCTCTAGTCTTTCCTATTCTATTGTTTTCCTCTATTTCTTTGCACTGATCATTGAGGAAGGCTTTCTTATCTCTCCTTGCTATTCTTTGGAACTCTGCATTCAAATGGGTATATCTTTCCTCTTCTCCTTTGCTTTTTGCTTCTCTTCTTTTCACAGCTATTGGTAAGGCTTCCTCCGACAGCCATTTTGCTTTTTTGCATTTCTTTTTCTTGGGGATGCTCTTGCTCCCTCTCTCCTGTACAATGTCATGAATCTCTGTCCATAGTTCATCAGGCACTCTATCTATCAGATCTAGTCCCTTAAATCTATTTCTCACTTCCACTGTATGAATCATAAGGGATATGATTTAGGTCATACTTGAATGGCCTAATGGTTTTCCCTACTTTCTTCAATTTCAGTCTGAATTTGGCAATAAGGAGTTCATGATCTGAGCCACAGTCAGCTCCTGGTCTTGTTTTTGCTGACTGTATAGAGCTTCTCCATCTTTGGCTGCAAAGAATATAATCAANTGAGGAAGGCTTTCTTATCTCTCCTTGCTATTCTTTGGAACTCTGCATTCAAATGGGTATATCTTTCCTCTTCTCCTTTGCTTTTTGCTTCTCTTCTTTTCACAGCTATTGGTAAGGCTTCCTCCGACAGCCATTTTGCTTTTTTGCATTTCTTTTTCTTGGGGATGCTCTTGCTCCCTCTCTCCTGTACAATGTCATGAATCTCTGTCCATAGTTCATCAGGCACTCTATCTATCAGATCTAGTCCCTTAAATCTATTTCTCACTTCCACTGTATGAATCATAAGGGATATGATTTAGGTCATACTTGAATGGCCTAATGGTTTTCCCTACTTTCTTCAATTTCAGTCTGAATTTGGCAATAAGGAGTTCATGATCTGAGCCACAGTCAGCTCCTGGTCTTGTTTTTGCTGACTGTACAGAATATAATCAATCTGATTTTGGTGTTGACCATCTGGTGATGTCCATGTGTAGAGTCTTCTCTTGTGTTGTTGGAAGAGGGTGTTTGCTATGACCAGTGCGTTCTCTTGGCAAAACTCTATTAGCCTTTGCCTGGCTTCATTCTGTATTCCAAGGCCAAACTTGCCTGTTACTCCAGGTGTTTCTTGACTTCCTACTTCTGCATTCCAGTCCTCTATAATGAAAAGGACATCTTTTTTGGGTATTAGTTCTAGAAGATCTTGTAGGTCTTCATAGAACCATTCAACCTCAGCTTCTTCAGCATTACTGGTTGGGGCATAGACTTGGATTACTGTGATATTGAATGGTTTGCTTTGGAAACAGAGTTCATTCTGTCGTTTTTGAGACTGCATCCAAGTACTGCATTTCGGACTCTTTTGTTGACCATGATGGCTACTCCATTTCTTCTAAGGGATTCCTGCCTGCAGCAGTAGATATAATGGTCATCTGAGTTCAATTCACCCATTCCAGTCCATTTTAGTTCGCTGATTCCTAAAACATCGACATTCACACTTGCCATCTCCTGTTTGACCACTTCCAATTTGCCTTGATTCATGGACCTGACATCCCAGTTCCTATGTAATATTGCTCTTTACAGCATTGGACCTTGCTTCCATCACCAGTCACATCCACAACTGGGTGTTGTTTTTGCTTTGGCTCCATCCCTTCATTCTTTCTGAAGTTATTTCTCCACTGATCTCCAGTAGCATATTGGGCACCTACGGACCTGGGGAGGTCATCTTTCAGTGTCCTATCTTTTTGCCTTTTCATACTGTTTATGGAGTTCTCAAGGTAAGAATACAGAATAGTTCTTAAGGCACTCTGTACACCAGATCTAATCCCTTGAATGTATCACCTCAACTGTATAATCCTAAGGGATTTGATTTAGGTCACACCTGAATGGCCTATTAGTTTCCCACACTTTCTTCAACTAAAGCTAGAATTTTGCAATAAGGAGCTTATGATCTGAGTCAGAGTCAGCTCCCAGTCTTGTTTTTGCTGACTGTATAGAGCTTCTCTATCTTCTGTTACAAAGAAAATAATCAATCTGATTTTGGTATTGACCTTCTGGTGATGTCCATGTGTAGAGTCATCTTTTGGGTTGTTGGGGAAAGTGTTTGCTATGACCAGTGTGTTCTCTCGACAAAACTTTGTTCGCCTTTGCCCTGCTTCATTTTGTACTCCAAGGCCAAACTTGCCTATTACTCCAGGTATCTCTTGACTTTCTACTTTTGCATTTCAATCTCCTATGGTGAAAAAGACATCTTTTTTTGGGTGTTAGTTCTAGAAAGTCTTGTAGGTCTTCACAGATTCAGTCAAGTTCAGCTTCTTCAGCAATGGTTGGCACACAGACTTTGAATACCATGATGTTCAATGGTTTGCCTTGGGAAAAAAGTGAGATCATTCTGTCATTTTTGAGGCTGTACCCACATAACACATTTTGGACTCTTGTTGACCGTGATGCTACTCCATTTCTTCTAAGGGATTCCTGCCCGCAGTAGTAGATATAATGGCCATCTGAGTTAAATTCACACGTTTCTTCCCGTTTCACTGATTCCTAAGATGCTGATGTTCAATCTTGCCATCTCCCGCTTGGCCATGTCCAATTTACTAGATTCATGGACCTAACGTTACAGGTTCCTATGAAATATTGTTCTTTGCAGCAACAACTTTACTTTCACCACTGCTGCTGCTGCTGAGTCGCTTCAGTCGTGTCCGACTCTGTGCGACCCCATAGACGGCAGCCCCCCCAGGCTCCCCCGTCCCTGGGATTCTCCAGGCAAGAACACTGGAGTGAGTTGCCATTTCCTTCCAATGCATGAAAGTGAAAGTGAAAGTGAAGTCGCTCAGTCATCGACTCTTAGCGATCCCATGGACTGTAGCCCACCGGGCTCCTCTGCCCATGGGATTTTCCAGGCAAGAGTACTGGAGTGGGTTGCCATTGCCTTCTCCAATTAGACACGTCCAAACTGGGCATCATTTCTGCTTTGGCCCAGCCACTCCATTCTTTCTGGAGCTATTGGTAATTGCCCTCTGCCCTCCCCTGGTAGCACCATGGACACTTTCTGACCTGGGGGCTCACCTTCCAGCGCCACATCTTTCTGCCTTTTCACTCTGTCCATGGGGTTCTTGAGGGAAGAGTAATGGCGTGGTTTCCCATTTCCTCCTCCAGCAGACACCGTTTTATCAGAAGTCTCCACTATGACCTATCGTGGGTGGCCCATAGCTTCACTGGGTTTTGCAAGTCCCTTTGCCATGACGAGGCTGTAACCCATGAAGAGGTGCTAGTTATTAGAGAAATGAAAGTTAAAACCGTAAAGAGATGTCACCTCACAGCCGTTCAGACGAGCACTATCGAAGAAGGACAGGGAGGAGGAGGAAGTGAGTGCTGGGGAGGATGTGGAGAAACTGGGACCTCTGGGCACTGCTGGTGGAATGTGCAAGGGCGCAAACCATTCGAAGGGGCCACGAAACTGAAGCCCAGCGTTACCGTGCGATCCAGAGCTTCTGAGCGCACATCCAGAAGAGCTAGACACCCACGTTGATGGAGCAGCGTCATTCACAAACGCCAAGTGTCCACAGAGGAAGAAGTGGACGAGCAAAGGGTGGCCCATTCGAACAGCAAACTGCTGCTCAGCCTTTAAAGGGAGGCCGTTCAGACACATGGGGCAACAGGGATGAACCCCGAGGACGCTGTGGCAGCGACATGAGCCTGTCCCGAAGGGACAAATACTGTCGGATTCCGCTAACAGGCGGCCCCTAGATGAGCCAGATCCAGAGACGGGGAGTCGAGATGGGGCCGGGGCTGGGGCAGGCCGGGGAGTTAGTGTTTAGCAGGGCCAGAGCTTCAGTTTCACAAGAGGAAGGGTCCCAGACATTGGCCACGTGGTAATATGAATGCAGTCAACACTAGTGAAGTGTACGCTTAAAAATGGCAAGGTCGGTAAATTTCACATTATGCAAGCTTAACTACCATTAAATCTTTTTTTAAAGAAATAGTAATTAGACAGTATATCCTTAGTGAAATAAATCTAAGAACTAAAAGAGGTAACAAGAGAGAAGCATACAAAAAAAAAAAGTAATGCAGGCCAATTTAAGAAAAGCACCGCCAGGACTTTCCAGGTGGCCTAGGGGTTAGACTCAGCACCGCCGATGCAGGGCCCTGGGTTCAGCCCCTGGTCGGGGAACTAGATCGCACATGCTGTGGGGCGGTGGGGGGCGGGGGGGGAAGATTGTTTATTTATGAAGAAAGAAAAAGAACTGCCCACGGTGGGCTGCAGGGCAAGGCAGCTTGTCTTCCAGCTCCCGTTCTTCCAGGCTGTGACACAGGAGAGGGCCTCAGGCAGAGGGGCAGGGGGACCAAGCACGTGGGGAGAGGCACTCTGCATGCGGCCCACCCCTAGGGCTGCAGGGTGGTGGGGTGAGGACATCCCTGGGTTTCCCACCCCGCCCTGTGGTCAGTCCTCAAGAGAGGCCGCCCTGCTTCTCCCGATGTCCAGGTGACGACCCCTGCTCGGGGAGGCTGCCTGACCTGCCCCGGGGCACGGTCACGAGCTCATGGGCTCCACTCCCACTCTGAGCTGCCCAGCGGGTAAGGTTCTGGCATTCAGGACCACCACAGGTACCCCCAGAGCTAGCTCTGGCAGGACCGGTGCTCCAAGGATGAAACAAAGACGGGTCATCCGAAAGGAGGCGGGTTTTCAGGAAAGGGCACCTCCGTGGCTCACGTGTGCTCTGTGTGCCATCGACAGAACAGAAACCAGCCATCTGAGCCTCCCTGGTGGCTCCGTGGCAGACAGCCCACCTGCCAGTGCAGGAGACACGGGTCCAGTCCCTGGCCTGGGAAGACCCCGTGAGCCACGGGGCAACGCACCGCAGCTACCGAAGCCCAGCACCCCACCAAGAGCCCACTGCCTGAGAAGCTCGCACGCGGCAACCACAGGGGACTCCCGGCTCACCACGGCCAGGGAAAGCCTGCGCGCCAGCAAAGGCCGATACAACGCCAGGAGCAAAATAAAGAACATAATGCGTGCCAGCACTTTATTAAAAAAGAAGACCACGCACGGCAGCTCGGCCCAAACCGGCCCCACGTGCTGACTGCTACCCTCTGCCCATCAGCGCAGGTGCAGGCCCCTGCCCCCCTGGACAGCCAGCTGACCACTCGGCGGTGGCCATGCCAGCCAGCTCTGCCCGCTAGTGGGAGGCAGACAGGCTGAGCGGGGCTCTGGGGAGCGCTTCTTTGCTCCTAATTAAAGCCTGCCAAGCCTGGGGTGTAGCCAGGGTGGGTCAGGGCTCCGGGGGCTGCGGGTAGGTTGTAATTAAACCTCTCTGTTGCCATCTCTGGAAGCTCCTGACAAGGAAAGACCCGCCAAGCACCCTGGGAGGTGGCCTGCCTTCCAGTGAGGAATTATCAAATGAAATAATTTGATATTTATTCCACTGAGAGGGCAGGGAGGGGCACCCACCCCCACCCACTGCGAGGCTGAGCTGTGGGGGCCCAACCCCCAACCCCTGTTTCCCTGAAAGGCACAGATAAAGGCCTGACGCACGTTCCTAAGTGGTCTTCACAGGAAGGAGACCCCCTCCAGATGAAAGGTGCTGACAGCAAGCACACAGACCCAGACTGGCAGACAGTGAGGCTGGGCCCTGATGCCAGCCAGCCTGGGGCACTGCGCACAAGCTGCCCACACCCCCTGCAGCCCCCGCCCCACCTGTCTGTAAAAACCCTCTCGAGAAGCACCAGGGAGACAGTGTCCTTGGAGGTGAGCTGCCCGATCTTGCGTGGGATCCTCTCCCTCACTGCAGCGCGGGGTCAGTAGGTTTGGTTCAGCAACAAGGGCAACCTCAGCCTTTAGACGCGAGGCGGTCTTCCCACTGCCCGCCTGACCTGGCCGGCGGCTTCCCGGAGGGAGGGCTGGGGGAGGGGATGCCCTCCTGGGCTTCAGCCTAGGGCCTTCACGTCAGTGATCGCTGCAGGGCAGGGCAGAGCCCTGGGCTCAGAGGCCAGTGAGTTTAGAGGTCGACTTCCCCCAGCACCTCGCTCCTCTGGGGCAGGTGGAGGGAAAGGAGCTGGAACTTTCCTGAGCCCCCCTTGCTGGGTGCTCAGTGTGAGGCAGGAGGCTTTCCCAGGGACTGGGGGTCGGGAAAAGCAACCGCCACTGAAGGTGCTGGGCCCCACCCCCCGGGTCACCCCTGGGACTCCCCTCCCGGGCCTCCCCCACTGGGCCCTGGGCCTCCCCCAGCCACGAAGGGTCACGAGGCCTCCACACAGTCAGGGTGAAGCCCTGCAGGGCCGTTCCCCCAGCCGTGCCTGGTGCCCCAAGCATCGAGCTGAAGGAGTGCTTCCCGTGGTTCAGGGGAAGCCAGAAATTGGGATTTTTATGCAAACTAACAGAAGTCCCTGGTGGCTCAGCTGGTAAAGAATCCACATGCAACGCGGAAGACCTGGGTTTGATCCCTGGGTCGGGAAGGTCCCCTGGAGAAGGAAAAGGCTACCCATTCCAGTATTCTGGCCTGGAGAATTCCATGGACTGAATAGTCTGTGGGATCGCAAAGAGTCAGACATGACCGAGTGACTTTCACTTTCACACAGAAGTCCAACTGCGAGCCTCAAACTGAGGCGGACAAATCACGGGAGAAAGGACACAGCGTCCGGCTTGAGCTGCACAGGTGTGGGAGAGGGGGAAGGGCCCAAAGGGAGACCAGGGACAGTGACCCCCGCCTAGGGGAGGGGCCCGTGGCTCTGGGGTCCGTCAGAGCCCACGGGTGGGGCTGGCCAGGCTCCGCGCTGGATGGACTCCTGTGAGCAGAGCACGACTGGGCTGTTTCACAGGCTCCGCCGGTGCCAGTGCGGACGGGCAGGTGCCCGGTCAGTGGGGACTGCGTGTCGGGGCTGCCCCCCTGCTCCGGCCCAGTGCAGACACCCACTCGAGCCGGTGTCCCCCACACCCCTGCAGCCTGTGAGCTCGGACTCTGCCCGCAGGCCGCCCACAGTGCTGGGCTCCCAGGCAGTGGGGCAGCCTCACCCACGTGGCCAAGGGTGGCCTGGACCCTGCAGCCCTCTGCCTGGCGCGGGAGGTGACCGCAGGGCCTTTGAGGAGCTGGGTTTCGGAGCGGAAGGCAAGCTGACCCAGGGCAGCTGCCTGTGGGAATGTTGCTAAGGAAACCGTCAGAGGAGCCGTTCCAGGCCCATTGATCAGTGGAGAGGAAAGGGCAGCCCACCCCAGTGCTCTTGCCTGGAGAGTCCCAGGGACGGCGGAGCCTGGTGGGCTGCCGTCTATGGGGTCGCACAGAGTCGGACACGACTGAAGCGACTTAGCAGCAGTAGCAGCAGCAGCAGAGGAGAGGGCCTGGGTGAGAACGGGGGAAGGGCACGAGGGAAGCCACTGTGGGTGGGGGGGATGGCCCCCATGGGACACTGCCCTCGCCCACACCCCAGCCCCATGCCCTGCTGCAGCAAGGACGGGCCAGGCAGCGGAGGGAACATGCTTGAGAGCTGGACTCGAATGTGGGCGTCGGGCAAGGGCCTCGCCCAGCTGAGCTGAGCTCTAGGACCGCGCTTGGGGCTCCGGGTGAGCAGGAAGCCGAAGCTGGAACCGCGATTGAGCATCCAGCAGGGGCACACACACGCGCGCATGCACGCACGCCGTTTCGCGGGGAGAGACCCAGTGCGAGGCCTGGGAGAGAAGCCGGCTCGGCAGAGGACTGGGGGTCGTGCGACGCTTGCACTGCTGAGCGCGGAACAGGCCTCCTCGGGGCCCAGGGAGCACAGCTGGGCTCCTCTGTGGTCTGCCCCTCGGGTCTGGGGGCCCCAGGGATGGGAGCGTCCCCCGCAGCTCAGCAGCATCCTGGGTCCCCAGGCCCTCTGCCAGCCTCAACCTGCCCACTTTCAGGCCACCATGTCCTTCCTGCCAGCCCCTCACCTGCCCCAGACCCCGGCACTTGTGACGCACGTGTAAAGTTGTTTGCACAGCTGACGGCCCACCTCTCCCACTGCAGCAGGTGCCCCTGTCCTGCCTGGGTGCCTGGCAGAGAGAGGGCCCCAGGATGCCCACCTGTCCCAGAGGTGGCCTCACGGTTGGCAGCTTGCTTTCTAGCCCAAGACCCTCAGTGCTTCAGCCTCTGTAACTGCCCCGTGCCCCGGGGACCCCCGTGCCCCTCCCCCACTTTGCTAAGACCTCTCCCGCTCCTCCGAGTGTCTGGTGTTCCATCCCTCACCCCCGCCCCCCGCGGCCCCCCACACCGTCTACCGTGGCCCTCACAGTTTCCATGGTCTCTGCCTGCCCCGCATGCATAGCAACTGCCCCAGGCATTTGTGGGTTCCCCCAACCCTTGGGCCTGCACCCCCACTTCCTGGGTGTGATCGAGCTTGGCCAGTCAGGGACTGTGTTTTCTTGAGTAGAGCAGGCCACAGGGCCGGGATCCCGGAGCCGAAGTTGGCTGTACCCACGGCGGACCCTCCCGGCGCAGATGAAGCGCGCACAAAGCCCCGGCGGTGGTGGGCGAGCCCGAGGGTCAGCCCGGGAGGTGTTCTCAGATCTCCACGGAGAGGGCGTTCCTGACGTGTCCTCCTCGGAGCCCCTTTCCCTACCCGGCTGTCGGTCTTCGTCTCTCCTGCTCGGAATGGCCCTGCACGAGGCCTTTTTTCCGGTTTCTGGCATTGCATCCGTTTCCTTGTCTTACTTGCTCGAATCCCTCCCTCTTTTGCTTGTGAGTACTGGACTCAGACCTGTAACAGGCAGGTAGGGATCTGCCCTGTGAGTTTGCGGGGTTTTTGTCAGGAGTCCTCTAAAAGGCCTTGCTTGGGAGTGAACCTCGAATGCCGAGGTGTGAGGAAGTCTGCTTGTGAAGGTGCGTGACACATTCCCTGGTCCTGCCCTGAAGATCTGGGTGGGGACGCAGAATTACTCTGGATTTTCCTCTAGATTTGTGCATCTGTTAAAAATGTTCTCATAATGAGGTTCTGGGGAAAAGATTTCTGTGTGTGTTATCAGGTATAATCCTCAAATGATTAAAACTGATGTTTCACAACTGAAAAATACTTCATCAAACATAAAACCTAATTTTCTAAGTGAGGTGCTCTATACTTAAGTTTTGCAAATTCATGTTTTTCATATGTACTATTTGAATGGGCTTAGATTAGATAGAGAAAAAAATTCATCGATGGTTCTTTTGTGGAAATCATTAAATGCAGTCAGAGGTTATTACTAGAGGTATCCCTGCTCAACATGATTTGAAAAGATCCTAAAGGGGGCTTATTATTTGGCAAACTAATAATATTTGTTTATACTGTGTACCCAGTTCTGTGCTTCATTGTCACACAAAGACTTGCTTAGTATGATCATAGTAATATTCTGAAAGCTGTTTACTCTTAAATGGCTTTCAGAATAATTGGAAGTAATTTAAATGTGAATATTGCCACACAGTTTTCAAAGTGCTTTTCCATGTCTTATTACTTTTGATTCTCACAGTAGTATCCTGGGGCACTCATCTTCTCCCATTGTAGATGTGTGACTTTGAGGCCCTCAATATCATCAGATGTATTGAAGAGCATCATGCAAAAAATCAGATTTCCAGCTTTACCAAAATTGAAAGTTCTAACACCATTTGCCTGATGAACTCTGGGTCCTTCAAGTCCCAGGCTAGGTGTCACTTCCTTGTGACATCCCTGGCTCCCTTACACGTGACCCCTTCCTTCTCTGTGCCACCTCTCCACCTTTATACTGAAGGGTTTGTATTGTTGCATGTATGGTACCTTTCTGTCTTTTCTGAGTTTCTTCTGGGCAACACTGCTTCTGGTCCCCTGGTAGACTCCCCGCTGCTTGGCAGTACCAGGCCTGGAGCAGAAGCTCTGACTTGTTGGCCTGTCCAGCGTGGATATCAGGTCATTTCAATCCACACCCTTAATGGATTTGGCATTGAGAAATATTTATTCACATACAACACACTCTTATCCATTATCAATGGTTACTTCTTAGGCCAAGTATTCTCAGCCATCAGGGAGGGCCCAACACAGCAGAAGCTCCAGGTTTTCTCAGACCAGCATTGCTGTCAACCAAGAACAGTGTCAGTGTTTCTGTCCTACTTTGCAAGTAATTGTGTGTTGATTTGGAGTTAAGTCAGCTCACTCTTTTTTAATTGACATTTTCTAATTCAGATATCATAAAATCCACCGATTTAAAGGGTACTGTTCTGTGGCTTCTTGTATGTTCACAAGGCGGTGCAACCATCACTCACTATCTGTTGCCAGAACATTTAGAAGAAGCCCTATGACTGTTAGTGGTCACTCCCTGTTTCTCCCCAACTATTCCTCCAGGCCAGGCAACTGCTGACCTATAGCCTCTATTATTGGCCTGTTTCAGATGTTTCATAAATATGGAATCATGTAATACGTGATCTTTTGTGTCTGGTTTTTTTAACTTAGCATAATGTTTTCAAGATTTGATGGTACCATCTATCTACTTCATTCCTTTTTTATGGCTGAATAAAATTCCGTTGTGTGCATATACCACATTTCTTCTGTTCATCATCAGTTGATGGACATTGGGTTGTTTCCATTTGGGGGCTATTATGAAAAATGATGCTATAAACATTCAAGATTTTGAGTGGACATATTTTCATTTCCTTGAGTAGGAGTGAATTTGCTGGATCATGTAGCAACTTAACTCTTCATTTAAAATTTTGGAGAATGCCAAACTTTTCCAAAGCGGCTGTACCCGTCCCCTAAGCAGTGTATGAGGGCTCCAATTTCTGCCGATCCTCACCGGCACTTGATATTGTCTCTCTCTCTTTTTTTTTTTTTTATTATAGCCACACTATCGGGTGTGAAGTAATTTTATATGGTTTTGTGATATTTTATTTTTCTCATGAGACCATAAAGGAGGCAAATGAGGATGGGTCTAATGCAGATAAGCTTCACTTTAAACACTTTCACCTGTATGTAAAAGCTTGGCCTCCAAAAAAATGGTGATGTGAACTTTTCACTTTGCCAAAGGATAAGATCACTTGAACTTAACTGTCAGATTCAGCATCTCTACACCTAAACATTTAATAAGGAGCTTGTTCAATTTGTTTACATTATACTCTAATAAACCTAGACAGGGCTTCCCTTTTGGCTCAGCTGGTAAAGAATCCACATGCACTACGGGAGACCTGGGATTGATCCCTGGGTTGGGGAGATCCCCTGGAGAAGGGAAAGGCTACCCACTCCAATATTCTGGCCTGGAGAATTCCATGGACAGCCTGTGGAGTCGCAAAGAGTCAGACATGACTGAGCAACTTTCACTCACTCATACCTGGGCAGCATTTACAGTTTTTAGCAAATATGTTACTTAAAGCAGAGATGTATCTGTAAAGGGACTTAGCAGGATGACAGTGTATCAGATAGTTTCAGCAAATGCTGCTAATATAAGGATTATCAGACATTGGACTATGGCTTCCTTGTCTTTGACTCGATGGACGTGAGTTTGAGTAAACTCCGGGAGTTGGTGATGGACAGGGAGGCCTGGCGTGCTGCAATTCATGGGGTTGCAAAGAGTCGGACACAACTGAGCGACTGAACTGAACCGAACCGAAAGTTAGTATCGTGCTCACAAAAAGCATCGTTCTGTAATGTCGGATAAATGACCTTGCAGTGTGATAGACCCTGCGGGTGGGGTGGCAGGTGTTCGTGGCAGTTTGCCTTTTGAATGCTACACATCAAGGAAACAATGCCTGAGCCAGTGTGTTGGTAGGGAATTGTACTTGGGCTGCAGCTCTTAATTAGGTCCCTCGTGCTCTCATCTTCTGGGTGAAGTGCGTGTCTCCTGGTTCTCACTGGACTAGAGCAGCCCAGGAACGGACAACCCTCGTGCTCCCTTCAAGGGGGGCCGTTCTGTACTAGTCCGTAATCACCTGTTTGAAGGGTAAAATGAAGCTCGCTTTAGACTCACCTTGATGTGACCTTCATGCTTCTCTCTGTTGTGTTGCAGCTTTATCAGTATGCCACGACTCAGGCAAAAACCAGCAGGAATTCCCTTCTGACAGATGTGATTGCTGCTTATCAGAGACTCTGTGCTCGGCCTCCAAAAGGTAAGCACTCACGTGTGACTGTGACGAGGGACATTCTTACACAGACTCACTCCTGGCCGTCCTCAGAAGGGCAGATGCAGAGGTGTGGTTTCAGTTGATTCCTAACCACCCCACCTTCTCCCTCTCATGTGATCAAAGCCATGACATTATATAGCCTTCAGATGTGGCACCTTTGTCATTAATGACCTGGGCAGGTCAACAAGACTTCTCAGACCCCTCAGGGTTGTGACTGTACTATCTAGACTGTGATTTACTCCTGCACAAGCAGTCCTATATGTCTAGCTTATTATTTTTCATGAATCAGCTGCTTTAAAAACAAAGAACATACATACACAAAACTTGATGAATTTTAGTTTGAAGATAATTTTTTTCCTTTTCTAACAGGATTTGAAAAATACTTTCCCAATGGAAAAAATGGAAAAAAAGCTAGTGAACCTAAAGAAGTTATAGGAGAAAAAAAAGGTACTGTTTCAAAAGACTGTGTTTGAACTTACTGTTTTCCCCTGGTTTATGATGTTGCTGATAGTTGTCACTGAACAAGGAACATCTTAGCTTAAGTCAGTTCTGAGCCTCCTGTGTGTAAAGTGCCTGGAGTGTCCCTGGGGGCTCCCCCCTCTATCTTAGTCTCAGGCTTCCTCACAGCACTGTGTTTAGTAACTGATCAATTGCCACAATGCATTTTGCAATGAGTTCATTAAACAACATTAATGGAAACATTGCTGAGAGATTCAGATGCTGCTATGGACACACTGTCTGTCTGTGAACAGAACCCAAGCCAGCTGGTGCCCCGCGTCCTTCTGGAGGAGGAGTTGGTGGTGGTGGAAAACGAGGCGGGAAGAAAGATGACTCTCACTGGTGGTCCAGGTTCCAGAAGGTTCGGTTCGTGGCTTTGGCCCCTGCCCACCCCAGGAAAGGCTGAGTGGTGCTCATGACCCTGGGAGGATTCACACCCTGCACAGCAGAGACTGCCTTGTCTTGTCTCACTGTTCATACAAATGTCTGCTTCCTCACTCAGGGTGACATCCCGTGGGATGACAAGGAATTCAGAATGTACTTTCTCTGGACCGCCCTGTTTTGGGGAGGATTCCTGTTTTACTTCCTGTTCAAGAGCTCCGGGAGAGAAATCACTTGGAAGGACTTTGCCAACAACTATCTTTCCAAGGGAGTCGTAAGTATCATGTGGGCCACAGGCAGCAGGGATCAAAGGGTGAGTTCAGCTTAGGCCAATAAAGTGATAAACAGCCAGCACATTGCCAGGCTTGTTCGTCATCGAGTCCCATATTGTATGTTTCTAATGCTGGAAAGTATAGCATCCAAGGAACCTATGAGTTCTGACCCAGCAGTTTCCAGACTGACCATGAAACCCCCTGTATCGCTTGCCCTGGAGAGCCTAGTTCTGGAGCGGCTGCTCCTGACCTGCTCTGGCGCCCAGTCTGCTCGGTCCTCTCCTTCCTACCGTCAGCTGCCTCTCTTCCCTCCCTTGCCAGCCCCTCTGGGTTCCAGCACGGCATCACCACTGTGACCTCCTGCACTCCTGGAAGTGGGTGAATAAGTGAATCAGGTTTTACTGCAAGAGCGAATGGGCTCTGAGTGAGGCCCCAGGCAGGAGCTTTGCCTCTGGGCTGGGTCTTTGCCAGTTAGACCCTGTTTCGGCTCATTTAAGATGCAGTGGGCTATAAGGCACATGTTATTTTACACGTTACTTAGATTAAGTAGACTGCCAATGACACTTTGACATCTTGTCAGCTGTCACGTACATTCCGTGTCTGAGAGGTTAAAACATGGAAAATGTCCATCTTAGAAGTGAGGAAACAAATAGATAGTAAGAGAAGCAGGATTTGGCCAACTCTGAGCCTCGGGGAAATGACTTAACCTCTCATTAGTGATGTTTTTTTAATCCATGAAATGAATAAAATACGAATATTAATACTTTAAAAATATAAACAATCTAAAATTATTTTTAAAGATTGTCCAGTAAGGTGAGGACAGACAGAATGGAAACAGTCTTTGAGATTTTGAAGCAGGTATCTTGCTCATGAAAGCGAGGTGCTCAGGTTTGTAATGCCCAGGTGTCGTGGAGAGCCTGCACTCTGAGCAGTGACTTCTGTCCTCTGAGTGTGAGGACAGGCCCCAGGGAGGGTTCTCTGTCGTCACGTCTTCTCCTGACCCGCTGGCTCTCTGCAGTCGGTCTGCTATTGACCCAGCAGGTTTATGGGGGACAAGAGTCCTCTAGTCAGTGCTTTCCAGACAGTGCACCCCTGTTCTGGCTCTTCCTGGGGTCTCCCAGGCCCCCTCACTTTGCATCCTGGGTTGATACCTTCCAAACTCCCTGCCAGAGCGGATTTGATGGCAGCAGGGAGCAGGCACCCCGCAGAAGGGGCTCAGCTCCCAGCAGCCCGAGGCTTCAGGATGAGATGTGCAAGTGACCAAAGAGTCCATAAAGTTAGGAAGGTCCAGGGAAACAAGGTCAAACCATCTCAGACCTCAGAGGGGCAAAATTTAGGAAGTTTTGTAATGGCAAGTGAGGACATAGAGCAGTGGGAGCGTTTTAGAGAACGTTTGGCAGGAGCCTGAGTCGGAGCGTAGTGTGCAGCACCCAGGAGAGCTGAGGGCAGTTGTGCCCCACAGCCGAGCCGGCTGTGTTCACCGCAGGCGCACGTCCCAGGGAGTTCCGGGAGACAGGCCCAGGCATGATGTGTAGCAGCGTCCACAGTAGCATTGTTGGTGTTGGGGGAGTGTTGGGAACAGTCTGAAGGTCTTTGAACAGAACGCATGAATAACTTGGGGTGTGCTTATAAAATGGGGTCTGTGAAGAACTGACATGTCAGCGAGGAAAGGCCTTACAAATACAGTGACAGAAGAAAAAGTTGTAGAAAAACATATGCCAGATGAGACCATTTGTAAAGTTTTAAAACAGGCAGAAGTGAATGTCTGTTCAGGGTTAGGTCTTTGTGGCCCAGGACCAGGTTGTGCTTTGGGGTCACCAGCACCAGTACACAGCACCAGTACACAGCGGCCACCCCTGGGTGTGGGGCATGACTGGGGACTTCAGCTGGTTTGTGATGTTTTGTTTCTCAAGCTGGAGGGGAAAACACAGAATGTCTTTACATTATTCATCATTTTTCTTTGTGTGTCTGAAATATACGTATTTCAGATGAGCTTGGAAGAATGTCTCTAATCTTTCTATAAATTTTTGTGTGAATATTTCTTTAAAATTCCAGGTAGACAGACTGGAAGTTGTCAACAAGCGATTTGTTCGAGTGACTTTTACACCAGGAAAAACTCCTGTTGATGGAGTAAGTGATGTTATTAAGTGATGTGAACTAGCTGTCAATTAAGTTCTTATATTTAAAACTGAAAAGCCAACGTTCCCTCACACTGGCTGCGTCAGAGCCGGGCAGTAGAGCAGCTGTGATCTACACTAACAGTGACAGTGTGACTCTTGTGTCCATCACATGTGCAAGAGTTGGGTCAGTGGTTTGGGTTTGGTGATCGCACTGGCTGTACAGGAACCAATGAGTAAAGCCTGGTTTTCAGTATCCCAGTATCTGTGATTTTTCAAGACTGAGAACAATTGGTTAAGGGAAAAATGGTAGAATCCGAACTGCTTATGTCTTGAGACAGTTTTTGTCAAATCAGTTTAAGAAGTGTTCTGATCATCATCTCCCAACTGTTTTGTGATGTTAATTTCTATTTCTGTGCTTACTGTTTAAAAGTATTTATATTTCTTGTCCAACCAGTTTCAGCTCTGTTCCAGAGACACCAGGTTGAGTTGAGGGGATTATTGGTGAGGAACAGGTGAGGTTCCTGGTGATTCCCAGCCCTTCTGGGCCAGAGCCTCAGGCCCACCCCTAGTCCTGGGCATCCTGCAGTCTTCCAGCTCACGCAGGGCCGGAGCTGATCCTGACACTGAGGAGTATCATCGCAGCTGCACCCTGGTGTGGGACCAGACAGCTGAGAAGTCCTGGGGGAAGGACGCTTGTTTGTTTATGAAAAGGGTTGTCTTTTCAAGTAGAGTTTTTGTTTTTCTGAGTTGATAGTGTTAGGATCATAGAGGAGTGCTGGAACTGTAGAAATGCTTATTGGCCAAGGGTTCTCACCAAGTAAAACTTTGTCACTCTGGTTGTTAAAGACTGGTTGTTAAACCAGCCTTGCGTTAATCTTGATCTCGTTGGGTTTTATAGTTTGTAAATTTGCAGTATTTCTGAAAAATTCTTAGGAAGTTAAACCCTTTGTTTCCTCTTCGTTCCCCTAACAAAATTAGGACATTTCGCTTTCCTGTCTTTACAGCAGTACGTCTGGTTCAACATTGGCAGTGTGGACACCTTTGAGCGGAACCTGGAGACTCTGCAGCAGGAACTGGGCATAGAAGGGGAGAACCGGGTCCCTGTGGTCTACATCGCGGAGAGTGACGGGTGAGCCTGGGGCATTGGACTTGAGAGGCTGCCTTTGTGCCCAGGGCTCACGGTGTATTCTGTCACCAGGGGGCAGCACGTCGCACTTTGTATTCTCATCAGGCCTCTCAACCTGGCCTGAGTTCTTTGCAGCCATTAGTAACTTAATAGATTTTGCTAGAGACCGGTTGGTTTTTTGCATGTTGATATTTATCTTGATTAAGCAGTGGTGTGGGGTCCATGCCCAATACACTGACCTTGAGTAGAATTTTAGCATAAAAAGTCCCTTGGTGTTTTAAGAGCAGCATGCCCACCTTTTAACTGTCCTTTATGTTTATATTTCACAGAATTTCCAGACTTTTTAAGTAATGCTTCTTCCTCTTTGGTCAGAGCTGCTTCTTCCCTTAGAGGTTATTTGTCTTTAGAAAGACCAGCTCTGGGCCTTGAAGAAGGGCTTGTTGATGTCAGGGGTTGCCTGTCTTTGGTTTTACTTGGCAATGTATGGCCTTTGAGTTCCGCCCATCGACACCCAGGTGGATCTCAAGGCGGTGACCCATTTGCGTTAAATGCAGAACACATACCTTGATTAAGAGTTTGGGAGTGAAAGTAGAAATAAAGCTTGATTTTCTTCTACATGTAAAACAGCATGTTAACGGAGCTGATGGTCTTACTCAGCTCTGGGGACTCTCTTGAGTCATGGTTTGTGTGGCCCTACAATCTCCCTGCGGTATTTAGGTCCTGCCAGTTGTCAAAGTTGTTTCACACTTGGGGTGATGTGTCCCTCAGTCCCTGAGGTTAACATACAGTTCCTTAATGTTACAAGCAGGTGCTGAAACATTATGCAGAGTCTTATTGCATGTTCTTTAAACCTTTACTGTCAGTGCATTGTTTTTTCTCTAGAAGTAAACCAAAGGCAAGTTGTTCATGGCTCTTGCTGCCTGCTGTAGCAGCCTTTACAGTTTTGTAATAGATGAAAAGTTAGAAAGCTAATTCTTATTTTAGTCTTGTTTCATTTTTTTACCTAAACTATGTACCAGGTTTTGACCTAAATTTCGTAGGTTAAGTTAAACTAAATTGCTTTATGTTACCCAGTATATGTCCGTGTCCACAGTTTCGTGGAAATTAACTTAAGACAAATAGAAGGCAGAGACTGTAAATCATCTCTGAGCCACTCCCCAGAGTGGGTGAGGGTTGGTGGGCACCCTGCCCCTGGCCCTGTGTGAGCCTGCACAAGCCATCCCACCGTGCTGGGGAGCTCCCCACCGCTGCCTTTGCACAGATTAGGTATTTAGAAGACATCCCTTCAGAAATAGTTGATCCATTCCAGTAAGAGGACTGGAATGTCTACCGAGGCTAATACCAGAATTGTATTAAAATTATTAAGTCAACGAATTTCTTTGAAACTCATATGTAGTGACAGTAGGTCACGGGTCTAGCCTGTGTGTGTGCTGGTTCTCGAGTGGGAGTGATGCAGCCGTGGAGAGGGTACGCGTTAGGAGCAGGTCTTCCTTTGGTCTTACTTTCTGAGCGTCTGCTTCAATGACACTGATGCACGTAGACGCTCCTTGTGCCTCAGGTGAGATGTTGGGGTACCTGGCTGCCCAGGTAGAGCGTGTGCGTGTTCTGCCTAGGCAGTTCCCTGGCAGGGTGGTCTGAGCGGATGCCCTCTGAGCTCTCGCTGTCATGTGTCTGCAGCTCCTTCCTCCTGAGCATGCTGCCCACTGTGCTCATCATTGCCTTCCTGCTCTACACCATCCGGAGGGGCCCAGCCGGCATTGGCCGCACAGGCCGGGGCATGGGCGGACTCTTCAGTGTCGGAGAGACCACCGCCAAGGTCCTCAAGGATGAGATCGACGTGAAGTTCAAAGACGTGGCCGGCTGCGAGGAGGCCAAGCTGGAGATCATGGAATTTGTGAATTTCCTAAAAAATCCAAAGCAGTATCAAGATCTGGGAGCAAAAATCCCAAAGGTAAATGAACATTCAGAAGTCAGTTTTCAGCTTATTAACTCTAAATCCTTTGAAGTGTTTCTTGATCTCTGAGGTTATAATTTTATGAAGTTTGATTACTTCCACAGTAGCTGCTCTTCTCTCCTTCCTCTGTTGTAACCTGCTAGTCTCTGTTTAACTCTTGAGTCTTTACAGTCGACTGTCCCTTGTGAATGTGTCTCCTTGAAAATAGTGTGTCTCTTCCCCCAAAGAGGTGTGTCCCCTCCCCTCGTGCTGCTTTCTCTCTGCAGTGTGATTTGGATGCTCTGTCTTGGCACTGTAGTTCCCAGGCAGGCTGCCTCTGCTCTGGCCCTGCTGTCCCTCCCCCAGCAGCTGGAGTGGACGGTCTGCCTGGTCTGGCACTCACATTTCAGGCAAGGGGCTCCGTAGAGTGCAGACCTCCCTGCCCTTGCCCTCTTCTACCACCACCTACTGCCGGACTTGGGCAGCCTTGCCCATCTCTGCTCCCAGGACCAGGCTCAGGCATTAAGTAATGAAGAGAAAATCTTTAAGGTTCTAAAAAACTCGTTAATAAAGTTAACATGAGGGAGTCTTTTCTAAAGGGAATCATCACTTCCTTGATTTCATGTCCTGTCTTCATAGATAAAAAGTTACATTTTCGTTTTATAATTTGTTGTACTTAATTATGCGTTCACATCATACTTAAGCATCTCCATGACTTAAGTAGTTACAGTGTTTGAGCAAACACATATTTTTCTTTTTAAGTTAATCATTGGTTATTAGATATTTACTTCATTTGTGAAATTTTAAAGAAAAGAAAATAAGCAAAATGTAAACTGGAAGTATAATATTTGAAGTTAACCTCAGGTGGTTTTTTAGTATTGCTAGATTCCCAGCTTAAGTCACCCTTTATATACTGTTAGGTCTAAAAAGCAACACTAAAAATCTTAAAAAGTAAGGGAAGTATTTCACATTCTTGCCAGGTTTTTTAAAACAAAGTAGTCTCTAATAATCTTTTCCTTTCTCTTTTTATTAGAAAGCATTTTATCTTTGTTTACATGTTTAAGAAATATTTAGGATATGTCACTAAAATTTATAGACAGATTATACCTTGAAATTATTTATGAATATGTAGTTTATTTTTCTGAAATTGTAGTTCAGTATACTTTTCCTTTTTTTATCTGAAGGGTGCCATTCTCACTGGTCCTCCAGGCACTGGGAAGACACTGCTGGCTAAGGCCACGGCTGGAGAAGCCAACGTCCCTTTCATCACTGTTAGCGGGTCTGAGTTCTTGGAGATGTTTGTTGGTGTGGGCCCAGCTAGAGTAAGTCTCATCTCTCGCTGTGTTAACTCAGCAGGTCGGAAGGTGGGCACGGGACCTCTGCCACAGTGGGGTACCGCCCACCTTGGGGCAGTGGCTGGGTGGGCTTAAGGGGTCAACGCCTTTGCTGTGTGCCTGCATGGCTCGGTCTGTGAGTGAGTGTTATAAAGTCTACAGCTCTACCCTGTTCCCTCTGAGTAAGACAGAGGTGTGTAGCATCAGTTTGTTGGTGTTCGTGCTTCTTACACAACAGTAATTGATGAGATTTTAGAAATACTTGCTCACCTTACATCAGTTTCACACCATTTGCCACATGACTTCTTTGCTGCTTGCACCGTGTAACATCTGTGCTGTACACAGATGGTCTTCCTGGGGGCAGGAAGCTTGGTGTCTGTTTTTATTAGGATAATACTACTCACTTGTTAAGTGACCCCAGTGCTTGCGCTTTCATCCAGGTCCGTGACTTATTCGCCCTTGCTCGGAAGAATGCCCCTTGCATCCTCTTCATCGATGAAATAGACGCGGTGGGAAGGAAGAGAGGCAGGGGCAACTTTGGTGGGCAGAGTGAGCAAGAGAACACGCTCAACCAGCTGCTTGTGGAGATGGACGGTGAGTGCTCCATCACCTGTGTCTATCCTGTACTTCCCAGTTGTTCTTCCTGTGTCTCAAATGAGAGTCCTGTGCTGGTAATTTGTCTTTAAGTAGTTGATCATTAAATCTTTAGGTATTAGGTATGATGTTAAGGGCAAAATGAATAGTAGGAAAAATCATTTAAACTTGTGACTTAAAAAACCACTTGATAATGGGAAAAAAGCAATGGTGTATCTGGTGCTCATACATTCTTGACAGGGACACGTTATCTTCCTCCTCACAGCATGTAACAGCAGTGATGCCTTTATCTGTCTCCAGGATTCAACACAACAACCAATGTGGTCATCTTGGCGGGCACCAACCGACCGGATATCCTAGACCCAGCTCTGATGAGGCCAGGCCGCTTCGACAGGCAGATCTTCATTGGTGAGATGGCTTTCTTGCCCTGGATTCAGGCCAGTTCTCACGAGGAGAGGTTGCAGCTGTTTGATTATGATTTTTTCTTCCTTAAAAATAATTTCTCAAGGACCACCGGACATTAAGGGAAGAGCCTCTATTTTCAAAGTTCACCTCCGACCTCTGAAGCTGGATAACGCCCTGGAAAAGGAGAAGCTGGCAAGGAAGCTCGCATCCTTGACCCCAGGGTTTTCAGGTGGGTGAACTCTACCCTCAGTTCTGTCTGCAGGACACGACCCTTCCTTTCTCGTTCCCTCTGTCCATCCTTGCAGACTCAACATGAAGCAGGAGGGACCACCTGCAGCCTGAGAGGGGTGTATCCACGGGCACAGGTGCCTCAGTTCCAGGGGCCTGGCTACTTAAAATTTTTTGTTGAGCACATGCATTGTGTTATGGCTTATTTGGGTTGCCATATACGTTCTCTGAGAAGTTAATTTACAGAGAACTAGGCATTAATTGGTGGGCATTTTAAAGCACAGTCTTAGTTTGCTCTCATCATATGGTCTGTGGAGATAGATTACTGCCCATGGGGTCTGTCCACTGGTCCTTGCAGTGATTGAGGGGCCAGTTGTGCTGGGCAGGCCTGGGCGCTGGAACCTGCAGGTGGTGGGGACCTGGTCTGGTCCCTCTTCAAAACTGTGGCCAGTGAGCTCGGGTGTATTTGGTGGAGAGCTGCTGTGTTCTTTCACAGGAGCCGATGTTGCCAACGTGTGCAATGAAGCAGCTTTGATCGCCGCGAGACACCTTTCAGATTCCATAAACCAGAAACACTTTGAACAAGCAATTGAAAGAGTGATTGGCGGTAAGGCAGCTGGTAGACCGCACATCCAAGGGTTGATGGAGTGACTCTGAAGCCAGGGAGTGTGTCCACCCAGGCCTGGAGCTCGCGGGCACCTTGGAGTGTCTGCACAGAGGCTTCCATGTCGGATGGATCTGAGACAGCCTGCAGTCAGGGAGAAGTCTTCCCCTCAATTATAGCAGTCTAGTTGTTTTCTTTTAAAAATCACTCGTAGCCTTCCTGTTTTCCAAAAATTTCATTGCGTGAGTCTAATGTGCCCTGAGCGAGACATAGATGATGGATAAACAGCTGTAAAACCAGTTAGACTGGGAAGGCCTGTGATGTGTGTTCTTTGTGAGGCCCTGAGTGGTGGTGTGTGAGCCTCTCTAGATATCTTTGTCCCTAAAGCACAGGCTTTGTTTTCTGTTCTGTATGTCAGGCTTAGAGAAGAAAACGCAAGTCCTACAGCCTGAGGAGAAGAAGACCGTGGCATACCACGAGGCAGGCCATGCAGTTGCTGGTTGGTACCTGGAACACGCGGACCCCCTCTTGAAGGTGAGTGGCTGAGGGGGACGTAGTGGGGACATCTGACAGTGGCACTGGGGGGAGACATCATGCATGGATGAGTTACAAAGTTTGGAAAGAAAAGTATCTGGAAGCTGAAGGGATTCATTCCGGTGGGTCGAGTTGGCAGGGGATCCTGCTCGGCAGTGGCCCTCCTGTCAGGCCTGGGCATTCGTGGAGGGGTTTCGTAAGAGACAGAAGGACTGTGTAGGAGTCATTTGGGGTGAGGTCATCCCAAGAGGAAGTACTCTCCTGGACCAGCTGCCCAGCTGAGGCCCTGGGGTTGCCCGGCCGTGGTACTCTGCTCGCCGGTGGGTTTGTCAGCTCCGGTGGCCGGGTGCTCAGTGCTCCTGTTCCCTTGCCAGGTGTCCATCATCCCACGGGGCAAAGGGCTGGGCTACGCTCAGTACCTGCCCCGGGAGCAGTACCTCTACACCCGGGAGCAGCTCCTGGACCGCATGTGCATGACCCTGGGCGGCCGCGTATCTGAGGAGATCTTCTTTGGCAGGATCACTACTGGCGCCCAGGACGACTTGCGCAAAGTGACCCAGAGTGCCTACGCCCAGGTGAGAGGATGGGTGGGCTGCATCCTCGCTGCCGCGCAGGTTCCGGAGCAACCCTGAGGCTCCACTGGCCTGGGCTGACCAGGCAAGGGTTCCTCCTTCAGAGAGGTTCAGTGTAAGGTGATCAAAACTTAGGAATAGAAACTTACATTTTGGTCACTTGGTATTTCTGACTTACTGAGTGTGTGAAGTGTGTCTGCAGAGTTTGTCTAGTTTCAAACCTGCAGGACCCTACGTGGACTCCCCCTAAGCTGGGAGCAGTTACCCGCGCACCCACCCCACCCCCACCCCATTTGCCTCCATTCCCAGGAACAGTGTGCTCTCTTGGAACTCGATGTCAGTGACTCTGGGAACTCCTCAACTGTGATTTTTTTTTCTCCTGTGTTCTAGCACCTCATCTAGGTTTTCCCGACTCTTGACTTCTGTTGTTATTTCATGTTTTCCTCACATTCCTGATTTTGGTTAGTCTTTTCTGAAGTTGGGTCACAGTATTCACCTGTTCATGGACATCCCTGCATCCCGCTTTCCTTATCTGCATGAAGTTTGTTTTCCTGATCTTTTAGGAAGAGGGTGGATTAAGACAGTGTTTTCTAGTTTAATGGTTTTAGAGTATCTTTTTCTGTTTTCATGAACTTTTGGAAAATGTGCTGCTTCCTGCTTTCTGAGCTGTTGCTGCTCCCCTCTCTTACCTGCGCCTCCTCTTTTCTAGTCAGTTTAGATTTTACTTCCAGACGTTTCTTCTTAAGTTGGGGCTCTGTGTGGTTACTATGGGGGGCTCTCTACAGCTCAGCCAGGCCCCAGGGACTCAGGGAAAGTGCAGGCACCCCTCCCAGGTTCCTGGAGCAGCCCAGGTTCCAGGAGGAGCCTCTGGGTGCCCGAGGTCGTGGCTTCCGTCTGCCACAGGCTCTGGCTCCTCCTTGCCTCCCCTCGTGCAGAGTGATCTCACGCACGTCTCGCGACTGCTGGGGTCTGTCCCCACCTGTTTGCTGCCTGTCTTGGTTATAGATATTTTCTGCCCATTTCTGTTCTTGTGCCCACTTCCCCGTGTATGCAGAACACCTGGTCTACTTGGCCAACTCAAGGCTGCCATGTCATTTTGCCGGGTTGAAGAGTAGTTCTGCAGTGAAGTGTGTGCATTCAGTGTCCATGTTGCCTTGTTGACATTTTATAAAACCCATGAGCCTGTGAGCAGAAATGGATGCCCTCCATGGCCACGCCTTCTTCTTCAGATTGTTCAGTTTGGTATGAACGAGAAGGTCGGGCAGATCTCCTTTGACCTGCCACGTCAGGGGGACATGGTGTTGGAGAAGCCTTACAGCGAGGCCACCGCTAGACTCATAGATGACGAAGTACGAATCCTTATCAACGATGCTTACAAGAGGACAGTGGCCCTCCTCACAGAGAAGAAAGCTGACGTGGAGAAGGTAGGTGCCGACTGTGGGAACACTCCCCTGCATGGTTTGCAGAGGCCGTTGAGGGTGATTGGTTGGCTGGTTTGCAGACGCCGCCATTCCCCCTGTGCCTGCTGATTCTGGTTCCTCCCTCCGTCCTGATGCTCTGTTGGTGGGGATGACGGAGAGCAGAGGCGGGTGTGATCTTGGCCCCTGGCTCCTGGGAACTTGAACTCGGGATTCATGATGTCTGCTTATAGTACCAGACATACGGCTGAATCTGCACTCACCTTGCCAGGCACTTCCAGGTGCGGGCCTGCTGGCCTGATGGGGTTCCCCATTGCTTTTCCCCTCTGGAGCAAAGGAGATCTTAGTTGCCTAGCAGGGACTGAACCCGGGACCTCAGCATTGAGAGCTGAAGAGTCTGTGTCTCATAGAGTTAGAGACAAACATGTGGATAAAACGACAGGACATCTGGGATTTCTCTAAAATAATCCAGGGAGCAGGTGGAACAAAAGTGATCGTGAACAGTGGTTGCATGGGGTTAGTTATCCTTTTTTTCTATATACTTTTGGTACATATTTGAAATGATCCATAATAAAGTTTAAAAAAATTTTAAAGACAGAAGAAAATTGCTTTATTGTTTGGAATCTTTAAAAACAGCATTTAACGTAAACTACACATGTGGTGAGTTTCCAAGTTCAGAGTCACCTGAGGTACCAAGTCTACTATGAGGCCCATTTACAGTTTAACTGGCTTCATTTCTTGGTGACAGAGGCTCTCGTGTGAGCTGTTCCCTGCCCGCTGACACCATCACTTACCTCCCCTCTTGTAGTTGGTGGGCCCCCTTTTTCTGTGGCCGTGTGTCCTGTTTACAGTTCAGCCAGAGACCAGAGCTTCGAGACGCATATTTGTGTTTGTCTCTATTTTGTCAGCCTCCCTTGAAAATTCCCCATTTCTGTCCCTTCCTCGTCCCCACCCCTGCCACTGTCATTCTTCCTGCAGCCTCCTCAGGGCTCCTTCTGCTCTGGGAGCCACGGGGAGCTCTTGCCTCCTTTGGATGTGGGTGGGGCCCAGGGACACAACTTCTTGCTCTTCCTCGGGGTTGTCTCTCCTCGACATGTGTGCAGAGCTCCTTCCCTACCTACCTCCCCAGCAGGGCACAGAGTCACACCACATTGCATGCCACCCTGCCCTTCCTGGGGACATCCTTCCAGGATTTTTATACTTCTTCTTAAAAGTTTGTGAGGGTGAAGATCTATTTTAATAAAATATTCTTATTAAAAGTTAGAGTGCAGTTCTCGAAGCCCTGTTTTGGAAGGGGGTTGGTTGTAAATAAAAGGTTAGCTTGGAGAGATGGCGTTGGGTGGCTGCATTTAATCACAGGTGTTCATGTCCCAGGTTGCTCTGCTGCTGTTAGAAAAAGAAGTGTTAGACAAGAACGACATGGTGGAACTTCTCGGCCCCAGGCCATTTGCGGAGAAGTCTACCTACGAGGAGTTTGTTGAAGGCACTGGCAGCCTGGACGAGGACACCTCGCTCCCCGAGGGCCTGAAGGACTGGAACAGGGAGCGTGAGGGCTCGGAGGAGCCCGCGGGCGAGAAGGTGACCAGCCAGGTCCAAGGCGCCGGCCCTGCGTAGCTCCTGGTGCTGCACCCTCAGAGCTGCCCCAAGGGCACGCCGGGAAGGGGTGCTTCGTCCTTGGCCTCGGAGGTCACAGGGGCGGGAGTGCGTCCCCAGCCTCCAGTCTCCTGTGCCCTCACGTGGGGGTGTGCTCACCATCACCCACCTTTCACTCCCACCTCCCTCAGAGTCTCCCTCTGTGATGGGCTATGAAATTAAAGAGTATTTCTACTTGATTTAATATTTTAAAGACGGAACCCAAGCTACATGCTGCTGTTCTGTGATGGAGTGATTTTCTAGGAGAGCTGTGTAACATATTTAAAAATATGAATGTATTGTGTAAATACGGCTTCTTTATGTCACAAATAAAGTGTAAATGCTGCGTTTTTCCTTCTGAACACATGAAGGTCACTGGTGCTGCTTAGGAGACATCCCTTCAGAAAACACAGTGAAAAGGAACTGTACGACATCCACGTTTAGTCTCAGACTGGTGGTTCTCTTCCACTCCGACGAGACTCTCAGTGATGCCTCAACCTGTCCACCCTGAAGGGTGAACTCGGTGTGAGCCGTGCGATGGCGTCAGGGCACACACTCAGCCAGTCACGACCCAGCCTTGGTCCCCCATGTGCGTCTCCAGTAGATATGTGACCACCACAGCGGGCTGAACAGTGGAGAGCGCGGCCCCTGGGCTGGAGAGCCCTATGTCTTCCTGAGGTCACTTTTGCTGTTAGAAGGGGTGACCTGCTGCTGCGTCACCAGAGAAATCAGGGCTGCAGGATCACAAACCGCGGTCAGAACCAGGTGGAGCCCAAGGAGGACGTCGGTCTCCAGTGCCTTCTCTGGACTTCAGAGACCACCCACATCTTTGTTTTTAATTCTTAGCAGCTTCCTTTCGTGCTGTCCTGACTTGGTTATGTGTTCCTAATGCAGGGGGGAATGCATTGCAGGGCTACTTGTCTGACCTCAGGCACAGAACTCAGGCATCCCTGGAGGGTACTGGACCAATGGGGTGGCCCAGGCGGCCCCCTTGTCCTGGGATGGTTCTCCAGGACTCTGGCTCACCAGGCCACAGCAGCATCCTAGGAGCCAGGGCTGCAGGTACCAAGCACAGGCCCTATCCCTCAGGGATGACGAGGTGCTCCTTGAGCAGAGCCTGTGGACCAGGAGGAGGGCCCTGTGGGTAGAGGGGCCAGTGGGCGCCGTCAAGGCTGAGCTCCCAGGCGGTGCCAAGTGTGAACCTGGCCTGGCTCCCGGCTATGCGTGATGCCCTTCAGGAAGGACTACTTCTCCCCGGCATTGTACAAGGGTCCTACATGGCGCCAGTAAGCCCCAGTGTGGCCGCCACAGCCTCAGTGTGGTTCCCATCTATACCGCGGATTATGAGTGAGTCAGGGCCTGGCCACCAGCACATGCTCGGGACACTGTCTCCTCCAAGCTCCGTCGGGCCTTGCAATACAGAGGGATGGGGAAAGATGTTCACTGAGGTCTCACAAAGTATTAATAGTTCAGGTTTCTGTAAAATGGGATCTGTTCTTACCTCGAGTCAAGTCATGCTGTGTGTCTGAGGGAGTGCTTTGTGCAAGACATGGTGGACACAGAACTGCATGGGTGCTTTGTGCGAGGTGTGGTGGGCACAGAACTGCATGGGGACACTGTGGGCTGTGGCTCAGCAGTTCCTAGGGGCCCACGGCAGGTTGGGAGGCTGGGCAGGGGTCCAGCACTAGCCTCAAATGCTTCCACGCACCATGATACATCACTTGGGCTGAAGCAGTGCCCACCAGGGGAGGAGCCAGGCTTTGGGAAGGGAGCCTGCTGCCCTGGAGAGACAGTCCCAGAGGGCGGAGGGCGCTTAGTGAGCCCATTCCCCCTCCCTCTGGCCCTAGCCACCTCCCAACTCCCCATGGGGCCTGCCTGCTGGCCTGCAACCCCAGGAAGAACCACAGCAACTCCGAGTCACTGCCCAGCCCCCCACCCACCTCAAGCCTGTGCATCGCCCACCCACCTTGAGCTTATGTCCCCGGCAGGAAGCCTGAGGGTCATTTTCTGTGTGTCCTCCAAATGCCAGCAGAGCTGTTAGGGGAGGCTGGGCGGACTAGCCCAGGGCCACGCGCAGGAGATGAAAGATCCTGTGGGGATGTAAGTGTTGGCTGGAAACCAGGACGCAGTCTTTTATTTGGGGTGCATTGCTTACCAAGGAGTCATCTGGCCACCAGTAAGCTTCAGGGTTGCCTGAGGCCCTCCGACTGAAAGGAAGCCCTGCCCTGAGTGGAGTGGGCTGCTCCCTGGGAGGTGGGGCACTGTCAGGGAAGCAGAGTCTGAAAGACAGGGGAGCACTTAGGTTAATCGTGTACAGGCTGTCTCTACATTGAGCACTGCATGTCCATTAAGAGACAGCACCTCGAAGCCCCGGACGTGGTCACGGGATGAAAGCACACCGTTTCTAGCCCCTAATTCCCAGACACAGGTGAACACGTAAGAGACGGTGAGGTTTGTTTATTTAGTCCTTTATTTATGGCCCATGAGTTCTTTCATGTCCTCTCTGGTCCGATGTTCGGGCAGGGATGCCAGTTCCCACTCTTCTGATGCCCTCTATCCCAGATGACAGACAGGACAGTCCGCTGCCCCTGTGAGGGGACTGTCCCCACTCAGACGGGACTCCCCTGGCCGGCCAAGAGACACACCAGGCTTGGAGAAAAGACCTCTGAGCCTCAGTGTCCAAGGCAGGACACGCCTCTACTCGTTGACCTCTTCCTCGTCATCCTCAAAAGCTTCCTCGCCCTCATCGGCCGTGGCATCCTGGTACTGCTGGTACTCGGACACCAGGTCGTTCATGTTGCTCTCGGCCTCGGTGAACTCCATCTCGTCCATGCCCTCGCCCGTGAACCAGTGCAGGAAGGCCTTGCGCCGGAACATGGCCGAGAACTGCTCCGAGATGCGCTTGAATAGCTCCTGGATGNTCGGACACCAGGTCGTTCATGTTGCTCTCGGCCTCGGTGAACTCCATCTCGTCCATGCCCTCGCCCGTGAACCAGTGCAGGAAGGCCTTGCGCCGGAACATGGCCGAGAACTGCTCCGAGATGCGCTTGAATAGCTCCTGGATGGCCGTGCTGTTGCCAATGAAGGTGGCCGACATCTTCAGGCCCCGGGGTGGGATGTCACACACGGCCACCTTCACGTTGTTGGGGATCCACTCCACGAAGTAGCTGCTGTTCTTGTTCTGGATGGCCAACATCTGCTCATCCACCTCCTTCATGGACATGGGGCCCCGGAACACGGCGGCCACGGTCAGGTAGCGGCCGTGGCGTGGGTCACAGGCGGCCATCATGTTCTTGGCGTCAAACATCTGCTGGGTGAGCTCAGGGACGGTCAGCGCCCGGTACTGCTGGCTGCCACGGGCGGTGAGTGGGGCGAAGCCAGGCATGAAGAAGTGCAGGCGTGGGAAGGGCACCATGTTCACGGCCAGCTTGCGCAGGTCAGCGTTGAGCTGGCCCGGAAAGCGCAGGGAGGTGGTTACACCACTCATGGTGGCCGACACCAAGTGGTTGAGGTCCCCATAGGTGGGGGTGGTCAGTTTCAGGGNGAAGTGCAGGCGTGGGAAGGGCACCATGTTCACGGCCAGCTTGCGCAGGTCAGCGTTGAGCTGGCCCGGAAAGCGCAGGGAGGTGGTTACACCACTCATGGTGGCCGACACCAAGTGGTTGAGGTCCCCATAGGTGGGGGTGGTCAGTTTCAGGGTGCGGAAGCAGATGTCATACAGTGCTTCATTGTCGATGCAGTAGGTCTCATCTGTGTTCTCCACCAGCTGGTGCACGGACAGGGTGGCGTTGTAGGGCTCCACGACCGTGTCTGACACCTTGGGTGAGGGCATCACGCTGAAGGTGTTCATGATGCGGTCAGGGTACTCCTCACGGATCTTGCTGATGAGGAGGGTCCCCATCCCAGACCCGGTGCCACCGCCCAGCGAGTGGGTCAGCTGGAAGCCCTGCAGGCAGTCGCAGTGCTCACACTCCTTCCGCACCACGTCCAGGACAGAGTCCACCAGCTCAGCGCCCTCTGTGTAGTGGCCCTTGGCCCAGTTGTTGCCGGCGCCAGTCTGTCCTGGGGTTAAGCAAGAGAGGAGACTTCAAACAGGGCTATAGGGATTGCCGTGAAGGGCCGTCAAGACAAGTCATGAAGCGAATAGATAACAGAGTGAGAGGTGGGCCCCAGGCCCCCAGCACTGCTGGAGCACAGGAGGGTGGCTGGCCACTTCAGACAGGGAAATCTGCCAATTTTAAGATGTACTCACGTTCTGAGTTGGTAATTCCATTCTCACTCTTAAAAAGATAATTCTCCCACAAAGTAAAAGACAAAGGGAACAAAAAGTATAAATTAAGAAAACAAACTTCTTTCCCCTATCCTTTGGGCTCTCTTGAATTTTGAACTAGGTACAAATACTTCCTTTTCAAAACAGTAATATGTTCCCTCGTTAATGGGGCCCCTCGTTCATCATCATCAGGAACTATATTTTTTCCATTAGCTCATTTATACAAGTGTGAACATCAAATATTGCCAGATTGAGACAAGGTTTGGCATCCATACTATTCCTTATTCTTTGTTTTTACATATATGTCAACGAACACTGAGAAATCTTGTTTGCATAAACATGTAAATAGAATTAACTGTATTCTAACAATTTCATTCAATGATTTGATCTTCAGAGTTAAATGTCAAAAACTAAATACTGATCTACGCCATCAGAAAGTATTTTTAACCACCTTTCAGCCCCAAAGTCAAGTTTCTGGAAAGCAGAATTAGAAACACCTGACTTGCATCAATAACTTTCCTTCTGCAGCAGGAAGACTCCAAAAGGCTTTGCACTAAGATTTATCTGATGTTCTTTCACTGAAAGGCTCTTCGTGTGGTCTGATTGCTTCAAAAGGTTGGAAAATTTGAAATCTTAATTTCAACACAATGTTGCCAGTATGATTTTTAATGAAATGTTTCAAATGTATTTTTGTCAACGCTTTAGGCTGCAGATTTAGCTCATTCAGATAATAAAAACTATTGGCAATGTACCCTAGTTGGCAAGGCAGCCCTGTTACCAGGTGGATAATACAGATTTCACTTGTGTGGGTGCTCAGTCCCTCCGTCATATCCAACTCTCTGCAGCCCATGGGCTGTAGCCCGCCAGGCTCCTCTGCCCATGGAATTTTCCAGGCAAGAATACTGGAGTGGGTTGCCATTTTCACCTCCAGGGATTCTTCCCAACCCAGGGATTGACCCAACATCTCTTGCATCTCCTGCATTGGCAGGGGAATTCTTTACCACTAGTACCACCTGGGAAGCACAGATTGCACCTACTTTCAGTCAGAAAAACATGCTTTAGTCTTCAACTCAAATCAATATGTTAATATGCTTTTTAAGGGACATGAGAGAAACCATCAAGAACTGAATTCTAGAGCACATGGTAAAGTACATTAAAAACAGCAATAAAAAAGTAAATGATGCACAGACCTATTTAATGACAAGTTAAAAAGATAAGGCACTGCTGTTTCCTGTTCATTGGTAAGAAGGCAGTGTGGGGTGCAGCTGAAAAACCCAGCTGTAGAGGAAGCCAGGAAGGCTGTTTAAACCAGTATATTTCTTTAGTATGTGGGTATTTCAAATCTGGTTTTGAAAAGAAGAATCATGTATTATAAAAAAATGAAAAAAATAGATCCATCAGCTTCTTTATCAAAGTTTCCCTAAATATGGAATAAAAGAGACTGCGGTGGTCCCATGGCTGAAGGATGAGGGAGCAGGGCATTTGGCTATGTCAAGTGGGCTCAGAAAACAAGAGGACCTGAGGGGTCAAGGCATTGCTGGCATTGCGCTGTGCACACTTCTCCCCCTTACACCAAAGACATTACTCTGATTTCTGTCTATACCTGCTGGTGGCAACAATTCGCCACCATCCCATCCCCACCCCCACGCACTGATTGGGGAAACAGAGCTGGGGATGGTGACACAGCAGGATGGACCATGGAGACCCTTCTAGCACCACAGCAGAAGGCAGGCACTGGGCACTCAGGGGCGGGGCCCACTCAGGACACCCCTGGAACCTACAGTTACCCCCGGGGGCCGGCCTCAGACCCAGAAGTCTTAGCTCAAACGTCTTTGGATCTTCCACAGCTAAGTTCAGTGGTGCAAAGTGCAAGTCTGTAAAACAAGAACCACCGAAATGCTGTGATTCTTCAGTAAGTTTAAGAGGTACTAGCGATTAGTGCGGGGAAGGCAATGGCACCCCACCCCAGTATTCTTGCCTGGAAAATCCAATGGACTGAGTAGCCTGGTGGGCTGCAGTCCATGGGGTCGCTAACAGTCAGACAGACTGAGCGACTTCACTTTCACTTTTCTCTTTCATGCATTGGAGAAGGAAATGGCAACCCACTCCAGTATTCTTGCCTGGAGAATCCCAGGGATGGGGGAGCCTGGTGGGCTGCTGTCTATGGGGTCACACAAAGTCGGACACGACTGAAGTGACTTAGCAGCAGCAGCAGCAGCGATTAGTGATTAAACATCTGAAGTCCTACAAATACATAAGGACGATGATAGCCTCTAGGAAGACTCAGGCAAAGGATGCGGGGGTGGATGCAAGTGACAAACACACAGTGTATTCCTCACGGGGCAGATGCACACTAACCTACGGAGATTCAACGCCTCCAATGAAGCTGACGGAGCTCAAGAGCTTGGAGACACAGTGATGACGGGAGTCTGGGGCAAGGCCCCCCCCCACACTAGAGCTGCTGCGGGTGTGGGGGGAACGGGCCTCCACAGAGGGCAAGTCGGCAACATGGATTACAGTTGGTCCCATAGGCTCAGAATGCGTAGAATGACGAGTGGACGAGACTCACCAGATGACAGTTTGTACGAGTGAAGAGAAGAGGGAACCACCTAAATACTGTGAACAGAGTGACATCACGAAGGCTAGTGAGCCCGGGCTGAGAGGGACAGACGCTGGAGGGCGGCCCCGCCTCCTACAAGGAGCACAGCCCCTAGGAGGTGCCTTCCCCAGGAGGTGACTACATTCTTGCTCACAAACATTGCCTCTCCACAGTGAAACCTGGCTGAGTGCCTTCTTGTATGAGGCTGGAATACCGTCATGTCCTGCCTAGGCCCCCAAGATTCCGCCACCTCCCACCTCGCCCTGCAAGCCAGCACACAGCAGGGCCAGCTTCCCACCTGGAGCTGGGGTAGAACTAATGCCCTTTCAGAGCTGCCCCGAGGACAAGGACTGAAACCATGTGGAAACCAATGACCGGGGGGGCAGTGGGGACTCAAGGCGATACACAGCCATGGTCAGTGTAGTCCCTCAGCCTGGACCCTCTGCTGCCTCCAGCTCACAGAGTCTCTTGGTCTCCTGGGTATTTACAGAGTGATCAGATGTGAAGTTTTCTCTGCCTTCAACCAAGAGGAGGAAGCTGGAGGCTTCTGAAAATATTTTGCCACTGTCTCATAGCAACAGACGTTCCCAGTTAAATATTTGGGGGTCAGGAGTTGAACGTCTTCTGCAATCAGAGGTTGGGACATTAACCAGCAGCTCCAGATTGTAGAAGCGATGCTGCAGTGATCCCGGAGGCCTCAGAGCCCAGCCCTGGTTCACCTCCAGCTCACACAGGGTGTGGGTTAAGTCTTGGGGCTCCAGGCTCTTTGACTCTCTTCCAGCCCTGAATCTGGGAGAGAAAGTTATATGTACAGAGAAGCCTGAGGTCTGCCTTCCTAGAGCTTTGCTCTGTCCCACAAAACTCTCTCTACTAACAGGCATAGCTGCCATGCAACCAGCAGTTTGTTAAGAAAAAGGTGTGGCTTTCTAAAGCATAAACTCAAATGCAGAGAACTTTCACTTTTAAAATTATAGTTACTTCAAGTCAGTGTTTTTTTTAAATCACTTCAAACTATATCTGAATATAGAATGACACGTTTTAAAAAATTCACCCACCCTGAAGGCAATGGGGTGAAACTATAGTTTTCACCTACTGTGAATCCGCAGACAACTTAGACTCTTATTAAGTGGATAATGACTTAAAAACAATTGTTGAGCCAACAGCACACACAGTGCGTTCAGACATGCTGGTCCTCTCAGTTCTTCATGGCCAAACATGTTATTTTCTTAGTTAAAAATAGTGTCAACTGTTAAAAACCACTCTTAAAGCTATTTCGTATAGGTAGTTTTCATTCCCCTAATATGGTAGATATCTTTTAAGGCTGTGAGCACTGCTGTCTGATAAGGACTTTCTGCAGTGACATTGGACAGGGCATAGCTAGACGTATTTGAGCTGTGCCCTGTCCAATGTGGTGGCCACCAACCACACTTGGCTACTGAGCACTGGAAATGTGTGGAGTACAGAAGTAGACTGATTTTATTTAACTCTAATTAAATTTAAATAGCCACATGTAGCCAGTGGTGACCATGTTGGTGACAGGTTCTAGAAGCACCTCTGCTTGAGAACAATTACCAAAAGTCTAGGTTAGGAAAAGATAAAGAATGTAAATGTCCCCACTTGTAGACTATAAAAGTATTGGTAATTTAGATTTTTTTTGCTTTAATAAAAGGGGCACCAGACCCTTTTGTCCTGGTCTATTTGAAATATCAAAGGTGACAAAAACCCTTGAACAAATTACTAGAAGCTTCACCTGTTCCACTGCTTGTGCAGGTTGCCATGGTGATGGGGAAGCAGATGATACCTCGAGGTCTTTCATACGTCATAAGCACATACCTTGCTGAATCACCTTTATAACAGGTCACACGGCCTGAGTCCAATCCAAGGGAATCAATTTATGTACCAATAAGATCTTCCAAGATTCTGCCTTGACTCCCCAAAACCATGGCTCCAAAGTGATGGAGGCTGGTCACATTAACAGTGCCACTTCATTTCATTTTATATAATTTTCTTTAGGAGTCTGCAGAGGAACAGGTGCTATAATCATGTTCTGGGTGAAGAAATAGGAAAGGAAGATTTG
Source organism: Oreotragus oreotragus (assembly GCA_006410675.1). NCBI lineage: Eukaryota > Metazoa > Chordata > Mammalia > Artiodactyla > Bovidae > Oreotragus > Oreotragus oreotragus. Next base: position 108,950 of record SJYX01010992.1, read on the forward strand.
CCCAAACCTGATAAAACAATTCATATGGAACTAGCTTTTGGAGAGAAAGCAGAACAGCCTATAGACAATGGAAAAAGAAACACAGGTAAAAACACACTGATGACCAACATAGGAACCACAGACAAATTATTATCGTCTTTTTATGCTAGTAATTTATGAGAGGAGAAAAGAAGTTAATGTCTAAAATGTTTTGAAATCAAGAATTATTACTAGTAAGCATCTCATTCAGAGAAGGTGATGGCACCCCACTCCAGTACTCTTGCTTGGAAAATCCCATGGATGGAGGAGCCTGGTAGGTCCTCCATGGGTTGCTAAGAGTCGGATACAACTGAGTGACTTCACTTTCACTTTCACTTTCACTTTCACGCATTGGAGAAGGAAATGGTAACCCACTCCAGTGTTCTTGCCTGGAGAATCCCAGGGACGGAGGAGCCTAGTAGGCTGCCGTCTATGGGGTCGCACAGAGTCGGACACGACTGAAGCGATTTAGCNGCATTGGAGAAGGAAATGGTAACCCACTCCAGTGTTCTTGCCTGGAGAATCCCAGGGACGGAGGAGCCTAGTAGGCTGCCGTCTATGGGGTCGCACAGAGTCGGACACGACTGAAGCGATTTAGCAGCAAGCATCTCATTTAGAGAATCAAAGGTTACTTTCCTTCAAGAGGCTGCCTTGTGATGAGGCTGGCGACTGTTGATTTCCATTCTAAGCTTTTCTATGCCATGTGATGTTTTTAATCTTGCACACAAATTAGCTGGATGTTTAGAAAATAAAAAAGAGGAAGAAGAAAGCAGGAAAGACGGAACCTACCAAAGATGAAGTTGTCAGGCCGGAAGAGCTGCCCAAAAGGCCCGGACCTCACGCTGTCCATGGTGCCCGGCTCCAAGTCCACAAGGGCGGCCCTGGGCACGTACTTCTGAGCTGGAAGAGAACAGAGCCCACCCATGAGAGTCAGTCTCTGGTTCCTGGGACAACACACTTCCCCAGAGCAAGTCCCACCAGCACAGCCGCCTGCGAGGTACAAAGCAGGCTTTCTTAGGGTCACAGAGTCTCAGCCCTGGGGGAGGGGAGCCTCAGAAAACACAATCCACCCTGGACTTGTCCGGGTGAGGTCCAGCCCAGGCACAGGGCACAGGAAGTTTCTGGAAAAGGCAGGATGAGAAGCAAGGTCTCTGGACTTCCTGTCGCTTGAATTTCCCAGTCCTCCTTCGTGTAAAGTTCAACTTTTTAGTTCCACAGAAATAACCCATACCTGTTGCAGTGAGCAGCCAGGCTGCCAGGACACTTTTGCACCTCTCTCCCTCACACGCATGTGAACCCACAAGCGGGTCTGTGCACCTGTTTCAGGTGTGTCCACGGCTGTTTCCCGGGGGACTGTCTCATTTATGGACAAGTGAGCATGTGCTCATGCCAACCAGCAAGAAAGGTTCCTTGAGGGTGGGTTCACAAGGACTGCACTGGGAAATGTCCTACAGCTCCTGTTCTGCTACTCACATACCCAGGCTGAAGAGAGGGTGGCCTGAGGGTGACCAGCAAGCGCCATATATACTGGCCTTTTCTCAGTGCCATCCAGAAATCTCACCACTCATGCCCTGCTCTTCCAGACCTTTTGTCATACCTGCTTAATGAGTAAAACCCCATGGTTTACGTGTCCTGCTCTTCCCAGCTCTCCTGTGGATGACCAGCAGTGACTCTAAAGACAGCGTGATTATCTCTGAGGCTGGGGACACAGGTGGGTATATTGAGGGGCAGCACCTGTCACTTCCTGGGTGTTCTTTCAACATCTTCCTTTTGTGTTTGTTCTGTGAATGTCATGTATCACTTTTATAATAAACATTGTTACAAAAATAAAGTACATAAGTAACCAGGATACCTATGAAGCTCCCCAGGGCAGGGCTGGTACTATTCTTAAACCTGGATAAACCACAGCCTGGAGTGATTAACTAAACTCGGCCAGACAAAGACCCTGTCCGTCTGGAGGTCCATCTTCCAGTGGGCGTAAAATCTTTCTGGAGGTCTGCAAAGGGCTAGAACAATCTTTTGATGTAGTGTTTTTCAAATTTTTAGTCAAAAATCTTCATTAGGAAAGAAATTTAAAACCGGAAAAAAAAAAAAAAAAGAGCCGGACATGCCCCACTAAGCTGATTTCACAGCACTAACAGGTCAGGTTCAAGAGCTCAGACCAGGAGAGGCCAAGAGCCTGTTTGAAATCAACCGACGGCGGATTTCCCGCCCCAGGGGGAGCGAGGGAGGAGCCGGGCGCCGGGCTACATCCGGGAGGATTTTTCCAGCGCGAACCACCCACGCGCCGGGGGGCCCGCGGGTGGGGGCAAGGGATGGCAAGGGTCCCACAGGGCGGTGCCGGGGTCCCAGAGAGGGATGGACGGGGGTATGGCGAGGTCCAAGGGGGATGGCGGGGTCCGGGGCGGGTAATGGCCAGGTCCGGAGGGGTGGCTGGGGTCCTGGGGGAGATGGCGGGGTCTGGGGGGGAAGGCGGGGTCTGGGGGGGATGGCGGATCGCGCCACTCACACGAGGACTCGTTGTAGTAGACGTTGATTCTTTCCAGTTGGAGCGCAGAGTCACCCACGTAGCCTCCGGCCGGGTCGATGCCATGTTCGTCGCTGATCACTTCCCAAAACTAGCAAAGGGCGGGGCGGGAGACAGACGGTCAGCTAGGGTCCCCCAAGGCCGGCCTGGCGGGCGGACCGCGGGGAGCGGCCGCCAGATTCCAGGCGCGCTTGAGCCGCTCCTGGGCCTCGGGGACGGGGAGCGGGGCAGAGTCCCCGTGACGCTCCCTCGGCCGCCCGTGCCCCGCGTGGCCCCGGCCCGAGGGCTTGGCGGGGGGAAGCGCACACCCACCTTGGTGCCGATCTGGTTCCCGCACTGGCCAGCCTGGATATGCACGATCTCCCTCATGGCCGCTCAGCGCTCGCTGCTCTGACGGCGCGGCGACTGCTTCCCGGGCGTTCGGGTCCCCCACCCGGCGCCGGCCGCCCCTCCCCGGCCCTCCCCCGGCCGCCCGGGCCAATGGCCGGAACCGCCCCCACCCCCAGGCCGCGCCCCCTCTGCCCCGCCGTGCGGGCGAACAGTCAGCTCCTGGTCTTGTTTTTGTTGATTGTATAGAGCTTCTCCTTCTTTGGCTGCAAATAATATAATCAGTCTGATTTTGGTGTTGACCATCTGGTGATGTCCATGTGTAGAGTCTTCTCTTGTGTTGTTGAAAGAAGGTGTTTTTACTATGACCAGTGCATTTTCTTGGCAAAACTCTGTTAGTCTTTGCCCTGTTGCACTCCTTATTTAACTTCTATGCAGAGTACATTATGTGAAATGCTGGGCTGAATGAAGCACAAGCTGGAATCAAGATTACAGGAAGAAATATCAACAACCTCAATATGCAGATGATATCACTCTAATAGCAGGAAGTGAAGAGGAACTAAAGAGCCTCTTGAGGAAGGTGAAAGAGGAGAGTGAAAAAGCTGGCTTAAAACTCAACATTCAAAAAAACGAAGATCATAGCATCTGGTCCCCTTACTTAGTGGTAAATAGATGGGGAAAAATTGGAAACAGAGACAGATTTTATTTTCCTGGGGTCCAAAGCCACTGTGGATGGTGACTGCAGCCATGAAATTAAAGACACTTGTTCCTTGGAAGGAAAGCTATGACAAATCAGTGTATGAAAAAAATAGGGATATTACTTTGATGACAAAAAAGTACATAAAGCCAAAGCTATAGTTTTTCAGTAGTCATGTATGGATGTGAGAGTTGGACCACAAAGAAATCTGAGTGCTGAAGAAATGATGCTTTTGAATTGTGGTTCTGTGGTGACTGCAGCCATGAAATTAAAAGATGCTTACTCCTTGGAAGAAAAGTTATGACCAACCTAGATAGCATATTCAAAAGCAGAGACATTACTTTGCTGACTAAGGTCGATCTAGTCAAGGCTATGGTTTTTCCTGTGGTCATGTATGGATGTGAAAGTTGGAATGTGAAGAAATCTGAGTGCCAAAGAATTGATGCTTTTGAACTGTGGTGTTGGAGAAGACTCTTGAGAGTCCCTTGGACTGCAAGGAGATCCAACCAATCCATTCTGAAGGAGATCAGCCCTGGGATATCTTTGGAAGGAATGATGCTAAAATGAAACTCCAGTACTTTGGCCACCTCATGCAAAGAGTTGACTCATTGGAAAAGACTTTGATGCTGGGAGGGATTGGGGGCAGGAGGAGAAGAGGATGACAGAGGATGAGATGGCTGGATGGCATCACTGACTCGATGGACGTGAATCTGAGTGAACTCCAGGAGTTGGTGATGGACTGGGAGGCCTGGCGTGCTGCGATTCATGGGGTTGCAAAGAGTCGGACATGACTGAGAGACTGAACTGAACTGAACTGGAGACTTTTAAGAGTGCTTGGACAGCGAGTGGATCAAATCAGTCAATCCTAAAATCCTGAATATTCTTTGGAAGGACTGATGCTGAAGCTGAATCTCTAATACTTTGGCCACCTGATGCTAAAAGCTAACTCATTGGAGAAGACCCTGATGCTGGGGAAGAATGAGGGAAAGCAGAGAAGCGGGCAACAGAGGGTGAGATGGTTGAATAGTGTTATTGGACATGAGTTGAGCAAACTCTGGGAGACAGTGACAGACAGGGAAGTCTGGCATACTGCAGCCCATGGAGTCACAAAGAGTCGGACACAAGTTAGCCACTGAACAATAAGAACTCAGCATTTTCAACAATATGCTGACACTAAAGGAAGTATTAAAATAAACAACAAACCTGAAAGTCAGATTTATATTAAGAGAAATCTTAAATTAGTGGAATAGAGTACTTCTTCCCACTGGGAAGATATGAGAGTTTTTATTATTATTATTTTATATTAATTAGCCTATATATTTTAGCATACATTTGTGTCCATTAGCCTGCTAGTAATAAAACAGCAGATAATAATAACACTTGCTATAATATTTTAAATGTCCAGCACCTACCTTGTTAGCATTTTTGCAAATTACATTTCATTCTTTATGTTTAATTGTTTCAGCAATCTATAGGTCAGAAACTTGTTGACTTCAACACAGGATTCAATTAGAATGGAATACAAACTCTGTGCTCTTTCCCAAATTTCCCACTGCTTCTCAACCTAAGTCTGGTTCTTATCTATGCCTCTTTGACACACACTTTATTCCTTTGTTCTTTGGTTATCTCTAGGAATTTTCTTTGTAGAGAGGGACAAAGCAATAAATAGTATGACATTTTAGTCCTGCCATACCTATATGTCCCGTTAATTATTTCCAGATTATTGATAACTCTTATAGTGCTTAGGGACCTTAATTCTTTAGATAAATGGAAAATAGCTACTCCGCATTAGATAGGCTTACACTGAAGTTTCAGTGGCTTAGCAAACAAAAGATAATTGCTCACTTACACTATACGTCCTACATATCTAAAGAATGGCATATGTGTCTGAGTGAGGCAGTGTGCCTCAACTTCACACAGCCTGATGGACGTATCAAATGTATAGCTGCATTGTCAGTACACCTGACCTACTTGGTTGCCATGGAGGAGAGAAAACATGGGGAAGCATCTGTGATTTTTCCATAGTCCAGAAATGCTAACTGTCATATTCTCTCATATTTCATTGATCAGGGTAGTTTTTTGGACCATTCTCATATGCAAGTGGCCAGAAAAGTATAGTCTTTATTGTGACAAAAAGAGAATAAGTAATGGGTTCTGGTAGACATGAGTCATCTACCAGATTATCCTCTCAAAAAGTTAGTGGTTCCTGACACAGGAAGGCTTCAGGTAGACAGTTTGTTGTTGTTCAGTCACCCAGTCATGTCTGACTCTTTGCTACCTCATGGACCTCAGCACGCCAGGCTTCCTTGTCCTTAACTATCTCCTGGAGTTTGCTCAAACTCATGTCCATTGAATCAGTGATATTATCCAACGATCTCATTCTCTGTCACCCTCTTCTCCTCATGCTTTCAGTCTTCCCCAGCAGCAGGGTCTTTCGTACAACGTGCAAAAGTTTTTTTATTGATGTGAAGAGGGTCAACCTAAGAAATTATATAAATTTATTTTCTGGCACTGTATAAGATTGACTCCTGCAAGGCAGAAAACAATCTTTCATCCCTATGGAGAAGATTGAATGGAAAATAATGATGCAATTTACCACTTCTAAGGATAAGCGGAGAGACCAAGAAGATGGAAAGGCTCTTAAAAAGAACTGTTTGGTGGTATAATATTTTAGAATGGTTCATGGCTTTAATAATTGTTTCTCATTGTGCCTGAGAAAATCAGAGGAGTGCAAGAAGAGAAAACAAAGGCAGCAGCCAGAGTCAGCAGTGACAGGCTCCCCACTGAGTGCCATGAGCTTCATTATCTCCTGTCATATCAACTCCTCAATCAAAAAGAAAAAAAAAAAAAGAAATAATTCTCTAGAAGCAGGAGATGGAGGGAAAATAAAACACATGCAAATTGTCCAAATTATAGCACAGATTACTACTAAAGAATAATAGAGAAACTACTACAGTTAAAGAATAACAGAGAAAAGCAGTCATTTTCCTCCCATTTATTTCTTAAGTTCTAACAAATGTGATATCCATTTACTCTGTTACATGAGATAGAATGTGTTCACTAGTCAAGTGACTTTTTTATTTATAATGATGTTTCAGAATATTTTTTCCAGTATTATAAACAGAAGTTTATGATATTAATCTGTTCTCTGTGCAAAACAAGAAGTCACTTTTTTCCTATAGCTACTAATAAAAAATTTGCTGATAAATGTTTTAACTTTAAATACATGTTTCAATGGGAAAAACTTGACAAATGCTTTACTATTCCCCGTATAAATACTTTCTATCTGATAATTAACATATTTGGTCAGTTTTATATGTGCCTACCTGAATCTTGACCAAGATAGTTGAGAAAACATCAGTTTTATATTTATCAAAGATGTTAATCGGCAATGAAGTAAAAAATTAAAAAAAAAAATTAGAGACCTTAGGTAGCACAGAAATATTTACAAATCCTCTCCACTTTTTGAATCTTGAGAAGAATTGAGAATTTGTATTTTTTTATTTGATTTTTCATTTATATTAATATTCTTTAAGTGTATGATCTATAAATTGAAGCTAACTTCTCTGCACTGATGAATATACATTGAATGACCCAACTTCCCACAATGAAAAGAATTAGAATGCTTACTAGAGTACATATGTGTGTGTGTATAAAATATACGTGTATATTCAAATCCTCCTATGCAATTTATTTCCTTTTCTAGTGTCCATAATTGATCCAAGTACTACTAACAATCACTGATTTTAGTTTCTAACATTGCATCATTGCCTTAAAATAGTGAAAATATAAGACTAAAAACTTCTGTTCTATAACTCAAAGTAACAAATATAATATCAGGAAGGCAGAGTGATCAGAAAAAAAAAAAAATCATCATTTTTAACTGATCCAAACAGAATTTCAGTTTCATTAATGTGTATCAATTTAATATCTTAACAAGATTTTAGGTTTGCTTCAAGTTCTATATTGTAGACCTCAGGTTGATGCATGAATTTCACTGCCAGTCAACTCCTGATAATCATCCTACACAGAAAACTATGTAGGTACACATTCATAAGAATGGTCTGTTATTTGTAAATTCCAATATTTTCCAAAAATATGCTAAATAGGCCTTTACTGAATACTCTGACTCCATAAGAATAATCTTGAGTTATGGGAACAAAGATTACTCTGTTGTAGGTGTAACATCATTTAGACATCTCTGTGTCTCTAATAAAGTAAAATGCTTTGTATATAAACCAGATGGTTAATATGAGTAGGGTTTTATAAAGATTTAAGGCATTATAGTGGAGAAGGCAATGGCACCCCACTCTAGTACTCTTGCCTGGAAAATCCCATGGACAGAGGAGCCTGATGCATGAATTTCACTGCCAGTCAACTCCTGATAATCATCCTACACAGAAAACTATGTAGGTACACATTCATAAGAATGGTCTGTTATTTGTAAATTCCAATATTTTCCAAAAATATGCTAAATAGGCCTTTACTGAATACTCTGACTCCATAAGAATAATCTTGAGTTATGGGAACAAAGATTACTCTGTTGTAGGTGTAACATCATTTAGACATCTCTGTGTCTCTAATAAAGTAAAATGCTTTGTATATAAACCAGATGGTTAATATGAGTAGGGTTTTATAAAGATTTAAGGCATTATAGTGGAGAAGGCAATGGCACCCCACTCTAGTACTCTTGCCTGGAAAATCCCATGGACAGAGGAGCCTGGTCGGCTGAAGTCCATGGGGTTGCTAAGAGTCCGACCCGACTGAGAGACTTCACTTTGACTTTTCACTTTCATGCACTGGAGAAGGAAATGGCAACCCACTCCAGTATTCTCGCCTAGAGAATCCCAGGGATGGGGAAGCCTGGTGAGCTGCTGTCTATGGGGTTGTACAGAGTCAGACAAGACTGAAACGACTTAGCAACAGACTTAGCAGCAAGGCACTATAGACAACTGAAGTAAATGAATAGATCTGAAAGTTTCCTTTATTCAAATTCAAGTAGCTTTATTTTCTTTCTTCTTTTGTTTTGAAGTATAGATGGATTTATAATATATATTAGTTTCAGGCATATAGTCTGAATAGTGATTCAACATTTTTACAAATTATACTCCATTAAAATTCATTACAAAATAATGATTATAATTCCCTATGCTATACAATATATCTTTGTTGCTTATCTTTTACGTGTAGTAGTTTATATCTCTTAACCCCATACTCTTTCCCTCTCCCCACTGATAATCACTAGCTGGTTTTCCATTTTTCTGTATCCATTGTTTATTTTAATTTTTAGGTTCCAAAATAAGTAATAGCACATAGAATTTATCTTTATCTAAGTTGTTTCACTAGCGTAATATTCTCTAAGTCCACTTGCATCACTGAAAATTGTCCCTTGGACTGCAAGGAGATCCAACCAGTTCATTCTGAGGGAGATCAGCCCTGGGATTTCTTTGGAAGGAATGATGCTAAAGCTGAAACTCCAGTATTTTGGCCACCTCATGTGAAGAGTTGACTCATTGGAAAAGACTGTGATGCTGGGAGGGATTGGGGGCAGGAGGAAAAGGGGATGACAGAGGATGAGATGGCTGGATGGCATCACGGACTCGATGGACGTGTCATCTGAGTGAACTCCGAGAGATGGTAATGAACAGGGAGGCCTGGCATGCTGTGATTCATGGAGTTGCAAAGAGTCAGACACAACTGAGTGACTGAACTGAACTGAATCTTTTTTATGGCTAATATTCCATTGCATATATTTACAATATTTTTTTTATCCATTCATTTGTCAAATAGCATTTAGGTTGCTTCCTTACCATGGCAACTGTAAATAGTGTTGCTATGAAATATGGGTACATATATCTTTTTAGATTAATGTTTTCATTTTTTTTTTCAAAATATATACCAAGGAATTATATGCTAGTTCTATTTTTACTTTTTGTGAGGAAATGTCATACTCATTTTCACAGAAGCCACTTTAAGTTACATTCCTACCAAGAGTATGTAAACGTTCTGTTTTCTCCACATCCTTTCCAAAATTTATTTGTAGACACTTTGAAGTTTGCCATTCCAACAAGTGTGAGGTGATATCTCATGGCTTTGATTTGCATTTCTCTAATAATAAGTGATATTGAGAATTTTTTTTATGTGCCTATTAGTTCAGTTCAGTTCAGTCTCTCAGTTGTGTCCGACTCTTTGCAACCACATGAATTGCATCACGCCAGGCCTCCCTGTCCATCACCAACTCCCAGAGTTCACTCAGATTCATGTCTATCGAGTCAGTGATGCCATCCAGCCATCTCATCCTCTGTCGTCCCCTTCTCCTCCTGCCCCCAATCCCTCCCAGCATCAAAGTCTTTTCCAATGAGTCAACTCTTTGCATGAGGTGGCCAAAGTACTGGAGTTTCAGCTTTAGCATCATTACTTCCAAAGAAATCCCAGGGTTGATCTCCTTCAGAATGGACTGGTTGGATCTCCTTGCAGTCCAAGGGACTCGCAAGAGTCTTNCAATCCCTCCCAGCATCAAAGTCTTTTCCAATGAGTCAACTCTTTGCATGAGGTGGCCAAAGTACTTGAGTTTCTTCTTTAGCATCATTCCTTCCAAAGAAATCCCAGGGCTGATCTCCTTCAGAATGGACTGGTTGGATCTCCTTGCAGTCCAAGGGACTCTCAAGAGTCTTCTCCAACACCACAGTTCAAAAGCATCAATTCTTCAGTGCTCAGCCTTCTTCACAGTCCAACTCTCATGTGCCTGTTAGCCATCTGTATATCTTCCTTGCTTAATTACCTATCTAGGGCTTCTACCCATTTTTGATTAGATTATGTTTTATTTCTTTGTTTGATATTGTGTTGCATTAGTGATTTATTTATTTTGAATATCAACCCCTTGTAAGTCATATCATTTGCAAACATTTTCTTCCATCCCATAGGTTGTCTTATTGTTTTGTCAGGGGTTTCCTTTGATATGCAAAAAAAAATTAAGAATTTTCCACAATTTATTGTGAAAATAGAGAGTTCCAGAAAAACATCTATTTCGCTTTATTGACTATGCCAAAGCCTTTGATGGTGTGGATCACAATAAACTGTAGAAAATTCTGAAAGAGATGGGAATGCCAGACCACCTGACCTGCCTCTTGAGAAATCTGTATGCAGATCAGGAAGCAATAGTTAGAACTGGACATGGAACAACAGACTGGTTCCAAATAGGAAAAGGAGNAGAGTCGGACACGACTGAGCGACTGAACTGAACTGAACTGATACTGTTTTGATTAGTTTTGAAGTATAGTCTGAAGTCTGGGAAAATGTTGTCTCCAGCTTTGTTCTTTTTTTTTCTGGAGATTGCTTTGGCAATTCATGTATTTTGTGGTTCCATATGAACTTTAGGATTCAAGTAACTTTTCTGTAACATAGATAAAAGTCAGTAAAGGCAATATTGTTGATAACTTATTCAAACCTCACTCTCCCCTACCTATAAATACGTGCCTTTGTTACTCTCCTTTTTCAGATGATGAGAAGAAGGAACAGAGATATAAAGTAAATTACTGAAGGCTATACACCCAGAAGTTCACAGCTGTGATTTAATCTCAGGTATGGTTTCCCCTGGTGACTCAGAATCTTCGTGCAGGGCAGGAGACCTGGATTTGATCCCTGACATGGAAAGATCCCCTGGAGAAGGAAATGACAACCCACTCCAGTATTCTTGCCTGGAGAATTCCATGGGCAAAGGAGCCTGATGGGTTACAGGCCACAGGGTCACACAGAGTTGGACATGATTGAGCAGCTAACACATACAGTCCAGTAATTCAGAGCTGTGATTTAATCTCAGGTAGTCTAGCTCCAGAGACTTTACTCCTAGTCAATATTAGAAAACATCAGTCTTTATTCACAATCTAATTTTATTTTATTTATTTTTTTTTCTTTTTTTTCCTTTTATTGTTTTTATTTTTATTTTATTTTTTTTTGTATTTATTTATTTTTTTACACGAACTCCCAAACATGAACCCCCCTCCCACCTCCCACCCCACATCTTCCCT
>SJYX01010994.1:0-18022 GCA_006410675.1 Oreotragus oreotragus
ACTCTTTATATGAGGTGATCATATCTTTTACTCACAGAGCTGGGAGAGATGTCCTTGAATGTACCAACTGCAGACACTTCTGTCATTAAAGCTTGATTATAAAATCTCCCCGAAGAACAAACGGGAAGGACCGGCTGGCTTTATAAAAGTTCACTGAGTCCAAAGAGCAAAGTCACCAGGAAACCCAAATCCCAAACACACCTGGAATCGTCACTAATGTGGAGGATGGAGCGGTTGTGACCTTTCACACTGAGCCATTTGTTAGTGAATTAAAGTATTGCAAAGGATTGAAATTATGGCTGGGAATTGACAATTTCAGATAGACCAATATTGCTCCACAAGCTGAGTAAAAGGAGTAAAAGGAGCAGAGAGATTACCTATTTACGTACAGATCTGCAAAACATTTTTTTTTAATCCTGACTCCATATCCCCAAAATACTTTTAAGTGTATCTTAAGTAGTCAATTATCTCTTCACTTGAAAGTGCTATTTCATTTAATACACAAAAGGAAATATATCCTTTTGAGAAGGTGGTCTCCTCGTAGCTAGCATAAATACACAGTATGGATATGCTAATAAAGTATTTTCAAAGAGCAAAAAAATTTACCATTTTATGCAGATGATAATGTAATGTTTAACCAGTAAAATAATTCCCTCATTTATTACAATAGCTGTAATTATAATAGCTGCATTATCATTAATAGCTATGTAATAGCTATACAGCTATTAATACTAAGGCCCCAAATCAATTTAAATGTAGCCAGAACTTTTGTTATTATCAAAAAGTTATTAGGGCTCCTTTTATGTATAATTTTAATTGCCCCCAAAGCATCCTAAATAGTTGAGCCAATTATTAAGGAGTAGATATCGTAAAAGAAACCTTATTATATTTTTTCCCCAAAGCTAATACAGGGTTTATTCAACAAAGTGTCAAGAGTTTTATCTTATTTTAAAATGTAGAGAAATGTTAAAACAATTTAATTTTAAACAAGACCCTTGGAGACTGTCTTATGTCTCTGACGAAATATTTTAAATCTGATTAAAATCCAATAAAATAACTGCCACTTCTAATGAAAGATGATTTTACTATTTCCATTCACAAATGAGAAGCCCAAAATGCTAAAATGTGGCAGTTCCAGAATTTGAACCTAAATCACTGACTCCATTGCTATCCAATAGAAAATGTGAATGCATTACTCAGATTTCTTAAGTTTAAGTCACTCAAAGGTACAGCTATGGAACCTGACCTGAAGCCCAGGGAAGGGGCAGGTGGAACAGGGTGGAGGGTAGCTCTGGAGGAACAAGAGCCACCCCACCCTCTGAAGACAACCGGAAACCACAAGTGTGTGCTTTACAACATCTATTGAGGTTCTAACACTGAATTCATAAACTTACAAAACTAACTTATTCTGCTTGAAGCCATTACTGGAGGTCCCAGTCATCACAGTCCACCCTAGACAAAGGCACACAGGGGTCACAGCACCACAGTATTTTCTGAAAACCCCGGCAGCGAAAGTCTGTGCTCATTCTGTTTGACCTTGAGATGAACTAGTCTGGTGACATTGTGGGGAATAGTATGCAGCGCGGATGCAGAGAATGGACAGAGACCCACACAGCAAGAGGACTGGGCATCACGCTGACCTCAAAGGGAACGTGTTGCCATCACCGTTTTAATGTGAAGTCACGCTTAATTTGCAAAACGTGACAATCGCAAACCAAATGTAGTCATTTTCTAAGTCTCGGAAGTTCATTTCAGATTTCTGAGCTAGACTGCAGCCAGCCCTACACGTGCCCAGGTGGCCTGCAGAGGTGGCAGTGACACCAGGCCTTCTGACACCTCTTTCCATTGAAATTTATTCATAACCTGACCCTCATTACCCATCGCAGTGTCTGATCTATTTCCTTCCCACATGCTGCTCCCAGGAAAGTTTATGGTGTCTTAATAACAGGAAATATGTCTTGGTATTTTCTAGTAGATGCTCAACAACTGTTTGTTAAATAAATGAACATCAAAATACATTCATTTTCTGAGATATCACTTGGTATTAGGGTAACTTGGCACAAAAAGGTTAAATTCAGAGCAACTCAGTGTTACTCCCAGGTATGTCCACACTGATAGAAAACTAAACTCTCACTTCAGGAGATGCTTTCTCCAAGAAGCCTTCATAACTAGTTAAAAGTGCTGTCTCTGCTAAATCTCTAGGGTATGCTGACTTGCCTTTCACATCTTTTAATAACTTTTCCCACACACGACTTACTTCTCACACTACATGATTATTAAGAGACATCTTGAAAACAATAGATTAATTGCATGTTCTTTGAGCTCATGAAAGTACAAGTAATACCAATCAGTAAGACTGAGATATACTAGGATCCTTGTATATAAAACATCTTTTCTAACTGCCATCTTTGACTTCTTTTCATATACTTTCTGTGTAATCTTGGAAGCAAACAGGCTGAATTGCACTGTCAAATGAAACTAATGCTACTTAGACCGCCTACCTTCAGTGAAAGAGGGAACAAGATTTTTAAAACTCAGATGTGCTCTTCAAATATTTATCATGTTATTTATGTGTATGGAAATGAATGGAGATTTTGGGCCTACGTCTTTAAACTCCAAATTAGAATTCCACTGATCTAGGCTTGATTTATTCCAGGGAAGAAAAGAACAACTTTCTGTTGGTCCACCACAAAGAATAGGACTTGAAATCTAGAATCTGAAAGATGTGGAGAAAAGCAGATAATGTCTCCATTTCATACTGAGCCTGAGAAAGCAATGCAATCACTGGTCTAAACAGATGTTAAAGAGTGGATTCAGTGTTATAGGATCCAAAACAATGTATGCGAGAAGCTGTGATGAAAATTCAGAAAAACAATGTACCTGTGCCTTTGATGAAAACCCAGACCTGCGGAGCTCACAGAGTTGGAAACAGGGTGGGTAGAGGTGCCAGAAATGCAAAGTGCTGTCAGTTTGGCCGCTTCAGATGCCAGACAGAGCACCTGCCCCCACCTCTTTGTGCACCCACACATTCTGGCATGGTTTGTCTCGTCTGCGGAGGACAACTCTTAAGAGACATTATGGAGAGACAGTGGCAAGCAAGTCAGCCTGAAATGGGCTCAGATTAGCGAGGCTTGAGAGCAATAGAGTGAGCACAAAGGCAAGCCAACATCTTCAAGGGAGTGCATATATATATATATATATATATATATATATATATATATATAAAATAAGCATAAACTTGGCCAGGCTTCCCTGCTGGCTCTACCTGCCAATGCAGGAGACATGGGTTCTATCCCTGAGTTGGGAAGATCTCCTAGAGAAGGAAATGGCAACCCCCTCCAGTATTCTTGCCTGGGAAATCCCAAAGACAGAGGAGCCTGATGGGCTATAGTCCATGGGTCACAAAGAGTCTGACAGGACCAAGCAACTAAACCACCAAATATGGCCATGAAATCCAGAAAGAGTTAGGGATTTTAAAGACCCATGAAGCTCATTACTCCCAGAATCAACATGGTATCCCCCTTCTATAATTTTAAGACTCTAAGTAAAAGGACCTGAATGGACCTTCAGAGAAGACTAGATTATTTTCCAGGGGAAGGTGGACATAAGATGTGTGAGAGGGTTGGATCAGCTGAATTAAGGAACATCTCCTGTATGCCAGGATATGAAGAGGGCACGGTGAAAGACACACAGTCCCCATGCCCCAGGGGGACAAATAAATATACCTGGTATATATATTAGTGAGGCCCTAATGAGGTCAGAGCGCTGCACAGGGAGACACCTCAAGGGCCCTGGGAAAACAGGGGATGACAGCTGAGAAGCCAGCATGAGACAGCATTGGGCTCATCCTAAAGGACCTTATGGGCCCTCACAAGTATGCTGAGAATTAGGCAAATTCTACACTATTTTACAAATGGCAAACTGAAGCTATGGGTGGGCCAAGCAACCAAGCCATGATGGTGGATTCAGAGGCAGCCAGTGCAATCTGATTATGGACTCCTGTTCCTTCCTCTGCTCCGTGCTGTCACCCACAGACACACAGACACACACACAGAGACACACACACACTACAGACACATACACACACAGACACACACAAATAGACACATACACACACACACACATACACAGAGACACAGACACACACAGACATACACACATACAAAGATACACAGATACACACACACACAGATACATACACACACACAACAAATAGCCCATGGGGCCTGTCAGGGACTGAAGCGAATATAAGACGTGCACACAAACAACCTTATCATGAGACAGAATTACGTGCCCAAGGCCACCTGAATGTGCTAATATGGGACAGTTCTCTGATTATAATAACCATAATACCATTTACTGAGGACTTAATAATACACACAGCACTTTTCTAACATTGTACATGCTTCAGTCTACATTTATAAACGTATAAAATAAGCATAATTCTTCTGAGATGCCTTGTTGTATGTAAGTTATTCTGAAGTCACGATAAATAATGTAGTGTCCTGTTTCGAATAATATTTTTAAGCCACTAAAAGTCTATGGGGAGCAACAAATAACGGTATTCGATACTGAGAGGGCATAAAGAAGAAATAGAGAAGATCGCCTTTGCCACTGCAAAGTTCCTAGTCCAAGCAGCAACACACTTGCGGAGACACACGACAAGAGCAGGCGCTGCTGGGAATCAACACAGAAAAACTATTTACATAAATATTAACGGGAGGCAAATTGAAGGTATTCTGATGGAAATAAGAGTTTTGATCAGGTGTTTTAAAGCATTTGCCAGAGAAGAATGGAAAGATAATTACGGTAAGGGAAATGGACTAAAACCGTAAACAAAAAGAGGAGAAAGGACCGACGGTAACAAAATAATCAGTGTAAGTCACCTAGCAGGGTTCCAGCCAAAGGGCAGTGCTCAGAGGGGTCACTTCCCACTTGAGTGACAACTCCTGATCGCAGGACAGAGATAGCTCTGTCTGTCTGCCTTAAGCCAAGCAGGTGACTCACTGGCCTGTGATGCACCTGCAAAGACAGAGGACACCTTGCCACCTCTCCGCCGCCTCCTCCTCCGGGTCTCCTCTCGGGCAGGTCTGCGCCACATCGAAACCCCCACTCTCCCAGAACCATGGCCAGCACCAGCATTATCTCGTTAGTTAACCTTTGGTGATCCATCCTTTCAAAAGTCTGAACAACTGGCATCGGCTTGGTTCTCACCTAGCAGAACTAGGTTTACACTCAGCCACTAACCACCAAAAGGGCTTTTGCTTTTACTATAAATGAAGCAGGAGCCGTGTGAGGTTCTGAGAAGAGGAATCCTATGACCAGAGGTAGTTTGACAAGCATCCCTCTTGTCTGTACTGGGCCAGTTAAGAAGTCCAGCCAGAGCTGCAGAGCACCCGGGGAGCCAGGTGGTACCCTGGACCAGGGCCGTGGTAGGGGCTGTGAGGAGTAATCAGATCAGATACAGCATTTTGAAGGCAGGGCTCAGCTATTTTCTGGAAGGACCAGAGGTGATACACAAGGGAAGGGAAGAGTCAAGGATAACATTTTATGCTTGACAACCTGGAAGGATGGACTGTCCTTAACCTGGATGGATACGTGTCTCCTGGAGGAAGCTGAGATGTGTATTAGGCATCTTTACTTAAAGAAAAGATGTCAAAGAAGATGAGTAACTTGCTGGGCTTCCTTGGTGGCTTAGCCATAAAGAATCTGCCTGCCAATGCTGGAGACACGGGTTCACTCCCTCGGTCAGAAAGATCTCCTGGAAAAGGAAATGGCAATCTACTCCAGTATTCCTGCCTGGGTAATCCTATAGACAGAGGAGCCTGCCTGCCTATAGTCCATGGGGTCTCAAGAGTTAGACATGACTTAGAGACTAAACAACAAGAAGTAACTAGCTATTTTACCCCAGAGTTTATACCTCAGTCCTCTAAGTTTCAAACTGTCAGGCTTTTCAGCATATTTTACCCATATCTACCCAGATTTACTTATCAGAGTTCAGAGAGTTGGTATGCAAAATAAAGTCAAAATTTATATAAATACTTAGGTTGAACTTTTTATAAGCATATGTACATGGGTGTATATACATGCTTAAAATATTTATGTTTATGTTTAATTCAATCTATATAATTAAATATAAATAGATTATGGTACATCTTCACATTTCAGCTTTTGCATCTTAACAGAATATTGCAATATTTGGATTTCAAATGTGGCCAAAAAAATAGGCACCTAAACAAACATTTCCTCAAAATATAAAAGGAGATGGTGATGACAAAATAGAAATAGAAATACAAGCTTGGAAAAAGCAAGTGAACACAGGCAAATTTTAGGCATTATTGAGGTTTTGCTAAAACCCAAATAACTGTTGCTATGCATTTTTCTATTTATTTTACACCCACATGTTATAAGGAAAATATCACCCATATGTTTAATTCAATTTTCCTTAAGCTGAGAGTGATACAATTGTTGAAGAGCTCTTCAATGTCCGGTAAGTTTATCGAGCTTCACAAGTCTTCCTTCTCCCTCGGAACAAGCAAGTGGTGTTTTGCCAGCACAGAACAGAACTTGAACAGGGGGCAGATTGAGTTTGGTTCTAAACTTAGAGCACACAAATTTGAGTGACTGCCAAGCCTGCTGAAATGTGTTTTCTCCCATCTTCTTAAAGTGCACGAGAATTGCAAATGAAAAATTGTAAAGCCTTCCATTGTGAGTTTTCTTTAACCACTGAATAGTTCTTGAATTGAAAAACACACATTGAATATAAGACAGTGATGTGTTTTATCAAGTTCTGGTCTCTGTATGTTTCCCTTCAGTTTATTTTCTTGAGAATGCTCTCCTGCAATATTCTGAAGCCTGTGCAGTTTCCTTGTTGTAGATATAGAACCATGCTCCAGCCATGATGCTCTTGAATTTAATCTACCTTCAATAATCAAAGGAGAAGCAAGAAATGGATAGGAGGAAATGTAGACAAAAACACAACATATGATCAATAAGGTGCCTAATTTCTGATCATACCAAGGAGTCCAAGATGATTCACTAGTCTTGAAGGGGGAGGGGAAAGTACTAGTGAAATCAACAGATTGATCCAGGCATATGGACGTCCTGGAAGGCGGCTGAGAGTGGGAGAAGGGACATGAAAACAGGGGCCATGTCGCTCGGTTCACTCACTGCCAAGACACTGAAAAACACGGCTGGAGCATTCACCACGTAAATGGAATGACATTTAAGTGATTCCTTTTGTTCGTGTTTTTGAGACTTCTCTGTAATTCACAGAGCAGTGTGAATTCTTTTGCATCTTTCTGTTCCTCTTAAAAACTTTTTTCACCTAATTTCAAGTATTAGTATTTTGCATAGGAGCTCAGCCATGTTGAGAAGTATGAAGAAGGAGCGAAGAGGATGTTAGTCTTAACATCACAAGAATAAATTCTTTAATGATGCAAAGAAGTCGGCATTCAGAAACAAGCTGAGAGGTGGGATATTATTGCAAGATTTCACTTGTAGGTGATCATTTTGAATCATTAAGGATCAGTTCTCGACTTCATCTCTGCAATCCTAGTATTTGTTGCTTTCACACCTCATTTTTTTTCCTTTCCTTTCAAGATGAATCCAACAAGGCTGAAGATGATTTTTCTATAGTTTGGGCATCAATCTTAGTTTAATTATATCTATATTCTTACTTGCAAAGTTTTCCCAGTTCCAGCCAGCCAGCAGACGCACTGATGGTCATCTCTCAAAAAAAAAAAAAAATGTGACATCATTTCTCAGAAATTTGAGAATTAAATCTCCAGATCAGTATGGAAGGTATATTGCATATGTGTAAATAATGAAAGCCACCAAATTTTTAAAGGTGGATAAAATCAGAGTCATTGAGCAAATTTGCCCCAAACCAAGTCAAATCACAAGATANAAAAAAAAAAAAAATGTGACATCATTTCTCAGAAATTTGAGAATTAAATCTCCAGATCAGTATGGAAGGTATATTGCATATGTGTAAATAATGAAAGCCACCAAATTTTTAAAGGTGGATAAAATCAGAGTCATTGAGCAAATTTGCCCCAAACCAAGTCAAATCACAAGATACCTGGTTGGCACCCAGCAGTTCTAGGCAACACAGCTAGGCAGGTACTCACTGCTGTCAGGATGCTGCAGCTCAAATGCTGTTCCCATCAGTTTGTTTCATTAGGAAAATTTGTCTTCGCTTTGCCTAGGTCGCCTGGTGGGCTGCCATCTATGGGGTTGCACAGAGTCAGACGTGAAGCGACTTGGCAACAGCTGCAGCCTCACCTATAAAATTCCACAATTACAGTGAAACCCTGACCATAAGATCGTTGTGGGAATTAAATTAGGACAATGCCGGCTACACACAGAGTCCAATTCTTGGTAGAAGTTATTAGGTGACAAATTTTCCCCAGGGAATTCTGTAAACAATTTTTCAGTGCCCTTCCTCCTGCTTTGCTGAGCACACAAGCAATCCATGAAGCAAGGCTATTTACACTTTATTCAGACTTAAAAGTATTTGGTAGATTCCACAGCCTGTATGTTCCAACACTTGCAGCCAGCACCCACAGATTATCTTGCAGACTCCTTCTTGCACTGGATGTCTTTGGTACCCAGATCCACCTCCTCCATCCTTTTCTTCCAAAACCTGCCTCTGGGACCAACCCTGTCTTTCAAGAGATGTGTGTTCAGTCTCCCACAGAGACTGCAGCCTCATCCCTGTTGCCGTCTTTTGCTTCATATATGAGGCTATGTAGTTAAGAATGTAGACAGCTAGCATTTTAACATCTTTCTGAATTAGCTCATCTTTGGATTATTTAGGGCTATCTTCCAAGCTGTTTCCCTTTAGTCTTTTAAAAATCTCTGTTTCATTTTCAGCCCGTTTATTAATAACAAAACAATTATATCAGGTTGGTTACTATCCCAGGCTCTGTTTGAATTGTACACGTCATGAAGGCCTGATGCTATGTATTTTTAAATGTGCAATATATTCCTGGTTTGTGACACTGGCAAAGTATTGTGTTTTTATGGTAATATCAAAATTGGCTTCTAACAGTTCAACTAAGAATTGCCTTTTCATTCATGCTTGCAACATTAAGCACATTTCACGCACCAGGCCTCCGCTAGAGAAACACATAAAGACCCTCTGGCCCACAGCTTGGTTATAACCAAGTAAAGGAGAAGAAGTCAAGTCTTTTTCTTTTCTAGGGTTGCATCATTATTCATTCTGAATATGATCGTGGTGGACAGTACTTGTGTATGTGTAGTTTTTCTCTGATTTTGGAACTTTTATGATAACCATGATCCAGGTGAATAAAAACAGAGCTGGTTCTAATGCTGGGCTTTAGGAACGTCTCTGCAAAGGTATTAATAGCTCTAGGATGTGGATTATATAGGAGTCCCTGGCAAAGGTCACAGGGCCCAGTCAAGGCACAGGAGAGCCTAGTGTCTTCTTCCAGATTCTCACAAGCTGAAAGCTCATGGAATCAGAGGCGCACTCTTCTCGTGGAGCCCTCATCACACGTTTATAGTTCTGTGGACATGATGGATTATTCAGACACGTGAAACTTAAAATCTAAGTTTCAGACACTTACCTTCTTCACTAAGCTGGTAAAGCAGAACCTGAAGAAAGTCTTGTTGACAACTAGATTATAACCACTGGTTATCCGTGGGTCTCTCCCCACAGCCATTTCTCACTTCATGGCCCACCTTTGTTTTCCTCTTTTCTCATGCTCTAGTAGATTGGCCCGTATTGAAAAAAACGACACTGAAATGAAAAAATAATAAAATCTTTCCCAAGGCCAGCTCTGGAAGAAAAAGGACTCTGGTTCCTGGGTGAACTGGAGCCAAGCGTGGGGGTCAACATATCTTCCTTTCTCTTAATCTTTATTTGATGTTGGACTAGAGTGGATTTACAGTGCCGTGTTAGTGTCAGGTATACGGCACTGTGATTCAGTTATACATTTACATGTATCTAGTCTTTTTTCAAATTATTTTCCCATATAGGTCATCACAGAGTACTAAGTTGAGTTTCCAGTGCTACATATTACGTCCTTGCAGGTTATTTATTTTATATGTTGTGATTGTTCAGTCACTAAGTCATGTCCGACTCTTTGTGACCCCATGGACTGCAGCAAGCCAGGCTTTCCTGTCCTTCACTATCTCCCAAAGTTTGCTCAAACTCATGTCCATTGAGTCAGTGATGCCATCCAACCATCTCATCTTCTGTTGCCCAGTTCTCCTCCTGCCTTCAATCTTTCCCAGCATCAGGGTCTTTTCCAATGAGTCGGCTCTTTGCATCAGGTGACCGAAGTACTGGAGCTTCAGCATCAGCCTTTCCAGTGAATATTTTACAGGTAGTCATGTGTATATGATGTCTTTCTTACCACATCCCACAACCTTTGAATTCTCTCCTTCCCAGGACTACTTGAGCTCAAATGGGTGTGCCCTGTTCCATACACAGTGGCAGAAAGAAACCCTGGAAATATTTGTGCAGGAGCAGTTCAGACACTGCTTATAAGAAGTAGCAGATGGACTCAGGCAGAGGAAATGAAGACATTTCAAAATGTTCTGTTGTCATTCCAACCAAACCTACTGACACCAACATGCATTTTCATTCCGTTGAAAGGTATCACAACACATTATGGCTGTGATGTGAGTTTATGACCTTTTTCTTGCTCAAAGTTGTGGCAGCTACAGTGGGGGTGACAGTGCTTGTCCCAAAGTGGTGTCAAGAACTGGTGTCACCCTCCACCTTAGGACGTGCAGTGTTACATTTCTTCAAGGGTCGTTTATTCCATGGAAAGCTCCTTCAGACATTTTTTTTTCACATACACGTACAAAAATGATGATAGAACAAACACAAACGTAATCAGTTCAGTTCAGTTCAGTCGCTCAGCCGTGTCTGACTCTTTGCGACCCCATGAACTGCAGCACGCCAGGCCTCCCTGTCCATCACCAACTCCCGGAGTTCATGCAAACTCATGTCCATCAAGTCAGTGATGCCATCCAGCCATCCCATCCTCTGTCGTCCCCTTCTCCTCCTGCCCTCAATCTTTCCCAGCATCAGGGGCTTTTCAAATGAGTCAGCTCTTCGCATCAGGTGGCCAAAGTATTGGAGTTTCAGCTTCAGCATCAGTCCTTCCAACAAACACCCAGGACTGATCTCCTTTAGGATGGACTGGTTGGATCTCTGCAGTTCAAGGGACTCTCAAGAGTCTTCTCCAACACCACAGTCCAAAAGCATCAGTCCTTCAGTGCTCAGTTTTCTTTATTGTCCAAGTCTCACATAATAAAGCCCAACATGTACAAAATATTTTGTATGATGCTCATGTGTATCAACTCCTGCCAGTGGAGCACTGGAATCTATTTTGCAGATGTAAAGTCTGAATTTCAACTAGTCTGAGTGACTGACTTAGGCTGGAGTAAGAACCAGGACTCCACAGACTCATTCTTCCCACGGGGTTACTACAAACCAGCCCCAATGGGAGGATACAATTTTAACACCTTAGAGTAAAAACAAGGAATCGAGTTAACAGTTGGGAACCTACTCTAAACCGAAGTTTAAAAAAAGGAGGCCTTCCTGGCAAAAATATCCCTCTCCTTAAAATTATTAGATTAAAAATTGTCCTAAACATAGTATATAATAGTAAGTTTCCTTATAGCAAGTGATTCTTTCTAAAAGAAACTGGTTTTAAAATGCCCTTGGATTATTTTCATGACTATACTGTGTGTGCATGTTCAGTCGTGTCCAACTCTTTTGCAACCCTATGGACCATAGCCCACCAGGCTCCTCTCTCCATGGGATCCTCCAGGCAAGAAGACTGCAATTGGTTGCCATGCCCTCCTCCAGGGGGTCTTCCTGACCCAGGGACCAAATTCACGTCTCCTGTGGCTATTGCATTGCAGGCAGATTCTTTACCACTGAGCTACAAGGGAAGCCTGAAGTTAATTGGTAAGTTTAAAAATTTTTGCCAAACTGGTAGCCTTTGGAGCAGGGGAATAACCATTAAAATACAATGCTTGAGCCATAAGCCACTGGTGCCTTCTGTTTTCCCAGAATGTGATCCTAACCTCAACTGGAACTCAAGTCTGGAAGAAGAAAGCAAATGACCATAATGTTGTCTTGACATAATGTTGTTTGACTTTGACTTTGCATAAATTAGTAGCCTGGTGACACTTATGGAGAAGATACTTGGGCAAGTGTTTCTGGAGAATTACAATATCCTTTTCACTCGGGAGTTTTATGTTAAGATAAGGTCTTGGCTGTTTCTCTACTGTTCAAGGCTTCAGATCATATATCCCACCCTGAAGTTAAATATGGTCCGGCTGTGTTAGATTTGTTCTCTCAGAATGAGCTCTAGTGCTGTTCTCTTGCAGGAAATGCTATCACAAGTATCACTAAGAATCCCCACCCATCAGCGCGTGCTCTGATTTTTTCATTAAGCGTCCCGATACGCAAAAATAGAAAAAAAAAACTATTTATCATCAGAAAAACCAGTGTCAGAAAAACTGCTGTTCAATTTCTAAAAGATGGAAAATAGTCTTCAATGTTTTGACAGAGAACAAAATTCACAAACAAATGGAGAATTCGTGAATAACAACAAAATTTGGAGAAATGTTACAACCCAAAAATGTTCACCAGCTGCTTAGAATTCAAAATTCTGGTGCCTCTTGTGGATCCTTCAGTTCCCCAGCACAAGGACGACAATAGCAAATGGAGGCCTAGAGAGAGAGAGTCTGTTAGGGACGGTGGACCCCAAACACATCATGATGAAACCTAAAGACATTTAGGATTTGATCATGAAAAGGTCCCAGCAGGAGCTCCTAGTCAGTGGCCAGCTCACTTCCATGTGGAGACTCTGGATCCAGGCTCTGTCTGTACATGGTCCCACCATCCCCTAGAGCCTGGAGCTTCCTTCCAGCGTTCAGACGATCTGAGAATAAGAACCAGGGGACTCATTCCCACTCAGCACCCTCAGCTTTGGGGGACCCACTCCCCAGCCTCTGACATCTCATTGAGAAGTGGTTGCCTGACCAAACCCAGCAGCAAAAAAGGACAAGTAACTACAATCCTTGGCTAGACAACCACGTCTCAGGGACCTCTGATTACCAAAAGGGGGGGAACAGATTCTAGTGGCCAAAAGCCATCTCTACCAAGGGTAGAAAAAGATAAATGTGATTTAATATTAATATCCATTAAAGCTAAAGGAAAGGGGTTCATCGATATGGCAGAGATTGCTAACCATCCCCCAGATCAGTTCTCCCCTATTGCTATTATAGTAGGATCTCTGAATTTTAACCACATCCATGAAGATCCCCTGTAGAAGGAAAACGCTACCCACTCCAGTATTCTGGCCTGGAGAATTCCATGGACTGTATAGTCCATGGGGCCACAAAGAGTCAGACACAACTGAGAGACTTTCACTTTCACGTGGCCTTCCAAAGACCCATGTTCTAGACTCCCTCTCGACTAGCTGGGAACCTGTCACTAAGTTCTGGCCAAGCGGAGGAGCGGGAAAGTGGGTTTACTATTTCTGAGTTGTGATCCTACAAGGAAGAGGGTCACACTCTCTCCTTCCCACTCGCATCCCTCTCAACTGTTAATGGCATCAGTTAACCCTGGTTAACCCTCTGGGACCGTGTTGATGAGGGAAAACCCTTATATCAAGGAGTAAGAAGGTCCCAGGGGCACAGATGAGACAACAGACAAGCCTACATTCGCCGACAGTTAAATGAGAGAGAAATCCACTTCTATCTTGTTTAAATCACTGTTTTTTGTAAATCTCCATTACAGATGCCAAACCTATAACGAATACATATGGCAAACAATATGGAATTCTGTTCATCCCCAGCTCAACATTTAAAATGCCATAAAAAGGGAATGAAGGAAAGGAATGTGGCCAAAGATAGAAGATATAAATGTATTGATTCCAACCACACAACATGATATTAATTCATTAAGCATGTGGCTAGTGAAGTTGAGACAATAATAATAAAAATAATCTCCTGTTCAGGAGTTAACTTCATTCTCATGAAGCTTATGCAAGATGCTCCTTGGTTTATGTAGACAACTGGCTGGAAATGTTCTGGAGAGTCTCTCTGTGCCCTTCTAGGGTAGAAGAATGCTGACCTGGTCAGGCCAATACAGGCTTCCAATCCCACTCACCCCATGGGAGTCTCTTCTCATCACAGACAGATGCACCTGGGTGCCCAAATCTAGATCAACTCTTGACCGACAGTCAGTGTGAACCACACCCAAAGGCAAACCCCTGACCATGAGAGGAGCATGACTTGGCTTTGAAGGGGGCTTGGGAGGGACAGCGAGTACTGCCGCCTTCAGGGCTGGGGAGTTCCCAGCACCAACGATAGCCGAGGATGGTAGGAGGGACCAACGCAGACTAAGCTCAGAGACGGGGCCAGAGGATAGAAAGCAAAGACCTTCGATAAGGGCATTTACCAGGCACGCATGTGTGCATGTGTGTGTGTGCTTGCATGCACATGAGTGTGCATGTGTGTGTGCACGTGTGTGCATGCTTGGGCATGCATGTGCGTGCACATATGTGTACATGAGTGTGCATGCACATGCTTTCTTACATGAGCTCTTGGAGGGGAAACCACAGCACAACCACCTCGTGACTCACGCCCTGGTCCAGCCTCTAGTGGTGTGGCCTCTTGTGGTCCTAGGAGAGCCACTGTTACTTGCATGTTTCAGCTCTTCTGGAATTTTCTATGACAGGATATCACTGAGGTTTGCAGATGATGCAGTTGGAAATCACTGTCCCTGAAGGATCATGACCCTGGCAGCAGGCAGATGGGTCTGCAGTCCAAGTCTCCAGGCAGCCGAGTCCACAGCTCAAAGGCCTCACCAGCACCTCCTCACTCACTGCCCTTCCCCAGGGGGACTGTGTGGCCTGGTGACCACACACCTATTTACTGTCCATATAAATCACCTGCTGAATTCTTTCCTATGTGATAAGCTAAGCAAACCAATCCAGTCACTTTGAAAAACAGGCATCTATTTCTACGTCTTAAGTTACCAAATATAGTGTATTTTTATAGTAGAGTCATGATTGGGCTCTGGAGTCAGAAGCGGATTAAAATCTTAATTCAACAATCATAATACAACTGGAGCCAACATGTATGTGCCCATTACTTTATACATGTATTAACTCATGGAGTCCTTGAAACAATCCCATGTGGTGGGTTCTACTCTGACCTGTTGTTCAGCGGGGTCTCAAACCGGAGCCATCCACTCTCTGGGGGGCCATTTGTCCCTCTACTGGCTATGTCATTTCCACTCTGCCTGTGAGCTCTGAACTCTCAGCTCCCTGGGTGAAATGAGGACAAAAATAGCATCAACCCTATAATATGACTGAAAGCATTTAATGAGATGATTCTTATAAACGTTCTGAAAGTGACTCTCGGCACACAGGAAGTGGCCAGTACATGTCAGCTAAAAATACACTAGTTTATGCCAAGCAACCCACGCAATTATTCCTGGACTTCAGGTGACTGTTGGACAATCACTGAAGCCATTCAGGCCTCCACGTGAGACATGCATGCTCTCAGAGCTGTGTCCATTCGGGTACGTGGGATACCGCTGACAAGACAGCAAGACAGTGATGCTGTCAAGGGATCACTGTGGATTTGAGGTGTGATAACAGTGCAGTAATTATGCAAGAAAACGACCTTTTCTTGAGATGCACACTGGAGGCTGTGACACTGAACGTTCTCCAGCTGGGGGATAGACTCGTGTTTATGGTAGTGTTTACTTGAATTTTTTCAAAATAAACCATTAGAAGAATTAAAAGGAGCCCCAGGAAAGTGTGGTAAAGCTGGTTTTTCAAACCCCCTCCTGGAGAGTGGCATGTTTGGGGGTCCCTTCAGAGGACCTTGCGGGGAGAGGCAGAGGGGGCAGAGCTCCCTGCCCACCTGCACCAGCACGCCCCCACCACCCTACTCACCCATGACTGGTTCTTTCTAAGGGAAGAAGGGGAGAAACTGCACAACTGACCACTTTCGCATCACAAGCCTCCCACCTGTCAAGGTCCACCCTTCTCAATCTCATAAATCAAATGGTACCACCTTCAGTTTTGCTGTTACCAATCAGTTCTGAATCACTTTCCTTCACTTCCTGGAGAATGAGCTCCTGGCTCACCGTCACTCTGAGCATCACCATCTGCCTAGATCTTTGTCAACTTTAACACAAGCATGAATGCTGCTTCCCACCCTGTCCTGCCCCAAGTCCCCTCCTCCAGGGACCATGTCTCTCACCTCCCTCAGCTGCTCCCCTGCCCAGAGTCAAAGGCACCATGAGCTGCTCTGCTGACTAACACTGTCTGAGCGCCAGCTGCTGTCACCCCCTCCAAGGTGCCCCGCACCACTGCTCCGCCCTCCACTTGAGCAACACCCCCACTTAACAATGAGGTCAACACACTTTCTTGTCCTCCTTCCTGGTCACTGGGTGTCTCTTCTCAGCCCCCTTACTGGTTCCTTCTACTCTATCAGTCCTTACTGTGGAAGCCTCCAGAAGAATACCCTTCTCTACACCAATAACCTCCAGATGGACCTCATCCCAAAGACCTCTCGCCTATACTCCAGGATCATCTCAAGTACCCATGTGATATCCTCCCCAGGGACACCCAACTCATGGCTACATCCATGTGACTGGATCAAGATGCTGGTGCCCTCCCTGCCCCAAACCAGCTCCACCCACAGCCTCCTGTGGTGGGCGAGGTAGCTAGATGAGAGAGAGAGAATGAAGTTTCGTGAGGACTCATTAGGGAAAGGCAGCCTTAAAAGGGCTGTTTGCTGCCACCAGCAGCATGAGTTCCTACAAAGACTGTCTGTGCTAAACCTAAAAGCAAGACATGTATGCTGAGAATAGCATCTTTTAATGTTCTCAAAGTGTTGTGCCATTTTCCCAGTTTAACCAAGAGGGCTGACAAGCAAAAAGGAGAAATAGACCTTCGGGTATGGATTAAACATAAATCCTATTTCAAGTATCTTGTTTCTTTCAAACAACTTGAGTGTAATAAGCATAGTGGGAGGCCATGAGCTTTGTCATAAGAATGAATACTAAGAGCTAGCCATGGCTTATTTGAAGACATCGATACTCAACAAGTATTTCCCATTCAAGGATCCATGGAACACACCTAGGAGGCCTGAAAAATGTATATATTTGGAGGAGTCCCCTGATGGTCCAGTAGCTAAGACTGTGCACTCCCAATATAGGAGGCGCAGGTTCAGTCCCTGGTCAGGGAACTAGATCCCACATGCTCCAACTAAGACCTGGTGCAGCCAAATAAATAAATATTTTTAAAAATAAATTTAAAAAATAGTTTAGTTTTGCACCTAGTTCATAATAAATGCTTAATAAATGTTTAATTATTATCACACATATAGAAATCAATTAATTATTTATATATATATATATATTTAGAAGGCATAAGGTAAGGTAAGGTAAGGTGAAGTCGCTCAGTCGTGTCCGACTCTTTGCGACCCCGTGGACTGTAACCTACTATGCTTCTCCATCCATGGGATTCTCCAGGCAAGAATACTGGAGTGGATTGCCATTTCCTTCTCCAGGGGATCTTCCTGATCCAGGGATTGAACCCAGGTCTCCCGCATTGGAGGCAGACGCTTTAACCTCTGAGTCACCAGGGAAGCTCATTTCGAAGGCATATGATAGGCAAACTCCTAATTTATCACCCCCACTGCCTCTCCCCTTTGGTAACCATTAGTTTGTTATCTATGTCTATGAGTCTGTTTTATAAATAAGTTCATTTGTGTCTTACTTTGGATTCCCATGTAAGTGATACCATATGATATTTGTCTTTTTCTGACTTACTTCACTCAGTATGATAATCTCTAGATCTGTCCGTGTTGCTGTAAACAGAATTACTTCATTCTTTCTAGTGACTGAGGAATATATATATATACACCATATCTCCTTTATCCATTTATCTGTCGATGGACACCTAGGTTGCTTCCATGCCTGGGCTATTGTAAATAGTACTGC
>SJYX01010994.1:20596-64415 GCA_006410675.1 Oreotragus oreotragus
CTATGAATTTAAAATAATATAATAATATGAACATACTAAGCAAATTTTAAGGGCAATGAGCTTTGCACTTTTTTAAATACAAAAAAAAAGTTATGAATTTGCCCCAGGCATCTGATAAAGCTTCAGGTGTTTCCTAGGGCGTCATGATGAAATAGTAGATTCTGATGTAGGGTTTGTTTGCTGTTTCTTCTTTTCAAAGCCCAGAATCTTCTGGCACCCAAAGCTGGCAGCGTTGCCTGTCCATTTAAAGCGTTCTATCAGATTACCAGGACCGTGTGATGTCAGCCACAAAGCTGGATAACATGGATGGCAGTCTGCACCCAGTACAAAGTGTCTCATAAATAAATAGGGCTGGGGCATGTCTGCATGGCAGAGGCCTGTCGCCTCCTCCATCCACACTGAAAGGTGGTCCTGGTTTAGTACAGATACAGCTTATTGGCAAAGAGAAAGAAGGCAGAAACACTCTGTTATCAAGTGAAGTGGTGGGATGTTCAGACAGAAGCTCCAGGAAACATTTTAGCTTAATCTTGAAGGCAAGTAATCGACTTTGTAGTGTTTTCAAGGCAGTTTACTTTTTATTTCTATTTTTCGTGTGGCAGAACAGCTTGTTTGCTTGGAATCACTGAGACACGAGATGTCTTATACAAAAGACACTGAGAAGAGGAAGAATGGAGATGAAAAGGGAAAAAAGCAGAAGGGGAGGTTTGTCACAGGAGGCGAAAGCCAGCTGGTGAGCCTGGTCACTGCTGGCGATGAGGGCAGGAAGTTTACTTACACCACTGCTATTGCTATTATTATTATTATTTTGGTAGAGATAAAGAGCAGGAAAGGAGAGGACCCCAGGCCCAGCACAGAGCCAGCTGGGTGCAGGGGACACACTCCCAGGGGACCCACGGATGTGGCTGAGACACCAACCTCCCAGAAGAGGAGCCCAGAGCAACTGGTCCTCTCGTTGTCAATAACACTTGGCACCTGCCTCCCTGTGAACCCACCCAAAGGAAACCCAAGTGCCCTTTTCCACCAGGAAACCACTAGCAAGCACCTGACTGTTACATTCTGGAGCTCAAAGGGAAGAGTGGGCTCAAAGGGGGACTGGCATTTCAGGGCTCAGCCTTCACAGAGACCTGCCCCCGTCAGGAAGATAAACTGGCAGGTGCAGTGTGCAATGGACACATCCCTGAGTCATTTGGAGTAAAAGGACATGTCCTGTTATTTCCAGCTGTTTCCCTTGCTCTTTCTCCAGGAAGAAGATGAGAAAGAAACACTTTAAAAAGTGAAGCCTGGTTTCTGCAAAATATGCAAAGAAATGAAAAGGTCTGAAAAACGGAGATGGCAGACCTCAGCTTGAGGGTTTCTAACCTTTAAACCACTGTTTACAACAGAAATGGGCCTTTACACCCTACTCAGAATATGCTCAACACACCTGCCCGCAGGATCTGCCAGGTCTACAAACCAGAGTTGAAATGTCAGAAACAAGTGAGAGTCAAAACTGCACATGGGCATCATCTCTCCTCGTTTCTGTTTCCTGGAAGCTGATATCCCATCACGGTTCTTTATAGAAATCAGAGTCTTGGTTTTAGTAATGGTATGTGAAGTGCCTCCTGGATGTTCTGACTAGTTTCTAGAATCTTAACAGAAAACTCATACATAACTCTTGGGAGCAAGACCGTCAAGGGGCTCCATGATCGGCTCTATAATTCCCCCAATTTCATCCCCTTTCCTTCTTCCTTGAATCACCCATCCTCCCAACACACACACGCAGGCTCACACACTCAAACATACAACCACACATATTCAGACATACACACGCGGTCTCACACACTCAAACACACAGTCTAATGCACTCAAACACACAAACACACATATTCAGACACAAACACACAACCACATGTATTCACACACTCACACACACACACCTGTTCCCTGACACTCCCTGACCAGGCCAGCATCGTCCTCTCTCCACCTACACACCTTAATCCAGTCATCTCTGCATCTGCAGGTCCCTCTCCTCTGTCCTTCCCACAGTCTGTTCGAAGCCCACACATCTTCAGTGACTAACTTAAGTGACTGACTTACCTCCTTTGGTGGAGGCATCTCAGAGCTGCTCTTCCTCAAGTGTAAAGGCAATGGCTTTTTTCTAACTTTTGCACCCTCATGGCCCTTTTGCAAAACCGATCAGCTTCTGCCATGCACTTTGGTTTTACGTGTGTGTGTGTGTGTGTGTGTGTGTGTGTGTGTGCCACCATCAGTAGAGCCCTCACAAATGCAAATCACGCCACCAGCCTCTCTGCACATCTTAGCACTGTGAGCAGAGCAGAGTATCAGCAAATATACCTGGAACCGCTAAAGAATGTGAAAGAGACTGCACATGCAGTTAGTTAATTCATGTCAAGAGGAACATCAGGTTACTGCACTAATACTTTACACCAGGTAACTCATTGCATTAAATCTCCCCACTAACTGTTCACCTGTTTAGTGATAGAAAAGTGAAACTCAGGGAGGTTAACTGTACTGAAGGGCAGAAGATATTTGCAAATTATATGACTGGATATATAAAATAAAATAGAAGTTCATGCATCTCAGTATCAAATAAAAAATTTAAAAATGGGTAGATGACCTGAATAGACATTTTTCCAAAGAAGATATACAGATGGCCAATAGGCACATGGAAAGGTGTTCAGCGCAACTAATCATCAGGGAGAAACAAAGCAAAACCACAATGAGATAGCACCTCACACCTGTCAGAATCACTGCCATCAAGCAGATCACAAATAACAAAAGTTGGTGAGGATGTGGAGAAAAGGGAACCCTTGTGCACTGTTGGTGGGAATGTAAAATGGTGAAGTCACTATGGAAAACAGTATGCAGTTCCCTCAAAAAACTAAAAGTAGAACTACCATATGATCCAACAATTCCACTCTTGGGTATATAACCAAAAGAAATAACAACACTAATTCAGAAAAGCCATCAAGCAGATCACAAATAACAAAAGTTGGTGAGGATGTGGAGAAAAGGGAACCCTTGTGCACTGTTGGTGGGAATGTAAAATGGTGAAGTCACTATGGAAAACAGTATGCAGTTCCCTCAAAAAACTAAAAGTAGAACTACCATATGATCCAACAATTCCACTCTTGGGTATATAACCAAAAGAAATAACAACACTAATTCAGAAAGATGCATGCACCCCGAAGTTCGTAGCATGTCTCTTTACAACAGTCAAAACACAGAAGCAACCTAAATGTCCATCAACAGAGGGATGGATAAAGAAAACGTGGTACCTATATACACAATGGAATACTACTCAGTCATGAAAGAAGAATGAAATTTTGCCATTTGCAGCAACATGGATGGACCTAGAGGGTATTATGCTGAGTGAAATAAGTCAGACAGAGAAAGACAAATACTGTATATTGTCACTTACATATGGGATCTAAAAAGCAAAACAAGCAAATGAATATAACAAAACAGAACAGACTCACAGATACAGAGAACAAACTAGTGGTGGGGAGAGGAAAGGGGGACGGGAAAATGTGGTTAGGGGATTCATAGATCCAAACTACCGTGCATATAAATAAACAAGTTACAAGTTTTCGCTGTACAGCACAGGGAACACAGCCAATACTTTATGATAATTTCAAATGGAGTATGCTGTAAAGATACTGGATCACTATGTTGTACACCTGAGACTAATCTAATATTGCAAGTCAGTTAAAAAAGGAGAGGTTAGCTGTAGAATAATTGACATCTAAGATGTCGGTTGGCCCGATGTTGGAAACACAGAAGAAAAATGTACGTAGAAGCTGGGGGATGAGATGGTTCTCTTTACACAGGACACCACATCATATCAGAGAGAGGCACAGCTGACCACTGACGCCCTGTGTGTATGTCCAGCACAGCCACGCAAAAAGTTTCAAAGGAAAGATCCACGACTGAGTCCCGGGACCTCCCACACCACCTGTGCCACCCACCACCTGCCACGCTTCTCCCATTCTCCCTGCCTCTCATCTCACTCACCAGTAAACAGCTGGAGGAAATGGGATGTTTTCCAGTTGGTGTGTGAAAAGCACACCTCCTCAAAGCTACTACAATGACGCAAACATGTCATCACTATTTGTGTTTATTTCAGTGAAGGAAACCCAGTAGGCTGAACGCATTCTAATGGAGGCTGAGGGGCCCCGTCCAGGTGCTGCAATAGAGATTTCTCACTTAGACACTCTAGGCCGTGCCCTAGGCGAGGGCCCTCAGAGGTCAGCACCTCCTCGGATGCTCACGAGCCTCTTGGTCCATCACACCCTCTGACCCAGTAATTTCACGTCTGGGACTTGATTGTGGAGGAAGAATCCAAAATGTAAATAAAGATGCACAAACATCAGACATCTTCTTTAGCACAGAAAATCCCATAGGCAACAGAAACATCCATCCAACAAAGTTCTCCCACTTAGAACCAGAGCAGGTTGCCATTTCCTCTTCCAGGGGATCTTCCCAACCCAGGGATCAAACCTGCATCTCCCGCATCTCCTGCACTGGCAGGCAGGTTCTCTGCCACTGTGCCACCTGGGTGCTACTCTCCCGCTCAGACAGGGCCTGTGGACAGTGACTGGAAGGAAGGGGATAGGACTGGGGCCCAGGAGAGCCCATCACAGCTGGTGTGCAGGAGCTTCCTGGGCAGGTGGCGATGCAGTCAGAGGTGGGCTGGATGAGGTCCTGAAAACTATGGAAGGTAACGATTCTAGGAGAGGAGGAATCCTGGATGTAGGAGTCAGCCTCACACCCCCGCAAACCCAGAGCCGTCTTCCCTAGAGTCTCCAAGCCTTGACGTGAGCTTTACACACACGAACCACTTCCTCAGTAGGTACAGAAAGGGGGTGTCATTTCATGCTGTGCACCTGGAAG
This sequence comes from Oreotragus oreotragus, assembly GCA_006410675.1. Taxonomy (NCBI): domain Eukaryota; kingdom Metazoa; phylum Chordata; class Mammalia; order Artiodactyla; family Bovidae; genus Oreotragus; species Oreotragus oreotragus. The sequence continues at coordinate 25,490 of SJYX01010994.1, forward strand.
TGGTAGAGTGGGACCCCCCAGGGAGCCCAACCTTCTGCCCTCCTGTACATGCCCACACCCAGGAGCGGAGACCCCCAGGAGAGCAGGCCAGCTGGCTCTGCACCCGCCTGCCTGTGGCATGGTGACATATAGACAGACATAGCTCACACCGTCCTCTCTTGTCCACATAGAACATTCTCTTCTGGGGGTCTAGAGACAAGGATTGAATGCCAAGTGTGCCATTCTAGGGAAGAAAATAATCAATACTATAAAAATGGGCCCATCTCCTCCTGCAAGCATGATGCTTTGCACAGACGTCAGGATAGGGGAGGGTGTGGTTTAGAATCTGACATCCAGTCTGTTTCTCAGGCTGGTGCAGCCTCGAGGTGAAACTTGACCCTTCAGAACTATCACCTTGTCCACCAGGCAAACATTTGCTTTCTGCTGGGCTCAAGTCCGTCTTCTCAACCTGTTACAAGGAAAAACAAAGAAGCCAGCAGACAAATCTCCCTGGGAAAGTCCAGAGTCCACCATTGACACACACACTTCTCAATCTTTCAAGAAAACAAAGATGCTCCCCCTGCAGACATCCGTTTACCAGGTGCACATAAACTTTCATTAGAAGGAAAGCAAAAAGAACCAGGAAATCTCTGAAAATAACAATCATAAAGAAAAAGACTGGAAAAGGGGTAGAAATGGTCCCCACCCGCATGATTTTGTCTGTCATCCAGCACTGGGGTCCGAGGGGTCATGATCCGGCAGGGAGGAGGAAGGGTGGCCGTAAGTGAGCCCAGCCTTGGAGCCCTGGAGTCCGAGGCCAGCAGCTGAGCGGGGACGCGGCCGCAGCCAGCAGAGCCCCGAGCACCGCGGGTCGGCGACCACTACCAGGCCGGCCCGGCCCATCTGTCAGAAACACCGGGTCCAAAGGCCACAGGGGCAGACAGTACTAAAAGTGAAAATGACAGGCAGGCCGAGGCCACTTGCTAGAACAGGAAGGGGCAACATCGCACCGGTGTCCTATCATTAAATGCACTGACAACACTCCATTCATCTTTAGCGCCTGTTGTTCCTTCCACTCTCTGGTTCACCACGAACGAGAGTTTTATTTACAAAGATGTGTGTGTACCCAGGCCTGGCCTTCCGCCCGCTGTGAACCAGGCAGAGTTTGTCCTGGGTGCCCTCCCTGCCAGCTGGCCACCGCCGCACCATTCCTGTGTCCCCACCATTCCTGCCCCCGAAACCCTGCTCAGAGCCTCTGCTCGTTCTCCTCACCTCACAACGGTTTCTTCGACACCTAGAAGGCAAATCGTGGTGCTGAACAAGAGGTGAGGGTTTGGAGAAGCTGAGAAATTCAGCCATACGACTGGCGTACAGGTGAGGGACACAAACACAGTCACTGGAGAGCCAAGGACAGACCTTTCAGTGGTCTGAAACATGCAAGAACATGGCCACGAAACCCCGGAGGGAGCAGAGTCCATCCCGGATGGCGAGATGTGAAAAGCCCTAGGGAAGAAGAAGAGTGAAGTCTGGCCTGAAGGGCTGGGTGGGATTCTGACCGGCAGAACAGAGGACAAGCTGAGGAAGGGGACTGGGATGTTCGGGCAGGGGAAGAGAGGTGGCAGATCACAAGTTGTTTTGAATTCTGGATCCATCAAAACCTGGCTGTTTGAACTCAGGGAATAAGCCTCTCTGAGCCTCCATTGCTCATCTGCAAAATCAAAATGTGCACACCACCTAATTACTGAGGATGTTATAAGGGGCGAGCTCTGAGCATGGTGTTAAGGGCATAATTAAATTCAGAATATCTTCCTCAGAGGATTTAATGTTAGGACTGAAGAACAGTGAAGAATTTAGCACAGTACCCAGCAAGGAGCATTTTCAGTCGATAGCTGTTGATGCCTTTCAGGGTGGTGATGAATTAGGTGGTGAGGGTGGTGATGGAGGAGATGAAGTGGGTGGTGGGGGTGGTGATGGAGGTGGAGAAGCGGATGGTGAAGCAGATGGTGATGGAGGTGGTAAAGTGAGTGGGGGTGGTGCAGTGGGTGGTGAGGGTGGTGATGGAGGTATGAAGTGGGTGGTGGTGGAGATGGTGAAGTGAGTAGGGGTGGTGCAGTGGGTGGTGAGGGTGGTGATGGAGGTATGAAGTGGGTGGTGATCGAGGGTGAAGTAGCTGGTGGGCCAGGATGCCACATTTAAAATCCTCCATCAGTGATTCATCAACCTCCCAAGAGGCACCTGGATCGGTCCCCAGCTCAGTGAAGCCACAAGATACAGGACGCACTCCACGCATCCACTCCGCCCACCTCTGCGTCCTCCCAGGACCATCCTAATTGGTGAGAAAACAAGAGGGGAGCACTGAGAGGTGAGGGGCTGAGTCTGCAGCAGGAGAGAAGGGCTCCCCGTGGGGACCACCTGCCCACCCCAGGGTTCGTGTGACCCAGAGAATCATGTCTCCCTTCCTCTCTCTTCTCCCATTCTGCTCAGTCTCCATCAGTGGCTGCAATAATAGTTAACGTGAGATGTCTCTAACCTTTCTGTCTTCCCTTTCTGTCTTCCTGTTCAGCCAAGCAAAACAGCTGAAGTTCAGTTCTCAGGGTTGTCCATGTCTTTCCTGTGACGTTTGTGAAGGTAATAAGATACCGCAGGCGCCATCACCACACACCTTGCTCAAATGTGAGGGTCAGGTGGTCCAGTCTCTTCCTCTGCCTTCCTCACTCAACGTTCTAAAAACATGGCATGGTGTTATACATGATTCTTTCTAGTTTCTCTGCTTTACTTATTTTTGGTAATTTTTATACTTCACTCTATTATCTGACTGTGAATTTTCACAATGATATTTTTAAAGATCAATTTTTAATATTTTCTTCCAGAAAATGTTGCCAACTGGTTTTTGGCTACTCAATTTTCCCATCTATAAAATGTGGACGTAGTAGTATCTCTCCATAAGGACCTGAAGCTCAAAGGAGATAAGAATTGTAAAGCACTGTGAATGGCCCCGCTCAATAATAAAACCACACAACAAACTAGAGTAAATACTAGCAATATGTATCTCTCTAGACTAATTGTGAATTTCTGAATAAAGCAGCTCAAAAAAGATAAGTGTTACCTCTTGGCAACCATTGTAGCAATAATGGATACAAGCGAGAATCATCAATAGATGTTCAAACTAGTGAGATAAAAATCAGATGGGAAAAGAGGATCTTTGCATAGTCTCAAAACACCTCCCCAGGAGATATTAACACTTAGATGGGGAAAAATAGTAGCCTTGCTGTGAAGAACTGCTCACCCACTGAAACAGACCATTAATGAGGCAAATTAGTATTCATTGCTCCTGGAATACAGCATCTCTTGGGTGGCTGTCCTGCCAAAGATGGACACCTTGAATCAAATCACGAGGGCCCATCAGACAAGCCCAAACTGAGGGGCATTTTACACAATTAACTGGCCTCCACTCTTCACAAATCGCTCAGTCGTGTCCAACTCTTTGCCACCCCATGGTCTGTCCACGGGATTCTCCAGGCAAGCATACTAGAGTGGGTTGCCATGCCTTCCTTCAGGAGAGCTTCCCAAACCAGGGATCGAACCCCAGTCTCCCACACTGCAGGCAGATTCTTCACCATCTCAGCCACCAGGGAAGCCCTCCACTCTCTAACAATGTGAGAACCATGAAATGTAAAGACTGGGGGCACGTTCCTGAACAAAAGACATTGGAGACACACAACAGTTCAATTCAAAACCCTGGGTTGGATCCTGCACAATTTTTGTTTTTATTTTTTGCCATATGGACATTATTGGGATAACTGGCAAGCTCTGAATAAAGTTCATAGCTTGGATCCCTGCTAACTGCATAATTTTGGTCTGGCATCGTGGGAAGGTCAGGTAAGATCCACATACTTTGGAACACATGCTATGATTGTCAGTGGGAAAAGGGGTCATGTCTAGATCCTACCACAACTGTTTCAGGAAAAATTAATTTGTGCACATAAGAACATGTACATATACATACAGAAAGAGAGCGAGAAAGCAAATTTGGTAAAATGTACACAATTGGAAAATCTTGGTGAACTGTATTCAGAAATTCTTGATACTTAACGATTTCATCTCGATACCTATAAGTTTGAAATTGTTTCAAAATAAAAAGGTTTGGACCTTCCTGGTGGTTCAGTGGTTAAGAACCCACCTGCCAAGGCAGGGGACATGGGTTCAGTCCGTGGTCTGGGAAGATTCCACATGCTGCAGAGCAGCTAAGCCCTAGCACTGCAACTACTGAACTCACACTCTAGGCCCTACAGGCTGTAACTACAGAGCCCGTGTTCCCTAAGAACCTATGCTCCACAAGAGAAGCCACCACAATAAGAAGCCGGGGCACTGCACCAAAGAGTAACCTCCGCTTGCCACGACTAGAGAAAAGTCCAAGCAGCAAGGAAGACCCAGCACAGCCAAAAATTTAAAAAATAAATAAATAAAAATTTTGAAAAGCTTTGAAACATCAGCACTAAAGCAAGCTCTCCTTACAGACAAGTCAGTGTCTCGGAGACAGTGCAACAGGATTTTCATCCTAACTCCAGCTCTCACCAGTTCTATGGTCTTGAAAATGTTCCTTACTTCCCTAAGAGTCTAGGTTCTGTCACCTGTGCCATGGAGATGATAATAACACCGTGAAGGGCTCTTGAGAGAATTAAACAAAATCATACACCGAAATGAGACCCGTGCGTGACATGAGACAGGGCTGGGATCCGTGTTGAAAGAATGAGCGGCAGTAACAGGAGAGTGAGGAGTCTGCAGCTTGTGGAGTGGACACTCTTCTCACACTTTCTCTGGCTTCGTAACATCCTGCCTCTGAACAGATACAGAGCAGGCGACGTGAGGGATGCAGAGGAGGAAAGAAAGGGGGACAAAATGGGGTGTGTCCCCCAAAACTCATCCTTCTGTTTTCCTGAACTAACTAACTTAGCAGACGATATGGAGCAGAGGGGTGGGAGGGGAAGCAAACGAGGTCCACCTTTCCCATCGTGCCCCCTTAACACCTTAAGAGCTTTAACTCATTCTTGGATATTTCTAACACTTTTCCGTATTTTCTGTGAAGATAAGAATATCAACTTCTGCTTCATGTTTAACCAAAGAATTAACTAAAAAAGCAAATTCAACAACAAGGTCCTACTGTATAGCACAAGGAACTCTATTCAATACCCTGTGATAAACCATGTGGAAAAGAACATATATATATATAACAGAACCACTTTCGCTGAACAGTAGAAATTAACACAAGTACCCAGGTGGCGCTAGTGGTAAAGAATCGCTTGCCAATGCAGGAGACACAGGTTCGATTCCAGTAAGATCCCCTGGAGAAGGAAATGGCAACCCACTCCAGTCTTCTTGCCTGGGAAATCCCACAGACAGAGGAGCCTGGAGGCGACAGTACACGGGGTCCCAAAGAGTCAGACATGACTGAGCACAGACATGCACACACACAGATATTAACCCATCGTAAATCAACTATATTTCAATAAAATAATTTTTTAAATAATAAACAGATAAAGATAAAATAAAAACAAAACTCAGTTCTACAGATATACTTTAACACTCAGTCTCTATTTTATACAATAAAAGTATAAATGTATACACATTTGAAAAAAAAAAACAACTTCAGGATCTTCCAAGTATTCAAAGCAACTTACAACCCATAGCTTTGCTACCTATTCCAGAGTCAGTTACTGTGTTGACCAATTGTTATGTTATGACCTCAGAACCATAATTACATTTATGCCTCTTGAACAAGCTGATGAAAAGAAACATTTGCTTAAGGCTCCCATCAATGAATGCAGAGCTTAGACTAGTCTTTAGCTTATACAAACATTAAGCTTATTAATTCAGAATATTCATTTAGTTATTGAAACAGGATGACAAAACTGTACAGCGAGAGACTGAGTCTCTATTACACATATTAGCTTTGCACAAAAACCCGCTAGCTCAGGAAATGTCTCAGCCTGAGGATTCATATGCCTCTTTGAATTTTTTTAAACTGTGATTTAGGTATCAAAACCTCATCACCAATGCCCATCAATGCACAGAAAGACTATAAATGATGAAGATAAGTCCACCATGATTAAGAACTCTCCAGCTGGATTTCAGCTTAAGAAATTCTGAAACTGCCTATGTGTGGTCCACGCCAACAGTCACAGCATCCTTTAATTGAAAGCCAGTGATATGACTCATACCACCTGTTTCCTTGATCCTGCTCTATTCCTATTTTGGTCAGAGTTCTCTTTGGAGGATTTAAACTTTTTTGAAAACAAATAGCAAATATTTATTCAAGTTGATTACTATTGTTTCACACCCCAAAAACAACATTTCCTATTACAAAATTACATTCATCTCCATTAATTTTAACAAGCCAAGGATTATTTAAAGTGATAATCACAGCGGTAGCTATAGCTGATGGAAAGGCTGCTAGTTAAAGGAACTATATATAAAAATATACACTTCTGTGGATGCTTATTATATATGTGTGTGTGCATGAATGTGCCCAGTTGTGTATGACTCTTTGCAGCCCCATGGATTGCAGCCCGCCAGGCTCCTCTTTCCACGAAATTCTCCAGGCAAGAATACCAGAGCAGGTTGCCCTTTCCTTCTCCAGGGGTTCTTCCCGACTCAGGGATCAAACCTACATTTCTTGCATTTCTTGCATGGGCAGGCAGATTTTTTACCACTGTGCCACCTGGGAAGCCCTATTATATATACATAATCCTTACTTAAATTTGTTATAAACTCATGAAAGTGAATTTTTAAAAATTTGCTTACTTAGACACATTGCAATGAGATGTTCGTGTCCCAGAGAGCATAGACAGAATGATATATAACAAATGCAAGGAGAGGGGAATGATGAGGGGTAGGGGAGAGGATAGGAGAGGGGCGATCTGGAAGACAAGAGTCACTGCTCAGCTCTCTGGACTCTGAGTGCAGCGTGGAGTCAACAGGGAGACATCTGCAGAAGCCCCACACTCAGGCAGCAACCTGTTGCCATCTGAGATTCCCACCGGTGGGATGCGCAGGCTGTATATTCTATTGCCCTATTTGTCAATCAGTCCAGCCACTAGTCCATCACCGTGAGGACAAGAACCAAGAAGAAGAAGAGAAAAAGAATTGCCTAACTGTACTCCTACCTAGATGAGGTCAAGTGTTTCACTTTACACAAAACACAGAAGGCATCGACGTGGAGTCCAGGAACCTTCCCAGACCGAGGCTCAGTACTCTGATCTCTCCTCCCCCTCTGCTCTTCAGGAACGACTCGGGGGTGGAAACAAGTCTGGCAGAACAAGACTCTACTTGTGGCTTCACGGTGGGTCACAGTGGACATGACCTGAGACGGGGGCAGATGTGACAGCCATCGGGGACCCCCAGGCACCATGCAGGCCAGAGGTGGTGGCAATAATCTGTACCCTGAGGAGTTCTTGGGAGTGATGTGAAGTAAGAGTTTGTAGCTAAAGAGTCTGCCAAGGAGCCCTGAGCAAGAATTCAGTGGATCCCAGGAGTTAGTTAGGCAGATCCCAGGAGTTAGGTAGATCCTGAGGTTAGGTAAATCCCAGGAGTTAGGCAGATCCCAGGACCTGGATCCCTCCCCCCAGGTTAAAATGCATGTTGACTCAGTGAGCCTACCCGCAGGCCACCATCAGAAGTCTGAACCTCCAGGTGGATGTCTTAGTGTGAAATCCATCCATCTTTTCACCCACATCAGCCTCTCACGTGAAGCCTCTGGTGTCTCTCCTTCCACTGCACACATGATTCATGCAGGGAAGTGAAGCGACTGGAGTTCAAGGGCACTTTGCCTGGAACCAGATGAACTGTCCCGGTTGCCTGGGAAACCCTGAAGACAACCATACTCGATGTGTCAGATATCGGAAGTCAACAGGAGCCAAAGTCACTTCAAAGGTAAATCCAAGAAAGCTAAAGGCAAAAGAGGGACTCTCGGCTTGCAAGAGCAGCTCCAGTTTCCTACTGGCTCATGAACTTTGGGAAAGAGAATAAATGTTTTGCAACCCTAATTAGCCAACAAGAATGATCATCTTAAATGCTAACTTCCAGATTACAGGAGAAGATTTAGTACAAAGACACTGAGAGTCCCTCAATATTTTTGCTGAGACCAGTAAGCTTGGACAAGATGGCTGGATGGCATCAGTGATTCAATGGACATGAGCTTGAGCAAACTCTGGGAGGTGCTGAAGGACAGGGAAGCCTGGCGTACTGCAGTCCGTGGGGTCGCAAAGGGTCAGACATGACTGAGAGACTGAATAACAATAACATTAAGCTCGAGTTTTCACAATAACCCTGTGATGAAATAGAACATGTTTTAATAAACTGTCCCTCTAAATCCTTTGGGGTTTTGTTTCAGTTTAATCTGATTCTATCCAGATTTCCAGTGTAAAATGTATGTCAAATATTGAGTATTACACGCAGCTTTTCTTAAGAACATAAAATGTTTGCTCTAGTCATTCTAAGGAGAAAAAAACTTAAGAATCTAACAAGCAAAGCAATGTGCTATCATTTTCTTCAAAGAAATGTGGACTTAATGCAAACCTACCCAAAGCTGCATTTTGCATCAAATGCTGTTTCGTAAGGGTTATTCCGTGAATCTGAATTATGACTTTATTACAATATTTTCCAACATGAAAATCACCTGGAAAAGCTTCATAATGAAAATGTGCACATATTACTGGTATTTGCACTCACAGAGCCTTTTGTAACAAAATCAATCAAAAGTAAAGTCAGTGCAAACACCTCTGACAAAGAGATCAAGTTTTCTCTTCACCCCTCAACACTTTCACAGTGAGAGAACTATTCAGGGATTAACATGTTTGGGCCTTTTAACAATTTATTTTAGAGGTATATGAGTTCGGGGGGGATATTGTCCAAAAAGTACTATGTTCATACACACATTTTCACTTTAGATTTTTAGACATCTGGTAGGAAATGCTTTGCGTTCGTTGCTCTGCGCTGCTCCCTGCTGGTGATGTCCTGTAAATGGCCTCAGGACACAATCTGGTACCGCAGTGACTTCCGCCCACAAGGCCACCTGAATTCATAACTACCTTACTTAACGGCCCTATTTCTGAAGGTGATGTACAAAGCTGTATTTTATTTTACTTTTAATTAATTTTATTTGATTACAGTTGCTTTACAATGCTATGTTAGTTTCTGCTGTACAGCAAAGTGAATCAGCTCTACATAACATATCTCCACTCTTTTGGATTTCCTTTCCATTTACATCAACACAGAGATCTGAGTAGAGTTCCCAAACAAAGCTGTATTTTAATGTTAAATGTTTAAAGAAATAATTAAGGTAAAACTTTTTTTTTAAGTTGAGGACCTATGATTAATTTTTATTGCATGTTGAAGATAAAGCTTTTCCCAGAGAATGTATTCAATCATGAGGAACTAATGACAAACCAAGGATGCTAGTTTGGTGGCACTAGTAGTAAAGAACCCGCCTGCCAATGCAGGAGACTTAAGAGATGTGGGTTCAATCCCTGGGTCGGGAAGATCCCCTGAAGGAGGGCATGGCAACCCACCCTAGTACTCTTGCCTGGAGAATCCCATGTCCCATGGACAGAGGAGCCTGGTGGGATACAGTCCATGGGGTTGCAAAGAGTTGAACACAACTGAATTGATTTAGCACACAGCACCCAAGGACACTACTTTATCTAAAAATAAATGGTTATGAAATCAGTAAAGAAAAAAGTATTATTCTGAACTTATCGAGGATGGTCTTATGAGGAATGTCATCATTTTATCTCAACTGCACCACCACAGCTCACAGGAGAATCACTGCTTTTGCGTTACTCATTCTAAGATGACCTAAAGGGGGCATTCCAATTAACTTGACAGCAATCTGTCTGAAATAGAAAGATCAAGTTGTAAACAAAAAATGCATCCCACCAATTGTTCAAAAACCAGAAGCTTGACCCCATGAGAACACCTGCAACATAACAACTTCTTCCTGCCTTATAATTGCCTTGTTTTACCCACCACTGTGAGACACAGCACTGACTTGGTCCTGAGGACCACCAGCTTGACCTTTTCAGTCTGCTGGAAAGATCTCGTTACAGAGCTCATGTTATGTATATGGAACCGGCCCACAAGTAACTGTTACTGACACTCTGCTTCAGAAATCCATCCAGAAGCCCAAATACCAGGAAGTGACCAATGCAATCTTTGTCTCTCTGAACTTCATCCACAGTACCTCCTGGAGATTCTTAAATGGTGTTCATTTCTAATTACTGAAACTGGCTAGGGATTTTTTAAATGTTCTTACTGCTCAAGGAAAGAGCCCTAAAGCTTGATGCCTTGGCGCGAAATGTACTCCAGAAAAGAAACACACAGAGTGGAGATGATGCAGGTCCCCTACAGTGACAAACAAACGGCTCCAGCACGCAACACGTCTTCATGTTTGATGCTTATTATATGTAAGCACCAGATGCACTTCTCATCTGAGTGCTGTAAAAGTGATTCTTTAAGAATTCTAAATAGAAAATGAGTCAGTCCCAGTGCAAATACAAACCTAAAAAGAAATCCACACTGTACGAGTAACATTTGCAGCATTAAACACGTGGATGTTTTAGGAGACCTTCCTACTGGATCCCACAATCCCTCTGGTGTTCCGCCCATGTGCTCTGAGACTCTGAAACAGCCCCTGGTGACCCCAAACTGGTCACCGCAGACTAGGGCCACAGGCTGAGTCCCTGCCTGTGGGGGGAGGGTGGGAACTGGACTCTCCTGGCTCCCCATCCACCCCTATCCATCCTGCATCAGGGCTGTTTCCTCCAAGGCTCACCCAGTGTGATGTCATGAAATAATTTGACTCTACTCTACTTTTCACCATGTTTTCTTTTCTTACCTTTACCTGGAGAATCTCTGCCAGATGCGTAGAAAGTTATCTTTTGCGGGATATATTCCAAAATGCTCTTATGCTGTTTCTCTTAGGATTTCTCCACACGGCCCCATTCAGAGATGCTATCGCTTTCTATGGGAGAGAAAAAAAAAAGTGTGCACAGGAAAATGATCACCATAAAACCACGGATTCTTAAATCAGGTCTAAAGAAATGTCAAACCCAGGGGAAGAGCACCTGGGGAAACTCCATGAGGCATGGGTTTGGGGTGGGAAGTAGGAATCTTCTCTCCTCTTGTAGCTTTGCTAAAAGCTGTGTTTTCCCAGATGCAAAGCAGTGACCGTTATCTCACTAGCGTTTTCTCCTCACCTCCAGTGTTCCGGGGAGGTCACATTCTGTAAAAAACATTCTGCCTTTCTCCCCACAAAAAAGTTCCATGGAGTTTCAGAATGCAGAAGCTGCAACTCGGTAACTCCGCTCTGGGTTATTTACCACTCGCACAAAGAAAATGCTGTCTATTCAGAACTCATTTCAAAACTCTTTTCACGGCGAGCGGGGAACAAGCGGGCTCATGTCCGAGTGCAGACCCATCCCCGGCGCCGCGTGGCACGGCGCGCTCCTACAAGGACCCGTTGTGCGCGCGCGCGGGGCGGAGGGCCCTCCCAGCTCAGGGTCTCTGGCTTGTCTGCCCCCGGTTTGTCAGGAGGCGGCCCTCGCCCCGCAGGTTCACCCTAACACTGCAAGGGCGCTGCTGGCCCCCAGGCCTGGGGATGAGGCCTGACCTGGATGCCTGGATGCCGAGCACGGCCTCAGGGAAAGTTGTTTAAACCCCGTGGAGTTGGGGTTCTTTTGTTTTCTGATCTCAGTCATCGTGCCCTCTTTTGTTAGGTTTGAAGTGAACTCACCCAGAATCTGAGCCTCAGGCCCTCAGGGTTCCAGGGAGCCTAGCCCTGAGGCCACCGCTCAGACCTCACCACAACCCCCTACATCCCCCGCTGAGGCAGACGCAAGAAGAAGGGTCCAGGGGCTCCTTCTAGGTTCAGGACCCTCCCCGGACCAAGAATGCAGAAAGGATTGGTGAGGGCAGGACCAGGAGGCCAGAGACAGTCGCCCAGGCCGGCTCTGCAGGACTGGGGTGGGGCTGCCTTCAGACCCGAGTCCAGGTGAGGGGCTTGGGCCTGTCCCCTGTGGTTGGGAACAGGTGGGAGCAGGGAAGCAGCTTGGAAGCCTGAGCCCACTGTGCACTGGGCAGGCCAGAACCCCCAGGGGAGCCACAGACCACCCTGGGGCCTGCACAGAGTGGAGATGGGGGGCAGGGGTGCTGGGGGCCAGGAGCACCCCCACCTGGGGGTGGGGCACAGAGGAGAGGTCCCCGGCCCAGGTGTGTGTGTGTCCTTGGGCCAATAGGAGTAATCTGTCCAGTGGGGCCCCCTAGAGAGAGGAAAGGGCCTAACAGGAGGAGGCAGGAGGAACCACGGGCCAGGCAAGGTGGGGAGAAAGCGCATGGCGGGGGTGGTACCCAGGACCCAGGAAGTAAGAGGCATATTCCCCTCCACCTCAGATCAGGGAGACTCGGAAAATGGGGAGTCTTGCTGCCCAGAACTGTCAAAGACTCAGTGCTTTAGAAAGTCCATGGAGAGAGGGCTGGCTCAAACCATCTGCCAGGGTAGAAAACAGGATACAGGCCCGCCAGGTAAGAAAGGGCTGGGGCTCTTACCTCTGACACCCCCACACACACAACACACACACACACACCACAGCTGTGGCAGGGGTACGCCCCCCAACACACACACACACTCATACACACACATGACCGGTGGACAGGGGTATGCCCTCCCAACACACACACACATGCACGCACGCACGCACACACACACACACATACACACGACAGCCATGGCAGGGGGTTGGTGAAATGGGGAAGGAGCTGCAGTGAGAGGGCAGAAGGATTCGCCAGCCCAGCTGCAGGTAGACAGGCCCTAGGAGGACCTGGTACGAGGTTAGGCTAAGTAGTCAAGGCCAATGCTGACCAGTGCCTGGGCCCAGACATTGCAAGAGCTAAAATGAGACTATTTCTGTGACTCCAACTGGCCAGAGGAGCTTTTGTATCATCTGAAAACAAGCCAAAGAGCTGGGGACCCACGAGTTTTCACTCAGGGGTCGAGGATATTGGTTCCAGTGAACAAAGCTGACAGCGGTGGGGAGAAATGTACCTTGTGTTTTGGTTCTCTCAAGGATAGTGATTTTCAGCCTATCGATTACTACAGCGACACCTGATAAAACCCTTCTGCCAGCTTAGAAGTTCCAGGAGTCAGGGACCCTGTGTCACTGCACTTGGCTCGTGATAGCCGACTGGCTGCCTCACCTGTTCTTAGCTGATTGTCTTACTTTAAACTTTCCTGTTCATCGTGGTCTTTCTAGAGAAATCTAGATGCATACACTTTCTCAGAAACTTTTTGATCACCTCTAAGACATGGGCTTCCCTGGTAGCTCAGTTGTTAAAAGAATCTGCCTGCAATGCAGGTAATGCGAGTTCAAGCCTTGGGTCAGGAAGATCCCCTGGAGAAGGCAACCCACACCAGTGTTCTTGCCTGGAGAATCCCATGGACAGAGGAGCCTGGCGGGCTACAATCCATGGGGTCACAAAGAGTTGGATACAACCAAGTGACTACCACTTTCACTTTCAAAACATTCTTAATTTTTTTTCTTGCTACCACTTTCTGACCCATTACTTTCAGAGAATCTCACATACTCTAAGGTATTATTCCACATACAAAAGTATTATTCCACATGGAGAGGGCCCACACAGTTTTTTGCAAATTTGATTGTTAGTAATCCAAAGAAGACCAATGAAAAAAGACTTCAGCAAGCTCACCCAAGAAGCTCGGAGCACATCAGAAAATCCACCAGCTTCTCTTGTGAGTTTCTCTTTCTAGATCCACGTCAACTCTTTGTCTCCAGAGGAGAAAAAAGACACCAGCGCTGTCTGCAACCTCGTTGTCCATATATGTTTGCGTCATTCCCCTTCGTGAATGAATTCCTGAGAGGGCCCTTCCCTGTTGCATTCTCTTCCGGTTGCAGACAAGTTGAAGTATTTTGAGTGACACAGAAGCAATTTGTCTTTGGCCAAAAGAGAAACTCGGGGGAAGGAAAAAAAAAAAAAAAACAGGCCAGCCTACTTGTAAGCTTCGCAAATGGAGCAGGTTTGGGCATAGCAGATGCAGGCACAGTTTTGGAATCTACAATATGCCATTCATGCCTCACGAGACGACGGGACATCTTCAAATGTTGTTGCCGAGCCAACGCGGGGAAACATGCTTGCTGCTTACCCAAAACAAGCTTCAACAAAGTCGCTGCAAATTTGCAGAGGGGAAGGTTTTCCCTACGTGGAAGTTTAAAGTCTTTTTTTTTGTTCATTTACTAAGTGAGGACGAGTTGTCTGGGAGCACATTTGGAGAGGTGGGATTCTTACCTTATGAAATGTGGATCCAGGACAAAAACGGTCATCACTCAAGAAACTCAGGAAGAGCTAAGGTAAAGACCCTTCCTTAAGTTCAGAATGGGAGCATGTGCTGAGGGGACAGTGGTATGAAACAGACAGGCGTTCCAACAGCCAACTTTGGAGCCAAGGAAACACTCGTAATTCATCCTCTTTGGATATTGAAAGACTTCCTGCCTTTCCTTAAGGAATGCCCTTCACACTGTCTGCTTTCCCGCGTCTTTGTACACGGGACCTAACTTCCAGGCGTGTGTGTATGTACGTGCATGTGCACGCAGTGGCTCAGTCATGTCTCTTTGCGATCCCATGGACCATAGCCTGCCAGGCTCCTCTGTCCATGGGACTCTCCAGGTAATAATACTGGAGTGCGTTGCCAGGCTCTCTTCCCAGGGATCTTACAGACCCAGGGATTGAATGTGCATCTCTTGTACCTCCTTCACTGGCAGATGGGTTCTTTATGACTAGTACCCCTGTGAAGCCACTTCCAGGCCTAGGACCAGACAAACGTCACAAAGGAAGTTGAGGACCCTTGCTGGGGCCAAGTCTAGGGACACCGTCTTGGGGAGAAGCACCCACCCAGGAAGTCTGCTGGTTTTGAGCTCTCTGTTGTTCTTTCTTCACTGAGACAAAAGCCAAAATACAGAGACCTGACTCTCAGTTCAGAGGCACATCCCAGTGGTTCATGCATCAACTCTCACACCCAGATACTCTGCCCCCCGCCTCGGCTTCCAAAGCTCGTGGACAACATGTAACGTCACCAGCACCTGGAGTTTAGGGCTCTGTGCTCTGGGGAAGCTGAACTTGCAGTATTCCATCTACAGACAATAGAGGTCCACGTACAGGAGCATCCTAGCAAGATGGCAGCATCCAGACATCTTCCACAAAATGTAAACTGACTGCTTCCAAGAGTTCAATGGATTGCTGTTTAGTCACTCAGTCATATCCAATTCTTATGGCCCATGGACTGTGGCCCACAAGGCTCCTCTCTCTATGGGATTCTCCAGGTAAGAATACTGGAGTGGGTTGCCATTTCCTTCTCTAGGGGATCTTCCCAACCCAGGAACTGAACCCACGTCTCCTGCATTGACAGGCAGCTTCTTTACCACTGAGCCACCAGGGAAGCCCATCGTAAACGGATACAAGTGCCATTTTACCAAATACTTATTTTTTACACTATCCTTAAAACTATCATATAGTCGTGTTCTGTTCAGAAACAACTGCTGCCTAGGGTTTCTAGTTTTTGCTTTTTTTTTTTTTCCAGAATATTGCATTTATTCGAATCAGAGGACGAATGATAAAGGTTGGCCTAACATTTATCCTCAAATAGAAACTCCAGGAGGAGTAATACAACAAGGTGATAACCGAATAATTATTGGCGAGGATGTCATTTCTCAGAAGGACGGCACCCAAGCAGCACAGGGAGTGAGCACTTATGCTCTGAGCCCGTGGCTCTAATTATCAGCCTCTGAAGGTGCCTTTTGGAGTCTGCATGCAGCACTGGCAAAGATGAAAGGGAACAGCAAACGCTTCCCTGGCAGCTTGCAGATACAGACAGCACTCCGGGCCCCATGGTCCGTGGGCAGCCGCAAACTGACCGGGCGGTCAAGCTGGGTCAGCTCCTCCAGCTTCACGGGGGTGAGGCTGGCAGGGCTTGTGGCGTGCATCTCCAGCACCCCGAACCCAGGACCGGGGAGCCCACAGCTTTGGAGTCTTTGCCCTTGAACCACGTGCCAGTTTTTAAAATTATTCTTTGAGAAACCAGTGGGTGGGCACAGATGGGAAGTGGGAAGCTGCAAAGGGAAGAAGATGGTGTTGGAACGGAACACAGGACCGAGCGCCTCTGTGAGCGCATCCACTCCAGGCACGCCCAGAGGACTGAGACCATCACCCCATCCCAACCCCCTCCACCCCCACAACACACCTGACTATTTACCATCAACCGCACGGCCCCTGGTTCAGCAGGCAGCCTGCAGGCTGTTCTATGCATATAGCAAATATTTTTAAAACTCAACAGGTTAAAAAAAAAGTGATTAGAACTGCTCTAAAATGCTGTGAGAGCATCATTGGTTCAACAACATTTTATATGTGCAATTTGGTACCCACAACACACCTGACTATTTACCATCAACCGCACGGCCCCTGGTTCAGCAGGCAGCCTGCAGGCTGTTCTATGCATATAGCAAATATTTTTAAAACTCAACAGGTTAAAAAAAAAGTGATTAGAACTGCTCTAAAATGCTGTGAGAGCATCATTGGTTCAACAACATTTTATATGTGCAATTTGGTGCCTTAAATTAAAAAAAGAAAGAAAGAAAGCCTCCTAGCTTCCCGCCTTGTTCTGTGCAGGGAAAGAGTTCACCTTAATACATCCAGAAAATGCAGCTGTTCCCCAAGGAAACACATGTGGGAGGAAACCTGCTGAGAAGAGAGCAGGAGCGGCTGGCTTCAGAGCTGGTGTCGGCGTGGCTCGCGGCCGCACTCATCCACACGCTGTCCTCTTTAGGGGCAGCTGTGCTCGAGAGGACTGGATGTTTGGGAGAAGACCCGTAGGGGAGGAGGAGCTTAGGAGGGAGCCCCCATCTCAGGCTGCCTGCCGGCTCTCAATACCCAGGACCTCCCCAAACCCAGACTCATCTCCCTTGGGATAAGATGAGCAGGACTCAGGAGCCTCACAAACCAGAGGCCACGGTGCACAGCCCACTGTCCTTCTTCTTCAGGCCAGACGGGCTCCCACTCCATGCAGCTCCTCACCTCCACACAGACCCCACCAACAGGCGAGGCCAGCTCAGACCCGGCCGGGGCCAGGGCGCTAAAGTAAAAGCCCCTGAGCCGAAGTTCCTTGAGAAGACCTTGGGCACACAGTCGCTGACAGTGTTTAAGTTTTGATGGCAGCAGAGCCTTGCCTTTCCCTCAATGCCGAAATATGACCCCCAAAACTGCAGGAGACCAGTTTCCTGACGNAAAGTAAAAGCCCCTGAGCCGAAGTTCCTTGAGAAGACCTTGGGCACACAGTCGCTGACAGTGTTTAAGTTTTGATGGCAGCAGAGCCTTGCCTTTCCCTCAATGCCGAAATATGACCCCCAAAACTGCAGGAGACCAGTTTCCTGACGAACAAGGTGGTGGACTAGAGCCTGACTCCAGGCTCTCATGCGTGGAGTCACAAAGAGGCGGTCATGACCGAAGCAACAGCGCACACACAGGGCTCTCCTACAAGAGGAGCTCGGGGAAGGAGGTGGAATGCGGGCACAGTGGGGACCGGGACGGCGCAGCGGCCAGCTGAAGAGGGACGGCGAGGCTCCTGGTGGCGTGGACTCCGGCCCTGGAGACCAGGTCGCCCCACGTGTACACCTGCTCCCAGCCCTTGTTAATATTCCTTCTGAGTATAGAGCAATAGGCCTCAGGGAATATTTCCAGGGGAAATTAAAATGTGACTTGTAAGTAACACAAGATCACATACTCGACAGCCTGTGTACAAACCTGGGCTGGGCTTCTGCTCCCTTCCTACATTTTATGCGTTTCTGCCTTTTGCCCCCAAGGAAGAGCACTTCTCTCCCCCAGTCTACCACACCATTTTAATTTTTTTTTAATGCATTATAATTTTCCAAAATTGCTTATTTTTTCCCTTTTTTGTAACATCCCTTGTTAATGAAGTTTTTAAAGACTAATTCAGTCATCCTGGTGATGAATGAAGATTTTCGTTCAAGATCTTAAAAATATGACAAATACATGTAAAGCAAATATGTAATATTTTGAGTTATAGTCAAAGCCTGTGGATAGTTTGAGCTGATGAAGAAGCTCTGCTGGAAAAGACTTTTTACTCAGTTTTTGCATCTATTTTATGCATTTGTCATAGCTCAGTCACTTACTCTGCTTTTGAAAGCAGTTAACAGCCCAGCGCTCCCACACCTGGCTGGGTTGCAATAAAGAAAGCCACACCACTGGTTCGGGGGGATGGGGGGGCGGTCCTGGGCCCTTTGCCACTGACTGGCCAGGTGACCGGAGTCAGTTGAGAGGTATATGTGACTCACAGATCTCTCAACTCAAGCAGGAAATCTAAACCCAGACAGCCATCACCAAGCAGGCCCTAACAGTTAGTCTTGAGTCAACACAGTGTGTTCCCAGGCCATAGGCCACATGCCCACCACTGCCCACCTACACACCACTGCCCACCTACCCACACACTGCGCTGGAGCGGGACTCACCCCATGCGTCCCCATCCATCGGAATTCAGGAAAGAGGAAGAACACTCACATCTCTGACCTTTCCACCCTCACCCACCACCCACACTCTGTAAAGAGGGCTGCTGCTGCTGCTGCTAAGTTGCTTCAGTGTGTGTCCGACTCTGTGCGATCCCACAGACGGCAGCCCACCAGGCTCCACCATCCCTGGGATTCTCCAGGCAAGAACACTGGAGTGGGTTGCCATTTCCTTCTCCAATGCATGAAAGTGAAAAGTGAAAGACAAGTCACTCAGTTGTGTCTGACTCTTCGCAACCCCATAGACTACAGCCTACCAGGCTTCTCTGTCAATGGGATTTTCCAGGGAAGAGTACTGGAATGAGTTGCCATTTCCTTCTCCATGTAAGGAGGGAACTTATGTATTAATATTGAATCATTGGCCCCTAAGCCTCATTCCCTTCAGTCCCAGGCCATTGATACTGGCTGACGTCTTTGCATCTTTTAACTTCATCGTAACTGCAGAAGGAAGGTGGGAGAGGCGAATGGTTGGGGAGGGCCTCCAGGGAGCTACTAGATCCTGGAACAACCCTGGAATCCCAGGGTGCCCTGTCCCTCCACATCCAAGGACCAACTCCAACAGGAAGGTATCCAGAATGCTGAGCTAAAGGCAGGCTTGTCCCTCCTGACACATTTTTGGAGGAAGGATATTAGGAACTACTGAAATTATTTTTACTCATTGTAAAAAAAACGACATGTCGTTTAAAGAACCGTTTTAATGACAGGGTTAGCATTTTTACTGGATCACACATGCGTGCACCTGCACACTTCAGTACATTCACACAAACCCAAGAGCCACGCAAAGTCGTGAATGATAGCAGCAGCTGGCACACATTTTTTTTTTTTACTATTCTCTCTCAAAAACATAGTCTCCATTATTTATAGATAATAATGTGTGTTATTCGCCTTCCCTCCAGAAAATTAAGAGAGTTAACCAAAATTCATGATTGATACAACCATTCCTGAATAGGAAATAAGAGAGGCATTCACACTGATGGAAAATAGAACCTTTAGAAACAGAATGAGGTCCAGACATTTCTCATTTGAAAGAACATTGTAAAACCTCATCATGTCAATGTAACATCATAATGTCTTTGAAGAGAACTTTCAAATCTGATTTATTCATGTAAACCCACAGAATCTAGCAGCATTAGCTAGTAGAGACGGGCTAAACAAATGAATAAAATATCCCCCAAAGTCCCGCTATCTCAGATCAGATATTCGATAAACTCCAATCTGTTGTTGTTTAGTCATGTCAGACTCTTTTGTGACCCCATGGACTGCAGCATGCCAGGGTGGGCTTCTCCAGGCAAGAATACTGGAGTGGGTTGCCATGCCCTCCTCCAGGGGATCTTCCCAACCCAGGGATTGAACCTGCATCTCCTGCATTGGCAGGCAGATTATTTATCCCTGAGGTATGAGGGAAACCAAACTCCAGGTGTCCANAATACTGGAGTGGGTTGCCATGCCCTCCTCCAGGGGATCTTCCCAACCCAGGGATTGAACCTGCATCTCCTGCATTGGCAGGCAGATTATTTATCCCTGAGGTATGAGGGAAACCAAACTCCAGGTGTCCATGTGTTAACTTTACTTTTTTAATAATATGCTTTTTTCTAGATTGAAGAACATATTTCTTTCAGAGGATCCAACTTCTACTGTATTTTTAAAAGAGTGGTGTGTGTCACTAGAGGGAAACACCGTTTACCAAAAATCTATTATCAGGCTGAACTGAAATCTGTCCAGTTCTTAAGACTAAAACACCAAAAAGTAATGCTACTGTATATTATAACAAATGTGAATCATTTTGTGAATTTAACAAGTTCATACCTAGAATTATTGAACAGATAGGTTAAGTTTTCCTTTCTCAAATAATATTGAAACTGTGAAAAGAAGGTATGAAATGGAAATTGCCAAACTGTAGACAATTAGTAAAATGCAAATAGGGTGATAGTGAAATACCAGGATTTTTCAACTCTCTCGGAACTATCTCCCCTGCAATAACAATCAGTACAGAAAGGCCCTGTCTCTGTGAACAACTGCTTTTCCTCTGAGAATGTGAATTAATCTAAATCTCTCTCCCAGGTAAAGAATACAAAGCCCAATGCTATATTCACATCACCATGCAGAAGGCAAGACCCAAAACTGAGCTCTTGCTGTAGAAGCAACAGGTCAGATTTCCAGTTCTTAACCAAACAAGCGACATCACGTGTGTTTGTGTGCGCACGCGTGAGCATGTGCACGTGCATATATATATAAGGCGTTATGTATAAATCACAGTTCAGAAAGATACAGAAAATGTGATCAGGACTTCCCTGGTGGTCCAGTGGCTAGGACTCCATGCTTCCACTGCAGGGGGCATGGGTTCGATCCCTGGTTGAGGAATTAAGCTCCCACATGCCTCATGGTGTACATAAATTTAGAAAAAAAAATTTTTTTTAAGAAAATGTGATTCGTTTCCAACAGATGGATATATTTTGTTTTGCTTTCTTTTGTATTTGTGGGCAACTTAATTCACTTATGTTTCCTACCGGACCTCTGAAGATACTAAGTGTTTAACAACAAACTGAAGCCCAGCGTCCCAGTGAACAGTGGTTTAAATCTTAAAGTAAATTAATTAATTCTCACCAGAGGAGCCTCCCCGCCTTCCTTTTTCCCTGTGGACGCTCTATTCCTGTCCCTGTCTCACCACTTTCTGTGTGTTTTTCTACTTTCCCAAGACTGGTTCTATCCTCTTTCTCCAAATCCTTCTGTTTTCACTGCCCTGTCTGTATTTAATGAATGACCTCTTTTTATCTTGGTATTTGTTCTACATTTTGACACAACATTTTATTCCCTGTTGTCCATTTTCAAATAATATTGGTTAGGCTTTTAATGTGCCACATTTAGAAACTAAGTTCATCTCCTCTTACACCTGTCTCATCAGCTGATTCTTTCCTTTCTCAGTCAGTGCTCGTCAACAAAAACAATCCCTCCTCTCCACACCTTCTCCTCCAGACTCCTATGATAGCGTCTGACGTTCAGCTCTCCTGGTCCACGCGGCTGCAACCATCGTTTTCCAGGCCACTGTGTTTTCCGAGAAGTCGCAGAAAGGAACACAGGGTCTGAGAGGAGACCGTGACACAGCTGCCCCCCGTGTCGCTGCCCCTGCCTGGAGCGTCACTGGGTCCCAGGATCCCATGGGAAAGAACTCAGGCTGGAAGCCGGAAGCCAAGCCATCGTGTGTCAGACCCGGAAATGAAGCGCCCCAGTGAGAGAGCACTGGTGCCCAGAGCAGAGTTCCAGGGGCCGGGAGGGGGCTCCAGGCTCTGCTGCCCTGGAGCAACACCCCCTGCACCCAGCCCTTCCACACGTCCCCACACAGCAGAACACAGCCTTTGACAGACACGCGTCTTCCCAGAAGCCACTGTTCCAAAGTCAGATTTGCCACCGTGTCATGTGTCCAAGAACAATGCCACCACTCTTAACACCATTCACAGCTTATCTTAGTGTGTGATCACACAGCATCATAAAAGTACGTTGGGACTGACTGAGAGAATAGCACTGACACATAAATATTACCATATGCAAAACAGAGAGCCAGTGGGAATTTGCTGCATGATGCAGGGCGCTCAGCCCCGTCCTCTGTGACCACCTAGAGGGGTGCGATGCAGCGGGAGGGAGGGTCAGCGGTGTGTGTACCTGTGGCTGATTCATGTTGATGTCTGGCAGAAACCAACACAATATTGTAAAGCAATTATCCTCCAATTAAAATAAATAATATTTTTTTTGCTGCTGCTGCTAAGTTGCTTCAGTCATGTCCGGCTCTATGCGACCCCATAGACGGCAGCTCACCAGGCTCCCCCATCCCTGGGATTCTCCAGGCAAGAACACTGGAGTGGGCTGCCATTTCCTTCTCCAAAGTGTGAGAGTGAAGTCGCTCAGTCATGTCCGACTCTTCGCGACCCCATGGACTGTTTAGGACACCAGAAGGTACATTCAGCGCTGATGACTGCCCAGCCTGAGCCTTAGTCCTGCCTCCTAGTCTCTCACAGTGAGCGCCTGCTGCCTGGGCCCTAACCCTCAGGGACTGATCTGGAAGGGGCGTGGACACCCCTCCTGGGTTATTTCTCGAGTATTTGAAACCTTCTGCTCTGACAGTAAAACCAACATCTAACAGCACAATTCTCTGCACTCCAGACCAGTGTTTTGTAAGGTTTGGCTCTAAAGAAAACACCATCGATCAATCAGTCAAAATGGTAAGTGCTGATATTTTAGCAAATGCAAAAGAACAAACTTTACCTGTGCATTAAAAACCCAATTTACTTATAAAATTATGGTAAGGACTTCCCTGGGCGGTACAGTGGTTGGGACTCCATGCTTCCATCGGGGTTGCAGATTTGATCCCAGGTCGCGGAACTAAGATCCCACATCTGTGGCACAGCCAAATTAAAAAAATAAATAAATAGATAAACAGGGGGAGAATCAACTGGAGCATTTTTAAAAATAATTAAAATTAAAAGCTATGATAGCCTGATATGAAAGGACCCCCCTCCGTTATGAGTTTAATGATGACAGTGTACTTTCGACAGGGTGAGAGAAGATAATACATCCATGTGAGACAACTCCCTTTCTTCCCTGGGAAATGTTCCAAGTGGGATGTCATAAGACAGATGTTTTCCTCCAGATGTTTTTGGAGATGGCCAATGTACATTTAGCCCTAGTGTTAAACTGCAGACGGGGATTTAAAAACATAAAATAGCTTTTTTATGACACATTTGAATTAATTTCTTTTAGCATTTAGAATAAAGGAAGAACAGATGGTGAAGACTTAGTTAAGTGAGAGCTATGAAAATGATCTTAAACAGAAAGAGGGTTTTCCAGAAGGGGGCTTCATGAGCCATAAGAGTTTAAGCAAAGTTTTCAAATGACCCATATAGTGAGGAAATCTTTATTATCACAATTAGTCCATGGACTAACAGATATATAATAAATACATTCCAGATTCTCATATTGTGTTAGAAAACTAAAAATGGTGAAATGTCACTGAGACAGTAGCTGAAGAAATATTGATACAATTGCATATTATTTTCTTCAAAATTTGACTCACTTTATAATGGCTCAAAGTTTGAAATCTCCAATTATTAGTCCTCATTTATATGTAATGTGTATGTGTTTTATAGTCATAGATAGAAAAGTCACACATAAAATTAGTATAATAATGTTATTTATGACTTCTAGGTTTTTTATTGTATCTTTATTTTATTTTCATTTTTTACTTTTTAGCTGTGCCACTCAGCTTGTGGGATCTTAGTTCTCCTGAACGNTAGTTCTTTGTTTTGTTGTCGTTGAGCAGCATTCCACTGTATAGATATAAAAAAATGTATTCATTCACCTGTTCATGGACATTTGTGCTATTTCTAATTTGGGGCTACTATAAATAAGACTGCTCTGAGTACTGCCATATAAGACTTTTATGGACACATGTTCTCATTTCTTTTGCGAAGAGAGCCACAAGTAGAATTGCTGAGTCATGGAACAGCTATTAATAAGTAGGTTTTCAAAAGGCTGTACCATTTAACACTCTTTTGGGCGATATGTAAGACTCCCGATTGGCTCACTTTTCGCCAATACTGGTCCTCTTTGTCGCTCTAATTTTGGTCATTATACTGTGTGTGAAGTGGTGTCTCACGCAGGTTTATGTTTCTCTGGTGGCTTTTCATCATGTTTTCATGTGCTTGTTAGCATCCATTTATATTCTTAACATTTCTGTTCAAGTGTTGTGCTCTTCTTAAAATTGGGTTGTCTTTTTATCATTGTTCTTGTGTCTAAAAGTAATCACAGGATGCCTAATTATCTAATGATAACTATAATATTTATGAGACTTGTGTATGACTTCACCCAAAAGGCAGGGAAAAGGCCTCAGCATGCATCAGGTTTAAATGGGAATTAAGAGAAACATTACATTTATATTTTGTTTACATCTTATGAGATCAGCTCATGCAAGACGTTGAACATATAGCAAGACACTCTAAAAAGAAAATAGATCAGTACAAAGAAAACCCAAAAGAACATCTAGGAATGAAAAACTGAGTCCCTGCAATAGAAAAGAAAAAAAGAACTCAATGAACCACTTGAACAAAAATTTTAAAACCACTGAAAAGAGAATTAATGAGCTGAATGATATTTCTAAAGAAATTTATTATATACTGTGCTGTGCGCAGTCATGTCCGACTCTTTGTGACCCCATGGACTGTGGCGCACCAGGCTCCTCCATCCATGGAGATTCTCCAGGCAAGAATACTGGAGTGGGTTGCCATGCCGTCCTCTAGGGCATCTTCCCAATGCAGGGATGGAACCCAGGTCTCCCATATTGGTGGCATCTGAGCCACCAAAGTGAAAGTCGCTCAGTCGTGTGTGACTCTTTGTGACCCCAAGGAATATACAGTTCTTGGAATTCTCCAGGCCAGAATTCTGAAGTGGGTAGCCTTTCCCTTTCCAGGGGATCTTCCCAACCCAGATCTTTTGCATTGTATGCAGATTCTTTATCAGCTGAGCTACAAAGGAAGCCCAAGAATACTGAAGTGGGTAACGTATCCCTTCTCCAACAGATCTTCCCAACCCAGGAATCGAACTGGGGTCTCCTGCATTGCAGGTGGATTCTTCACCAGCTGAGCGAGCTACTACTGTAGCAGAAAGAATAAAGGGGATTAAAATGTGAAAGACAGATCATTGTTGTTTAGTCACTAAGTTGTATCCTACTCTTTGCGACCCCATGTACTGTAGCCCGCCAGGCTGCTCTATCTGTGGGATTTCCCAGGCAAGAATACTGGAGTAGGTTGACATTTCCTTCTCCAGAGGATCACGCCTCCTGCATTGGCAGGCGGATTCTTTACCACTGAGCCACCAGGAAAGCCTTTAAAGAAAGATTAGGAGATACCAAAAAGAGAAAGTTCAACAGGTTTGTAATCAGAAAGGCAGATAAGAGAGAATGGGCAGAAAGAAATACTATTGTTTTTAAACTAATGATTCAGTACTTTTCAGTTGAAGAAAGACATGCAGTTTTGATTCAAGAACTACCGCTTCCTCAAACAAGTAAATTTTTAAACACGCACACACACTGAAGTAGTAAAGATGAGTAAATCTTAAAAGCCACTATTGAGAAAAGACAGATTACTTGGACTGATAACAGTTCTCAATAACAATAGACTAGTACCTGTCTCTTATACACATCTAGATGTGTATAAGAGACAGATGATAGCCTGATATGAAAGGACCCCCCTCCGTTATGAGTTTAATGATGACAGTGTACTTTCGACAGGGTGAGAGAAGATAATACATCCATGTGAGACAACTCTCTTTCTTCCCTGGGAAATGTTCCAAGTGGGATGTCATAAGACAGATGTTTTCCTCCAGATGTTTTTGGAGATGGCCAATGTACATTTAGCCCTAGTGTTAAACTGCAGACGGGGATTTAAAAACATAAAATAGCTTTTTTATGACACATTTGAATTAATTTCTTTTAGCATTTAGAATAAAGGAAGAACAGATGGTGAAGACTTAGTTAAGTGAGAGCTATGAAAATGATCTTAAACAGAAAGAGGGTTTTCCAGAAGGGGGCTTCATGAGCCATAAGAGTTTAAGCAAAGTTTTCAAATGACCCATATAGTGAGGAAATCTTTATTATCACAATTAGTCCATGGACTAACAGATATATAATAAATACATTCCAGATTCTCATATTGTGTTAGAAAACTAAAAATGGTGAAATGTCACTGAGACAGTAGCTGAAGAAATATTGATACAATTGCATATTATTTTCTTCAAAATTTGACTCACTTTATAATGGCTCAAAGTTTGAAATCTCCAATTATTAGTCCTCATTTATATGTAATGTGTATGTGTTTTATAGTCATAGATAGAAAAGTCACACATAAAATTAGTATAATAATGTTATTTATGACTTCTAGGTTTTTTATTGTATCTTTATTTTATTTTCATTTTTTACTTTTTGGCTGTGCCACTCAGCTTGTGGGATCTTAGTTCTCCTGAACGGGGATCGAATTTGTACCCCCTGCAGTGAAAGCGTGGCGTCTTAACGACTGGACCACTAGGGAAATCCTGAATTCTAGGTTTTAAATTACCCATTTTTTTCTTTATATGGCATTTTAAAATAGAAGACGGTAGCCAATTCACATAGTTTCCACTGAAACAATGATTTCTACCTCCAGATACAGCTGACTGATTTCTTAAAAATCTATTTAAAAAATCATCTTTATGTGTACGTACATAGTGTAATGTACCTACAGTCACTTATTACTGCAATCCATGCACACCAGGGTCTTGCTGAATGAGTAAGCCTGCAGCTGTTCAACTTCCAGGGCTGAGGCCATAATTTTGGATTCTGACAATAGCTCTCATCTTATTGATAACTCCCAGTGAGCAATGACTGTTAGAGATGGTGATGGAGCCAGAGTCTGATGAAAGGGCTGGGCTGGCCTTGTGATAATAGCCGAGGCATAAAGTTTAAACCTCTTCATTGCGGGGCTGACACCAATTACATCTCAAGACAAATAGCACCCTTCACTCAAACACCTGGTACCAAATGTGGCCACTTCAAATTTCTCCCTCCGGGGAGCCTGTAATCATTTGGGGACCATCCGGACAATAGGCATTAATTGCCGCCCTCGCATTTGATAAGCTGGACCTCTCTGAAATGGAGCAAATTATTTTTTTAAATGCTTTGGTTTATGGAGCATGATTTTTAATAGCACTTCCCTTAACTCGTGATTTGCACAGTTTTTTTTATTTTTAATGATGCCACAAGGCAAGGTGGAGATGATGCACATGACGGACGGTTGATGCAAAATGCAGCGTGCTCTGTAGTCACACCTGAACGTCCTGCATAGATCAAAATAGAGTGATTTTTCAAAGGTGATAAAATCACTCAAAACATGAGGAATTGCCATGTGGCACTAACACGGAGCATCTGAGCACTGAAAGATGACTCTGCACTAAAAGTATAGAGAAAGTGAAGTCGCTCAGTCATGTCCAACTCTTTGTGACCCCGTCGACTGTAGCCCATCAGGCTCCTCTGTCCATGGGGCTTTCCAGGCAAGAGCGCTGGAGTGGATTGCCATTTCCTTCTCCAGGGGATCTTCCTGACCCAGGAATCGAACCCGGGTCTCCTGCACTGCAGGCAGATGCTTTACCATCTGAGCCATCAGGGAGGCCCCTAAAAGTATAGAGAACCGTTTTAATTCAGAATTCTGGAAGGAAAGACCGAGGTCACTTATCTCAAGTTGTATGTGAGATAAATAACAGACCTCTTGGATCTGACTGGTGGAGTTTGGACTCAGGTTCTGGGGGCCCATGCTCAGGGTTCTCATCTACGAGACAGTCCTAACAGTACCTCTTTCGAATGCGTTAATAAGTGTGAAGACCCTGATGCCACATTTGAGCCATATCCAACCCATATTTTATTATTAGGATTACAGATAGAAATTTGGCTCAGGTAACAGCATGCCTTTAACTGAGTGAATCACATTATTTGTCTCTAATGAAGCACTGAGGATTGATTTCAAAGTCTTTATCGAAGACCTCCTCTGTGCCACACCCTGGACTAAGCACCTGTTTCTACTCTCAACACGTTTAGAGTCTAAATCCTTTTTAAGATGAGAAGTTCAGTGCCGTGGACTGAAAACTGTGTCATTCCCGCCAAAGTTCACACGATGGAGCTGTAACCCAGATGTGACTATGTTTGGAGGTGGGGCTTCTGGGAGGCGATTAGGTGAGCTCATGAGGGCAGGTCCTCATGAGGGGATTAGCATCCTTATAAACAGAGAAAGAGAGGGAACACCTTCTAATCAGCATGGTATTGGTGTAAAAAAGGACACATAGAACAAAGGAATGGAACAGAGAGTGTGTATACATACTACATATTATATTATTAGTTGACATATACAGTCAGCTAACCTTTGGCAAATCTGTCAAGAATACACAATGAGAAAAGGTGACTCTAATAAATGGTGTCAGGAAAATTCAATATTCACATGCAAAACAATTAAAGTAAACCCTTACAACATATCAAAAAGCACAGACATCACTTTGCCAACAAAGGTGGTACAGTCAAAGCAATAATTTTTCCACATGTGTGAATGTGAGACTTGGACCATAAAGAAGGCTGAGCACATGAATTGATACTTTCAAGTTGTGGTGCTGGAGAAGACTCTTGAGAATCCCTTGGATAGCAAGGAGATCAAACCAGTCAATCCTAAGAAAATCAGTCCTGAATATTCATCAGAAGAACTGATACTGAAGCTCAAGCTTCAGTATTTTGGCCACCTGATGGGAAGAGTTAACTAATTGGAAAAGACCCTGATGCTGGGAAAGACTGAGGGCAAGAGGAGAATGGGGCAACAGTATCACCAACTCAATGGGCATGAGTTTGAGCAAACTCTGGGAGATATCAAAGGACAGGGAAGCCTGGCATACTGCAGTCCATGGGGTTGCAGAGTCAGAAATGACTTAGTAATTGATTAACAGACCCTTGTCTTATACCATACGTAAAAATCAACTCAAAATAAAAGATTTAAATGTAAGATCTGAAATTGTATAACCCTTAGTAGAAAAACAAAAGATAAATCTTGCTATTTGCCTTCTCAGTCGCTGATTTTTTGGACTCAACATCAAAAGTACAGACAAAAGCAAAAATAAACAAGTGGGACAACATCAAATTAAAACGCTATCTCACTTATCATGATGTCCTCCCAGTTCATCCATGCTGTCACAAACGGCAAAATTTCCTTTGCCCAGCAAAAGAAACAATGAACAGAGTGAATAGACCACACACAGAGTGGATGAAAATATTTACAAGTTAGGTATGAGATAAGGTGTTAATATCCAAAACATGTACAGAACTCAGTAACTCAATAGCAAAATTAAATAATAACCTGATTTTAAAATGGGTGAATGATCTGAAGGAACAATTTTGCAAAGAAAATATGTAAATGGCCAACAGTTACATGAAAAGGTGCTCAGCATCACTAATCATCAGGGAAATGCAAATCAAAACCACAATGAGATGTCACCTCCCATCTGTTGGAATTACTATTATCAAAAACCAAGAGGTGAAAGTCTTGGTGATGATGTGAAGAAAGGGAGCACTTGTGTACTGCTGGTGAGAATGTAAATTGTGGGCAGCCATTATGGAAAACAGTGTGGAGGTTCCTCAGAAAATTTAAAAATAAAGCTACCACATGATCCAGAAATTCCACCTTTTGTTCTGTATTCAAAGGAAATGAAATCAGTATCTCAAAGAGATAAGGGCACTCCTGTGTTCACTGCAGTGTTATCCACAGAACTCAAGACTAGGAAACAACAAGGAATGAATGGATTAAAAATGTGATATATATATATATATATATATATATATATACACATACACAATGGAATCTTATTCAGCCTTAAAAGAAAGGAAATCGTGCCATTGTGATAACATGGATGAACCTGGAAGACATTACGGTAAGTAAAATAAGCCATGCACAGATAGACAAATTCTGCATGGTCTTAAGTATCTGTGGAATCTAAAAAACTTGAACCCATAGTAACAGAGAGTAACAGAGCTACCAGGGGCTGGGGTTGGGGAAATGGAGAGATGTTGGTCAAAGGGCCTATTTAGTTATATGATGAGGAACTCTGGAGGCCTAGTGTACAGCCTGGAGACTAGAGCTAATATATAGTTAACAGTGCTAGCACAGAAGAGCCCAGGAATTCTCACCCCAGGAGAGAAAACAAAGTAACTACTTGAGGTGATGAATATGTTAATTAATTTGATGGTCCAATCATTCTACAATGTATACATCAAAATGTCATGTTGTACACCTTGTATATGCACAGTCATACCAATAAATCTGGAGTGGGGGAGGAATTATCAGGCATAAAAGGAACAAGGATAAAGAGATGAAAGAGAAGAAAAGACTCAGAAATGTCAGAGATGAAGCCATTAGCAGATAAGAACACTGAAGTAGCTATTTTAAGTGTTTCTTATATTCAACAATCTAGAGGGAAACAGGAACATAATTTAGTGAGAAAAGGCAGAGATAGAGAAGTCCCATGTAGAATTTCTGGTGGTCAAAAAACACCAAATCTAAAACGAAATATACACCAGGTGGATATAAAGGATACCACTGTGATCATTTCTGTGTATCATTCTAACCATTAAATACAAGTCATTGGACCGTCTTTGTTCATAAACACAAAAACTCTCCAGTGACTCCACAAACAAACAAAAAAGCACCCTATTAATGATACTTTCCTGGTGGCTCAGAGGTTAAAGCATCTGCCTGGAATGCGACAGACCCAGGTTTGATCCCTGGGTCAGGAAGATCCCCGGGAGAAGGAAATGGCAACCCACTCCAGTACTCTTGCCTGCAGAATCCCATGGAGGGAGGAGCCTGGTAGGCTACAGTCCATGGGGTTGCGAAGAGTCGGACACAACTGAGCAACTTCACTTCACTTCACTTCAATGATACTTTCAGGCTAGACCGTTGGACCCACTCCTGTGCCAGGAACCCTAGTCACCCTCCAACTTCACGGATAGGGATGCTACGAAGATCGAGACACACTTGCCGATGCATGTCAGAATCCACGAGTTTAATTAAAGTTAGGATGTGAGCAAAGAGTGTCCATTAGACAAGAAAAATTTGGTTTTGGCAAGTGATATTTGCATCAATTTGCTTAATTAGATCAGTACTTTTAAAACAATTTGTAAAGCGTAGGATTAAAAGCCCAAGTTTCAAAGGATTTAACAGAAGCCACAATCAGGGCCTCTAAAAAATCATCTGCAAGAAATTGTCGGTGGAAAATAGCAATTAGCAGAAAAAAGTTTAATGGAGACCATGTCTATCCATTGAATAGCCATGTCTAATACGGCTTGGCTTGAATCTCGGATAACTTAACCTTCAGCAAATTTCTCAAAGTGGAAGAAAACTGCCCCTCTTGTTTATTTCAGAACTGGATTTCAAATAAAAACTAATCCCAAGTGCAAAAATATTGTCATTTTGGCTTTGAGAGGAAAGCAACAGAGAGGCTGGTAAAGCTGAGTCCTGCCCTGCTTCTCATCCTCACACTTTAGAGAAGTCAACACAGGACTTCCCTGTGGTCCACTGGTTAAGAGGCCACCTTGCAATGCAGGGGATGCCAGCTCTACTCCTGGCCGGAAAACGAAGATCCCACTTACCCTAGAGCAACTAAGCCCGTGTGCCACAACTCCTGAGCCCACACCACAACTAGAAAGCCCATGTGCCGCAATGAAAGATCCAGCATGACACAGCTAATACCTGACAGCCAAAAATAAATAAATATTTTTTAAATTCAGTTCAGTCATTCAGTTGTGTCCTCTGCAACCACATGGACTGCAGCACACCAGGCTTCCCTGTCCATCACCAACTCCTGGAGTTCAAACTCATGTCCATTGAGTCGGTAATAAAGTATGTTTTTTAATACTTTATTTTAAAAAGTCAACACAATCCCTCGATATATGGAATCAGTCAAAAGCTACACTGATCAGGGAACTATTTGTGGTTAAAGTGATAATTCCAAAGTGCACCAAAAGTGATTTATTCGATTAACTAGCTTAATAAGTAACCTTGACCATTCCTCTTCCTAAAAGAGAAAAGAAATATTTGCAGGGAAAATAATTCTGTGGAGGAGGTGATTTTTTTTTTAATTTTACTTGGAAATAAAGAATATTCTCTGGTTTGTACCAAAACTTGTTTCAGAGACTTTCAGAAGATGGGGAAGCAGCCTTACCATTTCAAGCAGCTTCTTACCTCACCTTCCTCCCATGCATCACACAGGGTTTTACTGATTTACTGATGAACATTGTTCATAAGACCCTGAGATGCTCCCAAATCCTGGTGTCTCTCCTGATTCAGAGCAAGACTGAAAGGGCTCAGTAAGCATAACGCATCACCGTTAAAAATATAATACTGTGCACGTCTCTGTTTCTTCCTACTGCTGTTGCCTTGCTCACTGTCTCCCAGATGATAGATCCAAAGAGTAGTCACTGTAGACCCTGACACAGAAGTTCTCCTCCTCCAAGTGTCAAGTGTAAAACCGATGAACTATTAATATAACGAGGAACCTTAAATCAAAACTGAAACCAGCTCATGTCTCCCGAGAAGAGGACTGGAGCAAACCCTACAATGCCCACCACTTTCCAGGACTATAAAGCTGTTTGGGGGGCACATTCTTCATGCCCACCTAGTCTCTTTAGAATAAAAGCCCCTTGTGGGCTCCTCCTGGTGTGTGGGGCAGCAGGGGATGCAGAGTCATCTTGCTCACCATCGTTCCTTGTGAACAGCCCAGCCCAAGGCTGCTGTGTGGTTGTTAGTCTCATAAGAGCCCGCAGGACATGCATGTCCTATGAGTCATATTGAAGACAATTTTCCAGGCAAATGAATGTGAGGTCCAAATGTATTTATTAACCACATGGAAATGTCAGACAGGAAAAGGCATTTACGATCATATTTTTGAATATGTCTACACTTTACATCTTGGCTGAATATCTCTACTGGAGTAATTGATTGACATTTTTACCTGAATAAGCCCAGTTCTCACTCCTGATCCAGCCACCCCTCCTCCCTGAGTTTTCCTCATTCCAGGAAAATCAATTCCACTATCCTAAACCTTTCCTGTCATCTTTGTTTTATCTCCCTTAAACCTCAACCCAAGGCATCAGCAAACCCCACTGGCTTTGCCTCCCTCCTCCACTCTGCCTGCTCCCCCACCCACCCCCCAGGAGGAGCTATGGTCTCTATCTGCAGCAACGCGGATGCTGTTAACAGGAAGTTAACATCCTACAAGTTCCCAAGCCTTATGTTGCAGCCCCACTAGCCTCCTGGAAGGAATTCATCTCCCCAGCTCCCCCTGATCCCACCCTCCTCTCCTTGGCAGGAGAGAGCTTGGGCCACTGGGGTAAAGAACTTACTCCAGGCACAGGGATGTCTGGGAATGGGAGCTTGCTGACATGTTTGAGAAATTAAAAATAAAACTACCACCTGATCAGCAAGTCCACTTCTGGGTATTTATCTAAAGGGAACAAAATCACTACATTGAAGAGATGCCCATGTTTATCACAGCATTATTTATAACAGCCAAGGCATGGAAACAGCATCAGGGTCCACAGATGAATGAATGGATAAAGGAAATGTGATCCATGTAAGCAATGGAATATTACTCAGCCATCAAAAGGAAGGAAATCCTGCCAACATGAACGGACCTTGAGGACATCAGGTGAAGTGAAATAAACCAGAAGACAAATACCATATTATTTTGTTCATATGTACACTCTAAGAGATCAGATTTGTGATAACCATAGGTGGGATGTGAGTTTTGAATGAAGGTGTTCAAAAGGCATCAACTTGCATGGTTATTATAAGATAAAAAGATAGTGAAGGACTGAGAAGCCTGGCATGCTGCAGTTACTGGGGTTGCAAAGAGTGAACAGGATTCAGCGACTGAACAAGGTGAATAAGTCCCTAAGAGGTAATATACAACATGAGGACCATGGTTAACACTGCTATGTGGGTACATCTGAATGCCTCTAAGAGAATAAATCTTGAAAGTTCTCAACACAAGAGAAAAACATCTCTGGGTAACTACATGAGGTAATGGATGTTCTCTAGAGCTGTTGTGGCCATCATTGCACTATACTATGTCAAGCCATTATGCTATGCACCTTAAACTTATGCAGTGCTGCATGTTAATTATAGCTCAATAAAATTAAATTTTAAAAGACATGGCTAGAAACTTGGTAAATTAGGGGAAAGAGAGAAGTCAGAGAATAGAGGAGGGCAAGTCATACTAGACCGTGTTCCTTCTAAGGAACTGGAGCATGACTGAAAGTTTGAGCAGAGAGACATTGGATCTGACTGTCATTTGGTTGTAGGAATCACTCTGGCTGCAGTCAGTAGAGCCCACCCCGGGGGCAGAGGTAGGTGGGAGGCTAGAGAGCAGTGACAGTGCCTGGACCAAGTGATGGGACGTGGTGCCTCTGAAGGCAATACTGACCAGCTTCGAGGATGGTTTGGATATTGAGATGTGAGAGAAGAGGGCATTGAAGCATGACCCCAGATACTGGCCCTGAGAAACTAGGAAAGTGATATGATCACTTACTGGTGTAGGAAGCAAACGAGGACAAAATTTTGGAGAGAACAGTTAGACATCAGAAGCTCA
Organism: Oreotragus oreotragus; assembly: GCA_006410675.1. Taxonomy (NCBI): domain Eukaryota; kingdom Metazoa; phylum Chordata; class Mammalia; order Artiodactyla; family Bovidae; genus Oreotragus; species Oreotragus oreotragus. The sequence continues at coordinate 60,301 of SJYX01010994.1, forward strand.
GTGTTGGACCTGCCAACTGTAAGATATCTTTCATCATTGGCATCCAAATAGAAATATCACAATGGGTGCTGGATGCATGAACCAAGAGTTTAGGGGAAGGGTTCGGGTTGTAAACATAAACTTAGGAGCCAAGGATCTATAGATGATATTTCAAGCCATGAGATGAGACGAGATCCTCAAAAGATTTAAGGTCGATGAAAAAGAGAGTGATCACCAGTGCTGTTTTTCTGATAGAAATAAGAAGGACCGGGAATAGACCATTGCAGTTGTTCAGACAGAGGTCATCTGTGTGGTTCTATGTAGCTGCCAAGAAATAGAAAACCAGCATGAGGGTCCCCATGGGTGAGGATGGAACCTCAAGGATGAGGCAGGAGAGGGCAGGGTCAGTACCTGGCGGGCACTCCAGTTTCCAGCCTTAGGGCAAGTTGTGGAAGGGAAGAACTGACCCAGAGGAACAACATCCTGGTGACAATGCAGAATTGGAAAGCTGCAGTATGGATAACAAATGTTTACAGACCAATACCTGGAAATTATTAACACTTGTGAGTATATTCAAATAAATCAGAGAAAGTCGCTTCCTAAGTCCTGGTTTTATTCCACTTCCTTCCCACACTGACTCCTTCTTAGTTAGCATTTCATTCCAGACAAATATAAATTGCCCCCCAAACTACGAAGGTGCCCAAGATCAAGCAGGATGACTTTGTGTTCACAGAGTCCAAATTTTATTCGTCTCCAGAAAAATATATTCCCAAAGCATCTGATCATTTTGATCAACTTGGGAAAATATTGACTCTATTTCTCAAAGAGCAAGCCAAGGATAAATTTTGTCCTTAAAGTAAAAAATAAAATCTGAATTTTTAATTTCAGATCAGTTTGTCCCTGTGCATACACAAACGTTTCTTTCCTTTCTAAATAGAATACCATTTCACTGAGACTCACAGTGGTCTTAAGAATTGCTGTTAATTCTAAACTACTAAAGCAATTAATATTACTTATATTAGGGCTATAAAAATGTGGCAAAACTCTATTCACTGAAGAGTTACATGTCAATTGAAATAAGCTATGTTTACTGAAATTTTAACAAAACTTAATAATATCCTTACTCAACTCACTGAACAACTTCAACTTTGCTCACAAAGCAATTTAATAGATATTATTTCATCCTCAAAGTTACTTTGTGAAGAAGATAGTTGATCTGTTCCTTTATTTTCAGGGACAGTGAGAGGAAGCGGAAGCAATTCTCCACATAACAGATTTGCCCAAAGATTTATTTGCCCAAAATTGTGCTTCTTGAATTTCAAGATGTAGAGCATCAAGAACAGCAACTCAGCTGGGCACGAGCACAAAGCCACATGAGGAAGAAGGAGAGATGCTGAAATGTATCAGGGCCACCCTCAAACGGGCAAAACCCTCCCTCCACAAAACCCTGCATTTTCACTGAAGGGTTTTATCCTGCATTTGGATCACCAGCTCTGTGGTCCATCCAGTCGCGCCGTCCCGTTCCTGACACATGCCAGGTTGACATGAGAATACACGGAGACTGTCCCTCCTCAGTGAGAAAAGAGAATCTGGCTAGACCCACTTGTTCCACTGATTAAAGAAGATAGTCAATGGGCCAAAGAGCAGAAATTTGAAGGTGCAGATGCACGTGTTTTGCAGAGAAGATAAGGCAGCTTGTGAAATTGTGGAAAACACTCACTCCATCACTGTATATATATAGTTACGGGAGGCACCCGAGATCAGGTAGGATGATGTCATGGTTACATGAGGCACCTGAGATCAGGTGGAATGACATCATGGTTACATGAAGCGTCTGAGACCAAGTGGGAAGATATCCTGGTTATGTAGCCCAGATCTCATTTGTTTCCAAGAAAGAATCTTCCCAAAGCATCTCACAGTTTCAGCTTCAGAAAGTACTGCTCACTTTTCTTAAAGAGAAGTCCTTTCTTTTTTGTCCCCTCTGGCAGCTTCTCATTTACCTCAGATGAAGTTGCCCATACTTAGCAAATAATGATACAGGACACCAGTTCAATATGAACTTCAGATAATCGATAAATTTTTAGGATATCTCAAATACTTTATGAAACAAACTGAATTTAACAAAATGATTCTTTGTTTATCTGAAATTCATATTTGATCGGACCTCTTGCCCTTGAGGGCTTCCCTGGCAACTCAGAGGGTAAAGAATCTGCCTGCAGTGTAGGTAGAGTACCCCTGGGTCAAGGAGATCCCCTGGAGAAGGGAATGGCAACCCACTCTAGCATTCTTGCCTGGAGAATCCCATGAACAGAAGAACCTGGTGGGCGATAGTCCATGGGATCACAAAGAGGCAGGCATGACTGAGCACAAACATCAGTCAGTCACTTGTCCTTGATCTGGTAACGCACGGTCCCAAAGGAACTAGATGAGAGCTCACACAGGGGTTGGATAACCCGAGCCCTGAACACAGCCAGACGGAGCTCCCCAGTCTGCAGCCCAGCTGAAGGGCCTACCGGAGAAATACTTGAGTTAATTAGTACGTGTATCAAACCTACAGGCATCAGAGAGCATTTTTATATGTCCTATCATTTCTCACAGCCCCTTTCTTCTTGCTATCCTGCTGTCCCAGAAGAAAACACTTACTCTTCAGGCACCTGCCTCCTGGTTTTATTGTGTTTTGAGCCTTTGGGGGCAGGAATTGCTTGGCGACCAGAAGGTCTTCTGTCTGCTGCACACCAGAAGCCCCAAGTCAAGAGGGTGTTACATTTTACAAGGTGCAGAGGCACTCACCTTAGGAAACAGTCCCCAATTCCTGAGGGCTGTGAGCAGGCTAAATTTCCTAATATCTCCGTGGATAGACCTGGAAAGTGGGCAGTAGCCTTGAAATCAGGGTTTCTGAAATTCTGCTGAATGACCACCACTTCCTTCCCGTCCCTTCCCCGGTTTGCTCACGTTGCCTAATTCTAGTTCTTCATTGTGTGAAGGTACAATAATCCATGATTGAGATCTATTTCCTGACTTTCCAGCATTAGATTCACCATAAAAAATCAGTAATTTTGTATATTATAATTCCTCCACCTTTCCTCCCACCCTCCCTAATTTTGGTTAAATAAACCGTTATTTTTATGTCCATTCAGTTCAGTCGCTCAGTCGTGTCCGATTCTTTGCGACCCCATGGACTGTATTTCTTTTAAATAGTTTTATGCTTAAGTCTGTTGTTTGATTAACGAGCTTTAAAGACTAACTTTTGTCTCGTCTTTTTGGGGGCCCTTCTTGGTTCATATACATTTTAGAATCAATGTTCCTGGTGTCCTCAGGTGTCTGCTGGGATTTTATTTGAAACTGAATAGAATGCATAAATTAATTTGGAAAAACTAACATTTCTACCATTATTAATTATCCTATACACGAGTATACTATAAATCATTTTTGAGTCTTTCTAAAGTGTTTTAAAATAGTTTTCAATTTTCCCTGAAGACATGATTCATTCTTTGCTAGGTAGTTTTCCATAACCTCCATAATTTTCTTGCTATTTTAATTGAAAGCACCTCAGTTCCTCTTCTAGATGATCAATAGTGATATGGCAGATCGTGATAGAATTTTGTATGTTCATTTGTGTCTGGAAATCTCACTCATTTTTTTACTTGATTTTCCTAAGTAGATCGAGTCAGCAGCAAATAATGGCCATTTTCTCACTTCCTTCCAATCTTTTTATAGCTTGTTTCTTTTCTTGGCCCAATCTTCTGGGAACTCGGTAAACAGTAACAGTAATAAATAGGTTAAGAAAGAAAAAAAAAAAAGGAAGAGAAAGCTGAGAAGAAGAAAGAAGAGTACAGGACATGCTCTGCTCCAGACACTAATCTCAGCACTTTACTTAAATTAACAAGCTTGGTTTTCCAAACCTGGAGATGAAGGTACCACTCTGATTTCCATTTTAAACGGGAAGAAAATGAGATGCAGAGAATCAGGGAGCTTGCCCCAGGTCTGGTGCTGGCAAGAACCTTCTCTGGGGACAGAAGGCATTGTTATTTTGCTTCCAACACTGAGGAGCCCTTGGACTTTTTAAATTAAGGGTGATTTCTTGTGTATTTGAATGCTCTTTGTGTTGATTTTTTTAAAAAAAATCTTGTCTTCAG